>JAAKBD010000499.1:600000-892799 GCA_012656105.1 Phytophthora syringae
TCATGCAGGCATCAGCCAAAATCGCAGCCTGCTCCAGGTTCTCACGTCGATGAGCTGCAATGCTGCGAATAGGCTCGTCGATGCTTGACGAGCTGATGGTGCCGTCGCTGAAAAACTGCAGCTCGGAGAGGCAGCTCTTGGTCGGGAGGAAGTCGTGTACGCGTGAAGTGTGACGCCACGCCGCAGAGTGGACGTCGAAATTGTACTGGGGTAGGAACTTCCAGCCGTGGTTGGCAACGAAGTGCACCGTATCAATGATGTACTCAACCTCGGCATCGTCGGCGAAGTACGGAAAACTCATTCGCACAACTCCAGGCTTGATAGCTTCGTCCTTCTCGATGACGGCATTTCCAAGAGCAATGGTGTCGTCTCGATTCACGCCGAGAAGACGAGCTCCGTATGGACCAGCGCACTGACAGCCACCACGTGCCTGTACACCGAAGAGATCGTTCAGCAGCGCGCAGACGAAATTGTGGTGCAGGAAGCGGTCGCCGTATCGAATCAGCATCGAAAAAATGGGCAACTGGTCGACATTGTCGCTGTGGCGACCGAGCAAAACGATATGTTTGTTGTCACCGAAAGACTCGCGAACACGCTTGACGTGCCGACGCTCCTGTGTCATGATCTTCTTGGTTCCGACTCGTTGTTTGAGTGCAAATGCAAGTCCAAGACGGATACTGCCCAGGATGTCGGGGGTGCCGCCTTCCTCGCGCTCTACCGTGTCGGAAAGGTAGCTGTGGGCTTTTTCCGTGACGAATAACACGGTGCCTCCACCAGGCACCGTGGGAACTTCATTGTTCATCAGTTTCTTCTTCACCACCAAAACACCAGGCGAGCCCGGACCACCAACGAACTTGTGGCCCGAAAAGAAGACGGCGTCCTTGTAAGCAGACGAATCTTTCGGGTTCATGTCGATTTCCACGTATGGAGCGCAGGTGGCGTAGTCCCAGCAGGCCAGAGCATCGTATTTGTGCAGTAACTTGGACACCTTGTCGACGTCGGCTAGCAAACCGGTGAGGTTTGCAGCTGCGGTGAACGTGCCGATCTTGAGTTTGCGACCGCTGTAGTTCTTCAGTTGGCGTTCCAGCTCCTTGAGATTGAGACCGCCGACCTTGGCCTCTGGGATTTCCACGACATCGGCTGCAAGGCTTTCCCGCCATGGCAGCAAGTTGGAGTGGTGCGCGAACGGACCTGTGAAGATGACTGGGCGCTTGGACGAAAGCCGCAATCGCTTGGACGCATTGATCCCAAGTGCCGAAATGAATTTATCGATGGCGCTGGTGCAGCCTTGGCCAGTGAACAGCACCACATCTCGAGACGGTCGCGCGTTCACCGCCCGTGCGATAATCTGGCGAGCTTCCTCACGAAACGCGGTGGTCTGCATCCCCGTCACGGACGTCGTAGTGTGCGTGTTGCCGTACGTCGGCATGACCTTGTTCCGCATGAACTGCTCGATGCTCTCCAGTGACTTGCCGCTAGCTGTGTAGTCCGCGTAGCACTGTGCTCGGACACCGAACGGCGACTGGAAGGGGACGTTATGGCCGATCATATCGTCCGCGATACTGCGCAGCAGTTGGTCTTCGTTCTCGTTGTCCATTGTCTCCGTTTCGCTGTCCACACAGACACTGTTGTCACGGACCGTGGAGGAGCTGGAGGTGTCGGCATCCTCCTCGAAAATGAACGAGGTGGAGGACAGACCCAGGGGTCGACGTCCGAGCCAACGATGCTCAGCTTTTCCTTCATGTCTTTAATGAGCGAGCTGCGTCCAACCTCGCCGGACTCCGAGGCCCGGAACACCTGCGAGACCCACGGCGTCGGCAGCGCCGCAGTCATGCTGTCCTCTTTACTGGTGGGCGGCATCTTCGTTAATGGAGACCTGTAGTGGCGAGACACACGTCCAGTCGATGCGGTTCGGTGCGCAGTGTCCCCAGCTGGAAGGACTTGCACTGCACTAATAGTGCTTGGCGTTCCGTCACAGTCCACGGGACCTTGGAAGGCGGCGGACGATGTGCTGCGGTCAGGCGAGCGCATACACGCCGGCTTTATCTCGCAAGGAGGGGGACTGGGCATTGATGGCTCGGACACCTTGCAAAAACCATCGGGCTTCAAACATTGTCCGCGGTGGATCACCGCCATGGATTTGACACGTAGAAGCTCTCGTGTCGACAGTCCAACCTGTGGACGTCCAAGGCGGCCCTGGTTTGGCTTAACCAACGTCGGGCACTTTGGTGGGCCCGTGGCCAGAACGATTTGCCTCGGGATCACAGCGCGGTCAGGCATGCGGAGCGGTGGGAGTCAACGTTGCTCTTCGTGTCGACGTTCGTTGGAGCAATCGCATGGGCTGCTGTAGTCTATCCACCGCATCACAGCTTCATCGAGAGTCGACTGTACCTGTATTGCATTTTGACAAGCTAAATTTTTAAATAATACTTAGGGAATTGCTTGCAATTCGGTATAAATAATGGGATAAAAATGCCATGACAGTATTAAAATTCCTCCATATTATATCCAGTCGATTTGCTTTCTAACTGTAAATCACGTTACGGCTCAAGTGACTTGAGGCTTCGGTTGAGGAGGCTTAGAATATTCGGATACAGTGAGGCATGGCAATGTGACGAAGGAAGAGCTCACGCATTCCAGTACATGTACACGAAGATCTAGCGAGCGCCAGGCTTTTCTCTCACTCGCGTGTGGTTTACGCTTCAAACGGAGCCATGTCGATTACATGTACTGTGTACCAGCATTGCCCACCGAACACTCACCAGCAAGTTGCTGGCAGCAACTACTTCGGGTATGTACAAGATTTTGCATTGTCGGTCGCGAACGTCGGGTGCTCCAGCTCTCCTGGCTGAGAACTATCTCGACACTTTCATCTAACGCTGTTTGTCGTTCTCATGCCTGCACACTGTCCAGGCCAGACATCGGGCCAAACAATTTATGATGTCAAAGCCTCTGTTATTATTTGACGAACCCATGCGTACAGTACAGTCTACCAGTGCACACGCAGTCTACAAGTGCTTAGGAGAAGGTTCACTGTCGCTACCGCTTTCATCCTCGGAGTCCGTCGCCGGTGTCATGTCCATCATAAACGCAGAGTCGTGGCCTGGCATGTAGCGGGCGATAAGCTGCCGCGCCGCCATCATCCACCAGTGGCGCTTCATCGTGGCCAGTGTCGGCACTCCGTCCCATACGTGGTTGATGGCCGGGTCGAAATAGCGCTGCGGCTGGCAAGGACCGCTGATCTCGTCCGAAAGCAGTGGTTTGCCACCCAGTTCCTGGAAACTCACTACGGCCTCACTCGGGTACGCGAACCATCGCAGACTCTCGTAGCTATCGGCAATCCTTTCATCTTGTGAGAAGTTCGACGCCGCAGCCTCCTTGATAGAGAGGTCAGCGAGCTTCGCTGCCTGCTCGAGATTCTGTCGTCGGTGTGTGGCCGGGTTTTGGATGGGCTCGACAGCGGTCGACGAGCGCACAGCGTCGACGTCGTTAACCTGCATCGCCGACAAGACCTTCTTGTCCGGGAAGGCCACTTCAGCGCGCGACACGTGACGCCACACACCAGTGCGGCAGCTGAACTCATACTGCGGCAGGAATTTCCAGCCGTGGTCGGCCACAAAGTGCACAGCCTCCAGCACGTAGTCAACCTCGTCTTGGTCAGCGAAGTATGGGAAGCTCATGCGAGCGACACCCGGCTTCAGGATCTCATACTTGGCGACCACGGCATGACCGAGATCGACGATATGGTCTCTACTGAGACCAAGGAGGCGCGATCCGAACGGACCCGCACACTGGCACCCACCGCGAGCTTGAACGCCAAACAGGTCGTTGAGCAACGCACACACAAAGTTGTGGTGCAAGAATCGATCTCCGAAGCGGATCATCATGGAGAAGATGGGGAGCTGGTCCACATCGTCGGCCTGTTGACCAAGCAGCATGATACTCTTGTTGTGGCCGAGAGATTCACGGACATGACGCACGTGCTGCCGCTCGAGATCCATGATGTTCTTGGGGCCAATCCGCTGCTTGAGCTCGAAGGCGAGACCGAGACGGATACTGCCCAGAATGTCGGGGGTACCTCCCTCCTCACGCTCCACCTTGTTAGAAAGGTAACTGTGAGCCTTCTCCGTGACGAACAGCACGGTGCCACCACCGGGCATCGTCGGCACTTCATTGCTCATGAGGTTCTTCTTGACAACGAGGACACCGGGCGACCCGGGGCCACCGACGAACTTGTGACCCGAGAAGAACACGGCGTCCTTATAGGCGGCAGGGTCCTTGGGGTTCATATCAATTTCGATGTAGGGTGCGCATGCAGCATAGTCCCAGCACGCTAGAGCTCCGTACTTGTGCAGTAGCTTGGACACTTTGTCGACGTCGATCAGCATACCCGTGAGGTTGGAGGCCGCGGCGAACGACCCGATCTTGAGCGGACGCTTTTGGTGAAGTTGAAGTTGACGCTCGAGCTCCTTTAGGTCGAGACCGCCGCCTTCAGCTTCGGGGATCTGCACCTCATCGGCACAAGGACTTTCACGCCATGGTAACAGGTTCGAGTGGTGTGAGAACGGACACGTGAAAATCACGGGCCGTTTGCTGGCACGATGACGACGTCGACCTTTGTTGATACCAAGGGCTGTTACGAGCTTGTTGATGGCACTGGTGCAGCCCTGACCCGCGAAGATTACCACGTCCTTGGACTCACGGGCGTTCACGGCCTTGGAAATGATCTGGCGAGCCTCCTCACGGAAGGAGGTGGTTTGCAAGCCCGTGACGGACGTGGTGGTGTGCGTGTTACCGTACGTAGGCATGACTTGGTCGTGGATGAACCGCTCGATGCACTCGAGCGACTTGCCACTGGCCGTGTAGTCGGCGTAGCACTGGGCCTTGGTACCGAAGGGGTCTGGAACGGCACGTTGCGGCCGATCAGGTTGTCGGCCATGTCGTGTAGCGCTTGGTCAACGTCGTTGGTGTCGGCGTCAGCTTCGAGCGAAATATCGGAGTCCAACGCCAAGGACGAAGAGCCCGTGGAGTGCTCGGAGCGCTTCCCCCTTCCTCTTCATATTGGAGTCGTAAAGGTTGCTGGGTGCGTGTAGAGGTTGCAGGCTGCGGCTTTTTCAACACGGGGAGGGCCAAGACTCACCCGTCGGGGTTTCCAACTCCTGGTTGTTGCACACCATCGCGTCAAAGTGTGAGATCGGAGGCGAATTGGTAAATGGCAATGAGTGTGAGCTGCGGCGCTGATGGCAAAGCGAGGCATGCCTTGCAACATGTCTTTTATTCGAGTTGCAACTTGCAAATGGTCTCGAAAATCGGGATACGGAGCTAAACCTCCATGAATTGATTGGGTTTCGGCGTTCGCGGCCCATCTTGAGCCATTTGCTGTTTGACCGCTTCCTGTTATCTCTAATTTCCGGTATTTTTCCCGCCGTTGGAGGGCTCATCCCCAGATGGCTAAACGCAACATAGATGAGCCGAGCAGGTCAGGCACATTGCTGCAGATAGAGGCCATGATGCCCCCTCGCAATTGAGGTGAAGCATTCTTGTATGAAGGACGCTAGCAGCGCGAGCTAAGGAGTTGATCGTGTGGTCGGTACTTGTCAATGGGATCGGATCCACTCCTAGCAAGATCACGCGGCAGTATTGAAACCCCACGATCTAGCGGCCCCGACGTGACGCAAGCTTTGTCTTTCGGCGTGGCCTCGGTAGACCATGCCATGCACAGAGGCATCCAAACGGGGTGATTGGTCTCACGAAGTCAGGCATGGCAAACTGATGCTGCGTTCGGGCTCACATGCATCCCATCAGCTCCAATTCGAGATGCTCAACATATCAAGGAAAGAGCCCATTAATTGTTTAATGTCGGTATGGCATGGGATCTACAGCGTTGTCCTATTTTTCGTGGTGCGCCATTTTACATGGTTACAGGTAGGAGAAACTACGGGATAACCACCGAAAGAGCTCGCACTTTTAGTACCCATGGGGCTGCCCGAGGATACGAGCACTGCGATGCATTGGAATGCTCGTTCTCGTCGTGAGCACATCTGATTGCGTTGGGAGAAAGTCTGCAGAGCTTTGCAATGCAAACAAATGGCTTCACAAATTGCCGATCGTGCACGATCAAGCACCGCGCGGATCGGATCCCGCCTGCAACACGGAAAACGAGTGCGTAGCACGTCCAGCGCAGCTTGCAGGGCCACAAGAATTGCACCGACCAGAAGCAATGGGTGGTCAGGCACTGCTAGCTTAAATACCCCAACACTGGGACTGCTGCACGGTAGTCTTCGGATGAACTCGCGCTGACGAGCGTCCTGCACCGTGTTTTTGTAAGAGCGGATTTCCATTAAATGGAAAGCAAATGTTGCTTTTAAACTTTATGTAGAAAGCGTTCTGCACCGTGCGCGCTAGCTAACCCGAAATCGATGCTCGTTTTGCTTCGAGGTTTACGCGTCGGCGCTGCCGCTCGGGGGTCGTGCGTGCATACTGCTTCTCTCTATCATAGCGGCTCGTTTGAAGGTCAGGCGCGATCCTGCTTCGACCAGGAATCTTTCACACTGGAGAGAGCATCGAGTACTATGTAGACGCTGATCTTCCAGCTAGAAAGCCTCCCGAAAGTTCTACGGCTCTAAGAGCTACTAACCGCCGAATAGTGCTAAATGCCACAACCAGTAGAGTCTCACATGTGCACAGAACAAATCAGTTGAAAATTGGCATCTATCTAACTGCAACAACGTCTAAGGTTGTCGTCTGCTGTACAATGAAGCCACGTTCGATTGAAATGTGAATGGTACAGCTCTCCACGCGCGAACAATCCCAGTTTTGAACAAATGAACAGGTTGGCGGTGACCCGGGTCAACAAAACAACCCGGTGCTCGCAAATCCTGCTATAACGCATGGCTAGCCTCCTATTATGCATGACAAAACTTCAATGCAGATACCGGTACCACCTTGGGTGTGCTGTCTTTTGGTTCGTTAGCAGACATATTGTACGTCCGTGTTGACAGTGGTGTCTTGCACCTCAATTCACTCGCTACTCGAAGGGGAACATTTGAACTTGGAGGTGCCAGACTCGCTACGCTGGTGCGCACGGGTCTGGAGTAATACAAAGTTAACGGGTGGCTGGGTATGGGGCTGCTGTTATCATGGACTCACCAGACCTACCATAACACCGTTGCACGCTGCGCGGAGGGTTAGTCATCATTTCGACTGTTTTAATGTTGCTGTGGGGCGGCGTTCGGACATTTTTATCGCCGCCACTTCAAAAAAATAATTAACTCATCCGGGCTTCTTTTTGTTTGCGACGACCCGCCAACCTGTTCAAATGCAGCATTATCACTGCCTCTAAAAAATGATAATTAACCTCCGATATTGAATTCCCAAAGGGCGCAACCTTTCGCCGGCTCAGCATGACAGCAGGCGCGCTACGCGACCGCCCAGGTAAGATAGCGACTCGCGCCACGGCACACTGCTAGAGTCCTCAACAGTGGTCGCCTCCACGCCCTCCACGAACTGCACCAGCGAGAAAATGGCATCAACGTCCAGCCCTCGCCCGTGCACAAAGGCCTCCTTCAGCTTCAACACGCCGCTCCAGTGATTTTGCACCCCGCCGCCTCACACACGCGCACGTAGAAACGGCGCTCACCCCAATCCAAATCTCCATCGATGACCAGTGCTACGATGAGCAGGAAGAAGAGGTTGCGCAGGTGGTACGGCGAAAGCAGCAGCAACGACGACGCCGATGCTGTTCGCGACACGGACGTCGCTTCTACAGCACTACTACCGAGTGAACGCAAGCTGGAGAGGAAAAGCTCCACGTCGTCCAGCACGTGTGCTAAGCATGGCTCGGCAGTCTCCTGTAGACATGTGCAGCCGTCATCTCCGACGGGCCACGAGTCGACGTTCATCCATCGGTGGCGGAGGTGCTCCACCATGATTTCGACGTTCGGGTGCACCATACGCTTGCATACCAAACAACATCCTACAGCACGCATGTAGTCGACGCGCTGAGAGGGCTTGAAGCACGCGTCCTCAAGCAGGAAACTTTCCAGTGCCGAGATCGCGCAGGGTGGCCCCACGATGTTAATTCGACAGTTCCGCATAACTCGTCGCAGTGTCCAGGCGTTGAAGAGGCCTTGAATCGGAAGCACAGTCGCGCTTAGTGTGGCTCGCGCAGCTGCACGCCACAGAACGCGCTTAATGAAAAGCTTGAGGAGGAATTTGACAACGTATCGCTTGCTTTTGTAAACGAGATAAGTCAGCAGCAGAACGAGTTTCGGAGAACCGCGCATGGGATCCATGCCGAAGAGAGTGTCTTTGCGATGGCCGACCTGCAGTGCTGCGCGCGCCACAGCTCGGGAGAGAAATGCGCGCTCTTGGTCTAGCGGGTATAAGGTGAGCCCGGCGCTGACAGTCAGTCGAAACGCACAGATCACAGCCATCGTGTACAGAGCAGTCACTTCGACCAGGGATACAGCGATATTAATCATCAGCACATACCAACTGAATCCCCAGTCTTCGTCTACCGTAAAGTCTGTGGGCAGTAGACTCTCCATTCCCATTGACATGAGACCTGACACGAGCCCTATCGAGAAACCTAGTAGCGTTCCAGCCCACTCGATTTTTCTGAGCTGGTACATTGTGTCAGCGGGGAAGCCATATCGACGCTCGGGTATGCTTATCTCTTGGGTATCTTGCTTTAGGAACTGGGGACCAGCAGGAAAGGTTAGCTTGTTCTTAGTTGGTAATGTCAAGGTTTGCGTAAGACGAACGGACGGAAGGGCTTGCTGTCGACTGACAGGCTGAAGCTGCGAAGCTCGGGCTCTTGTCTCGAACCGAGCGGACAGACTGACAGCAAGGGTGGCTCGCTTGACGCGTTTGAGACGCTCCTTCGACACACGAGTCAGGAACTCGACCCCCATGCGTTCCATACGAGACAGATAACTTTTGCCGCTTCATCCGAGGCTTCGTTGGAGCTGGCCGACCCCGGAGATTCAACTCCTCGCCTCTTACGTATCGGATGACACCGCTGCCTGTCGACAGAAGCACGAATGAAGGACGGCAACTCTGTAAAGAGGTCGACGGAAAAGTACTTGTGGAGTGCAGAGCTGCTGACATTCGGGTCTGATTTTGAATCTTGCCACGCCGCGTTCAAAAAATCGCTCCACTCAATTCGCCCGTCGCCGTTCGGATCGAGGCGCATCTGAATGGCACCAAGCTCTACGTCACTAAAAACAAGCCCCAGCTTTTGCAGTGCGATTTCCAGCTCCGATGGCGAGATCTCGTGACTACCGTCCGTATCGCATCGGTTGTACGCATTCTTCAGTGGTTTGCATCGAGCTACGAAACTTGCAGGCGGGAGCGGGCGCCGTTCTTGAGCGCACCGTACGATGAATGGCCGGCACATATCTAAGAATGCATCGAAGGTCACGATTTCGTCTTGCCGACGGAGAGATCCGCTGGCAATAGATCCGATTGCGCGGGCCTCCACAGCACTTGCTCCCATGAGTTTCAGCAAGACCGACAGCTCATTCGACGTTACGGCATTATCCTCGTCACAATCGCTGGCGTGAATAGTGCGCGCAAACGCCGCATGTACTCTTCGCCTACTTCCTCGTTGAGAGACAACGGGCGTCGAGCGTGCAATCTCCTAGCCGCTACCGCAGCGAACAAGGTAGCCTTTCGTCTCCTCACCGCTTCCCCACCGGAACCGCTTTTCAACTTTGCTCGGGACCGCTTCCTGGTGGTAACAAGTAGTTGTTGCTGTCGCGAAAATTTTATCAAGGCTGTTGAAGGAAAACGATCATCGGGTGTGAGCGAGGATTCTCGGACGCCTGGGAGCACACTTTTCATCGACGGCGGCCTGGTGCTCGTGACGGGCGTGACCTTGGTCATTGCACGGAGATGCCGAGCAAATTTGGCGTGAGACCCTGGTCGAGATGATGTGCATTTAGTTCGCAAGGCTAACGGGGAATGAATTCTGGACAAGTTCGCCGTGTGATGCATATTAATAGACGACCAACTTGAAGTGACGAACTTGTAGTTTTCAATGTATTTTTCATCGAGCATTTTTTACTTCAAGTCAATAGAGGCTTTCAGAAGTACAGCAATTTCTAAAACCACGTAGTCAAAAACACGTAGAGCGATACCGCATTTTGACCACGGGTTGCTATTGGTAGACTGCTGTTCAGAAGTCCCGACAAATAGAATCACGTAGATTTTGCGCGCTCCAAAAATGTATTCCTAATTTCTGCAAATTATATTTTTCTTTTGAAGAAGATCGAATCTACGCCATCGTTGTGATGAACGACACCGATAAGCTCGTCCCAGCCAGCACAGTGGAAGAGGAGGAGATCGCAATGGTACTGATGCTTCACTTGGCCCTGAACGCCCCGTTATCCTACCGGGACCGGCTCCTGGTACCTGAATTCCGCCTTGACATCCTCACGATGCCTGACAAAGAAGCCGAAAATCAATTTCGATTTGTCGTAAGCGACTTGCAGCGGCTGTGGTGTACCTCAAAATCCCCGACCCTGTCAGCACTAAGGAAGATGTTCGAGCAACAGCGTCAGAGGCCTTGTGTGTTTGTCTTCGTCGCATGGTATTTCCGAAGCGCTGGATAGACATGGCAGGAATGTTTGAACGAGCGCCGTCAACGCTCTGCCATATTTTTACTTCGTTGTGGAGCATCTGGACAAAACGTTTGCCGACCTGTTCTACTTTGATGCTGAGCTAATTACCAGGAATCTGGACCGCTACTGCAATGCAATTGCATCGAAGAGCCCTGACTACATTCAGGGTGTGTGGGGTTCATTGACGGAACCGTGCGGTCTATATGCCGCCCTGGGATCGAAAACTCGAACACGCTATTCGAACGGAAAATACACAAAACAGATTTGCATTTTTTGTTTGTTTTCGGTGCATTTTCGGTGCATCGGACCTCTACCATATGATATGTGTTTAAGAGGTTCTATTAATTATGACAGGGAAGTGGTGAAAACAACCTATCCAAATCCAGTCAAACTGGCGACGTCATTTCCTTTACTGCGAGCACTGCCCGTGTATTTGGGCTAGGCAACTAGCTCCCATCGGTAGCTGCTCTTCTATGAGGCCCAAACCGCTGCAGTACGCTTCCTTTTGCTTGGAGCGGCATTTTCTTCCTTTCGCTAGGGTTCGCTTTGGGGATTTGAGCTCCATGACATCCATCCCCAGTGTCTCCGATGCGCCTTTCCATTTTCTGTTGGAATAACACGCTAAGTAGCCAACCTTGAACAAGTGGAGTGGACAATTCGTACTTAAACGAAAATTCTAGTAGTGCTATAGTAATACTACAGCACTACTAATATGACTACTAGTTACTAGTGCCTTTCCTCCACTACTATAGTAATAGTAACTAGTACTCACCTGAACGGACTAGTAATTGTAACTAGCACTACTAGTCAGAATTCTCACTACTACCAAACCCTGGTTGTGAGTCTTTGTGAGATGAGACCCATCTCGTGTAAACCACTTCACATTTTAAAAAAATCACAAATCACATCACGAACGGCCCGTTCAGATCCACATGCGCGGCAAGGTTGTAACTGCGCTGCCTCACCTGCCTCGGCGGCGCGCAGCACCACGACGTCCACGAACACGCAAAGCGTCCACCGGACAGAGGATCGCACCCCGAAGACAATGACTTCTTCGGTGTCACACAGCGTTGTCATGGCTGCACAACCACGACAATTAACGCAAGTAGAACAGACGTCAGGCAAGCGAAGAAGGAAGATGACATCAACCAGCTAGTTTGTATTCTTCAACTTCAACGCCACGGTGGTCAACGGACTCACCGCTGATTGGATCGCGTGCCAGGGACGGGAGACCGTGAAGCCAAAACAAAACAACACACTCAGCCAAAGCAGCTCATTTCTCATTTGGCAAGGCGAGGACAACAGCGGCTGCAAAGAAGAAGGCGGGATGAAACTGAAGCTGCTGCCAACGTCAAAGCGTCCACTGACCCCTGACTCCGAGTCCGATTAAATATAAAAATGTACTGCCCAGGACATTTCTTTCTCAAATGAGCAAGACATGATATTTCTATTATATATGTACCACCCAGGTCATTTCTATCGTGAAAGAATGTGGTTTCCGCGAGCGCAATGTTCCTCGCTGGGAATGAGCCGATGAAAAAGCGCACAAGAAGACGGATCACGGACTCATGTAGCCGACGACTGAGTATATAAGCGGTTCAACTTGCATTTTTATATTCGCTAATGGAATTTTTGTGTGTTGCAGCTGCGCCACTCCACTCTCGTGCTGGTTTAAAGTAGGTATCTACCGAGCCGCTCGTGTAAGAATCTTTCCGCTCTCACATCCCATTTCGCGCTTGACCAGACACCTCAACTTAAGGTACTTCTCTACTATGTGATATTGGCTGCCTCTAAACTGACGTAGCATTCTTGGCGACAGATGGGTCGATCTCCGGGCAACAAAAACTACAGCAAGCAAGAACTAGCATTGATGCTGGCAGTTTCAGAAGAGGTTCTGCCCATTAGCTTGCTGGAATGGACACAAGCTTCGGACCAGTACGCTGCAATGAAAGAGTACTCTTGGGGGGACCGGACGACACTGAACTTGCGCCAAACGTTTGCCCAATTGTGGTCGACGTTGCAACCCCACAACTATCCAACGCTACGAGCGCTTGCTAGAAGCATCAAGGCATGGATCAATATGTGTTATGCCTCGGTTGTGGGGCAACGTCGGGCGGGGTTTGATGGATACCAGTAGAGCGGCCACGCCAAAGTCCAGCGAGGCTGCGAGGGATGGCAGTCGCATATGAGCCAGCGGGTCAATTCAGCCGACTACCGCATACCTACAATCCAGCAAAGATATATTTCTGAAGACACCACGAACCAGTCACCTTCTCAAATCGCTGACACGCACCAGTGTGTCGCAATGGCTGTTGACACCTCCATCACTACTGAAGCTGTCAATGAGCCTACCGAAGTTCGACAATTATCAGATGCGGAGACGTCGCAGCACGAAGACGAGGTAGTTTTCGTACCCCAGGACCACAGTTCTGCTGATAGTGCCTTACGACCTTCACTGATGGAGAAAATTATTCAGCTTGCGGTAAAAGCGCAGCTAGATACTGACCGCAAAGAGGTGGGGAGAGAGAAACGTGAAAGAGAAGAGCGTCAAGGCCGTCTTGAACATCAGCAGAAGATGATGTCTTTGATCGCTGCATTGGTCAAGTCGAAGCCGTCTTAACCATGATAATAACAGATTGTATATTCTTGAACTGCGCGACTTAGGGATACTACCATGTATATCTGCACAGCTACCATAAATCATAAATTGTACAATATTAGTAGTAGCTGCTCATTGACAAGACTTCTTGGTGCTATTCAAACAAACTGCCCTAACAAATTTCAAGATTTTCAAATTAAATTTCGATTTTCAAACTCAAACTTCGAGCTCCCCCACCCGGTACGCAATAATGTATTGACTGTGAAGTAAAAATGCTTAGACCAAACCAAACAAAAGTATCATTAGCGCTTTTTTGTTGTTGCTAGAGACGTTTAAAGTTGAGGAACTGTTGTGCCTTGCAAGTTTTTTGCCGATCAGTTTTATCGGTTAGATCGATCCAGCAGGAAAAATAAAATGTGGTCATAAAAATGCGAATCGCTATAAATCGAGCACTAAATCGGGCTTTCGCTGGCCAATGTCGTGCTCGATTTATTAGCTGTCTATCTGCTATCGGGTAGGTACGCGGCATTTGTCGGCGGCTGCAGTGGCACTAATACTGCTCTGTTTGTTGCATGCAATAACTCTTCAGCTTCGTCTACATCTACACTAGCTGCACCCACAAGCAGCACCACTCCACTTGGCTTCTGCGTCGATCTGGCCACCGCCCTAAAAGTACGTTCACTGTGATTTTGTATACCGTATGAATGTGCACGTTGTCGGCGGCTACGGTTACACTAATACTGCTCTGTTTGTTGCGTGCAATAGCTCTTCAGCTTCGTCTACATCTACACTAGCCGTGAAGAGCGGGCAGCTTGGTCGTCGTTCTCCACCGCCCCCTTCAATAAAATCAAACAATACCATATTTGTAAACTTCGTTCACTAGGTCCAAATATGTCACTAATGTACCGAACAAATATACCATACACATGAACAAGAAATACAGCACGCCAGCGGAAGTCGTGAGAGTACATTAGGCACTTGAATAGCAAAGGAGAAGTTCGAGACTGAGTGAAAGTCGTGCTGTCCATTGAAACGAAAGCTTATTGTCCGTCTGCAAATGTCATACACGACTGATAATGATAGGAGACTAGACAGTTCCAGTGGGACAGCATCTGTGGTCGAAATAAAATAAAATGATCCGAATTGCGTTTTTGTTTGCGCAAATAGGGCTACTTAATATTAAATCTCTGTCTGCTGCGCTCGAGTTGTATTTTCTATGAAGCCAATTTAAATTAAATCGATCTCGTACTTAAGTAGATCTAGCAAGCCAGTAAGTCAAAACGACAAAAGACTTGCATTGCACAATAATTGGGCCTTGATTTTGGGTTGTCGCGTAAAAGGCAAGAAATGGTGGTTTTGCAACCTTGTGGTGGAAAGACTTTTTTCGGAGGACACAAGACGGAATGCTACTCACCATATGAAGATTTGCTCATCTGTCTCGTAGAGATCGAGTGGCAGCAAGCTGCAGCAGCGCCATTCTCGATTTCACCGAGTAGCGACCAAGAGCACCAAGAATCTTCAAACAAGAGCCCAAGCATTCAAAATGAACCGTCAAGTTCTTCTTCTGCATGCTGAAGACGCAGTCAACGTCAACGCTGCACTGACGATAACAGCACCTGAATATGCGGTCATTGTCGACGATACTATGGCCGACCAAGTTGGCGTGCGCCTGCTGCTTGGATCGGACCTTCCTGGCGACGGCGGCGACAGCCCTCAAGCTGAGTGATTTTGGTTGCCACGGGCGACAGCGAGCCGCTGTCGTGTTTGGGGAGGCGAGCTCTTAAATGGTGCCGCTGGCCGACTTTTGCGCTGACCCGCCTTTACTGTGGCGGACAAGTGACATCGTACGACAGTCTCCAAGTCACACTTCGCCATCATGCAGGAAAAGTTACGACAGCGGTTTCTGCTGTGGAAGAGGTCGCACCCATTGTGGTGTTCTTGTTGTACAAGACACCTCATCTCAACGCGCGAAGCCATCGCCCGCGCGCACACGCGGATTCTGGACCGGGGCTTAGCTTCCGTGGCCGGAGGCTGGATGGTGCCTCGCACATGGGCGATTAACCCTCGCTCGTACTTGTCGAACGCCGCAACGCGTTCGTTCTGTTCGTTCGGCATTGACACCGCCAAACTACGGAGTGCTTCTACTCCAAAGATGCCTGCCATCTTTCGAACGGACTCAAACTGTGAGTCGTTCAAATGAGGGAACTCATTTCTGTCTTCCATCTTGACTCGTGACTAGAGTCCCAAGAGGATTCGGGTAGTACAATCGCTACCTGCGTAGGCGTGGATTGACTACAAGTGCTACCAAGTGTGACGGGGCACACAGCAGCTTGCTTAGAGGAAGCGATGAGTTTGTGTATACAAACTCTAAGTGAACGGCAGTTCACTTTAGTTCCGGTCTAAAGGAACGTTGACCTAATATAAGGTAGAATTAAGACTGAGTTATATTCTGGTTGGTGCTAAATGAGATCTAATACAAACTATAAGTACTCTATAGTTTGTCATACATATTTAACTATTGGTTGGCTCTGAAGGGCTGTAGTCATTTCGTAGAGACGATTAGGTGGTGTGTGATACACCACCTTACCCCTTGGGTGTGACTTGTCACTCTGGAGTGTAACCTAGTTACACTCCATGTAACCCCGTTACAACCAGTCATTCCCCATTAAAAAGCTACAGCTCTTTATATAGACATACTTCACTGCAATGTCATCTGAATAAAAAAACGGTAAAGCTACCGTCCATGATTTATTAATTATGTTTTATACATGTTTTTTTACAAGTTTGGCTATGGCTGTAATTTTTGAATATCTTACATGTTTAAATTACGGGTTCACAGCCACTCATCATTCTGCCACGCGTCACGAGAAGCGGACTGCTCCCTCGCGCCCAGATCTCGGCCGACGAAGCTCCGTGTGCCTTCTGAGGCTGCAGACGCCCCCTTCCCTGCCTACAGCCCGCTGTGTCCTGCCCGCTCTCCTCTCCCTGCCCGGAGTCCTGGAGCCCGACAGGTGCGTTTCCTACGTTGTTTCTTACTTTACTTTATCGTTTGATGTTGCTGCGTCTAACTGAAGTACATGTGCACGTTGGCAGACTCGACACGAAAGCCGACGAAGCAGACGACCCCTTTCCCTGCCCTCCAGTCTCCTTCTCGCCGTTCCCCAGCCCGACAGGTGCGTTTGGTACGTTTACTGTGTCATTTTGATGGTGCTGTGTCTAAGTGAAGTGCATATACATGTTTGTAGACTCACTAAGAACGTGTGCTACCTGCCAGTTGACTGCGCACGCGCTGTTTGGATCGTTTAGCGCACAAGAAAGCGTACGAAACCTATGCGTTGTATTTACTGATGCTCTGCAGCTAATCTATGACCCGTTGCTTCCTATTCATACAGCATACGTGCCCATTGTCTTGTGTCCGCTCACGTACGTACTATTTCTTCATCTTCCCACCATTTCCACTTATTCAATCCATGTTCTAACTATAATTACCCATGTTTTTCGTATGTTTGCTTAACAGCCAAATGGCCCGCACAAAGAAGACCGCTCACATATTGAGAGCACTGCAGATATCGGCAAGCAGCAGCAGTGACGATGGTAGTGTTGCTGATGCCGCCAGTTTGGGCGATCCAGCTGAAAGTGAGCCGGAAGTCATGTCCAGCATACCCAATGCTCAGAGTTCGAGTGGAGACGTCGGAGTTGAGGAAGAGCCTGACTCAGAGCCAGAAAGATGTGGCGCTAAGCAAGAAGATGTCGCGGAATCATCTACAAACGGCGAAGATACCATTGACAGCGACGAAGCAGACAGTGACGATGAAGAAGTTGTCGTCGATTGCAGTGACAGCGACGAGAGCAGTGACCAAATGCTAGGTGCTTCACACGGTACATCTCTTTCGCGGAAGCGCGCCTTCGCAGATTGCGAAGAGAAACTCCACTTCGTGCCGGCGCTGAAAAAATATCATAAGACGTGGGACAAGTTCGAGCGGTACCTGAAGAAGTATCAGCGGCAGACATTGACGGTCTTGTCAATCTGCGAGACCCAGAACGTGCGTCTCCGCAACCAGCAAATTGCCAAGATGAAGAGCAACGTCGGAAAAAGCGCCACTGAGTTACCGCTCGTGCCCGAGCAGTTGGACCCGTACCAGCGAGTCTACATATGCACGCATGGATGGAAGACACGGATTCGTTCGAAAGGGCTGCGACCAAGACACAACCTGAAAGAGACGGGATGTCCTATGAGATTCAGAGCTCAGTTTGTGCAATTGTCGGGCAGACAGTGGCGTATTGAAGTCAAGCACGCGTTTTATGGCCACAGCCACCCTGTGGGACAAGAAGTTACGAGCATTACGCATCGGTGCGTCAGATTCCACCGGGTGCACCCATTATGAGCAACTTGGAGCTGATGGTGGCAAGTGGCAGTAAGGCGAGTCGGATCTACGACTACATTCGCGAACGATCTCCCAACAAATCACAACTGAAAGATGTCTACAACCTTATTGCGAAAATCAAGAGCTCTGGTGCGTTGAAGGTTACAGCGCCTTGTGTGTCCAACATGGTCTACTCCAAGTCATCGGATGAGTTTCAGCAGCACGTGGACGAGTTCAAGCTGCTGGCGTGCCGCGACGGACGTAAGTCTCTGTGGAAATACTTCAAGAAGAATTGGATTGCTTGTCAGGGGATGTGGGTCATGCTGCATCGCATGAACCTACCTCATTTTCGCAACAACACGAACAACCGCCTGGAAAACGTTTTTGGTAAGCTCAAAGCTGACTTGACGAGTTCGATGTCTATGAGGCAATGCTTGGATGCAACGATTCAGTATCAGCGGCGCAAAGAAGACGAGTATATGGCGCGCCTCGTGATGCCTGGAACCCACCGCGACATCAATCTCGACGAAGATATGAATCAACTTCTTGGTATGACGAGTCAGTGGCTTGCAGAGCTCTTTCTACCGGAGTACAAGTTCGCTACGGATCCGGAAGCTGTAAAGAACTACGCTTTCGACGACGATGGGTTGTACGTCGACGTGCGGCGTGACGGTCGAAAATAACGCGTCGATAAGTACAACTGGTTGTGCACCTGCGAATTCTCAAGTACCATGAAGCTGCCATGTCGCCACGCGATGCTGTATCGAAAGCACTTTGCACGCATGCTCACCATTCCGTATTCGTCGATCCCCGCCAGGTACGCACAAATGTCATGATTCGCCATATTTTACCATGTTTTAACCATGTTTTTGTATTTGTTTTACCATGTTTTCACTATGATCCCGACGAATAGATGGCTCCGTGTCGGAACAATGGAAGAAGAGCTTCAAGCCGTCGACACCGCTGCGTATTAGCACACAAAGCGATGAAGTGCCGCGTAAAAGCACATGACCGAGCGCGAGAAGTACAAGAATGCTCAGGACGTCTTTGGCAGAATCAGTACCGAGATCAGCGATCTTCCTGACGAAAAGTACAGGGCTGCTATGGATAAATTGGAGAAGTGGTGGGGAAACTTGCGTCAAGGAGACGCAGCCATGAAGCAACGACCGAAAGCTGTTGCCGTCGGAGACAGCGGACAACTTGTTGCTGATTGAAGATGACTCAGAGCCTCCCACGCAGGTTGCAGATGAGACGCGTGGCGTAAACGATGGCGTAACTAAAGACGACAACGTGCACGTGGGTTCTCCTCCGGAAGGATTGGCTCCGACCATGCCCAAGCCGAAGCAGCCGGTCCCCGACGGCAAGTTGATGAAGCCGTTTAATCCACGGAAACGTACTGGCAGACCTCGAAAAGACCGAAAAGCAGAAAAGGCCCGGCGCGGACAACACCGGAAGGAGTATAACAAAGGCACCAAGCTGCGGAATGCGTTGCGTGGAGATGATGTACGTGAAGTGGAGGAGTTCATCAAGAGTTGCGAACCCCCACTCACGGACTTGGCTTCTTTTCTAAATACTTTTGAGACACGTGTCGGAGGCTTCAAACCCAGGAAGCTGTCAGTGGAGAAGCGAGTTCCTGAGGCCACCGTTGTTCCGTATCGGCTGCCACAGCCCATGGTACTCGAGGGTCTGGCGCTGATAGAGCGGAAGACTTGTTTTGGAGATCCGATGGACGTTAGCGCACGTCCAGATCATACTGCTGAATGCTGGGTGCTAAGCGTGGAAGGACTCGGCGATTTTACTCAGCGCCAACTAATGGCTATGCAGTTTCTATGGAGTTTGAGCAAGACATGTAGCGAAGGAATGCAGTGCTACTCATGGCTGATGAGCAGCGTTGACAGCCAGTTCGAAGACGATGGAGCAGCCAACATGGGGAAAAGGATTTTTGATACGTGGCCTCTCGAGCGCCTTCCTGGCTTCGGTGACGGTTTCCATTTGGAGTGGAGCCACCTTTATTGCGCCCGCGGTAAATCGTGGTTCCAAGATAACTTCATCCAGGCATTCGCGATGACTCTGTCGGCCAAGTACGGGAACAACACGACGATTTTTCTGTCGCCGATGAAAACACCGGTGCCTCGTAAGGACATGTGGATACCTGCACGTACATTGCCCTGCTAGCAGGATGCAACGATGAGGTGGTGTTTATGCCGTTGAACGTTAACGGCACTCACTGGACCTGTCTAGTGGTCGATGGACCAAAGGCTACTATCTACTGCTACGACAGCTTGGACAAGCGGGCGAATCACAACCTACTGGCAGACTTGGCAAACGAGCTTGTGGACAAAAGTCTTCCCGAGAAATACGCCATCACGGCCGTGCACAGCCCCATCCAGAGAGACAGCGACAACTGCGGACTTTTCATCTGCTTATTCTTCTGGCGTCGTTTTCGCAAGGAGGTCGGCAACGACTACACTGCTGTGGGGATCACGCGACGCCGATGGGATATGCTGCACACTGTGGTGGACTTCAGCGACACGAGCCAGGAGACGAGCAACGAGTAACTACAACTGCTAAGACCGCCAATACATGTTTTACACATTTTTTTAAATGTTTCACCGTGGTTGTACCCACAAGGAAGGATTTATGGATACATTCCAAGAGGTAGTGCTGAGTCATGCAAGATGAGAGTGAGCACTCTTCCCCGACAGCTTAGCATCTCGATCACTCTTCATTTTTCTTGTCGTTGTGCCAACATGCTTTTAGCAAGATTCACCAAGCCAAAACATTAAAAAAATACCATAATATATTCTGTTGTTTCGTGTGATCATGGACGAAACATAGAGATTCATGGATATTGTACAAGTTTCTAGAAACCTAAACCTAATAAGAAACATGGGCGGTAGCACTCGCCATAAAAAAACAAGAAAGAAAGCACATTCCAGGCATATGGTTCGCTGTCAAAAGTAATAACAGCGTGGGAAGTTATGAGCTAGGATATTTTACGTTTCTGGAGTGGGCACGAAACTTGGCACGGTACGTTACGGCACGAATTGCGAATATTTTGATAAATTGTTAAATTGCATTCTTGATATTTAGACACATTGGTGAAGAGTGTAAATTCCGGCATAAAAACAAATTGCCATGAAGCTGGGCGGGTTTGCGCTCAAGAAGGGCAAGCGGAAGGCGCTGGGAGCGTCCGCGGGCTTCTCCGCGTCCGTCTCGACGGCGCCCGCGTCTCCCCAGAAGGTCTTCGTGACGGACTTTGACCCGAACGCGCCCGCGGAGCTCTCGACGGACGGGCAGAAGCCGCTGGTGATCCCGTTACTGGAGACCAATTCCTGGCAGGAGGACCAAAAACCAAAAGACCAAAAGAAGGACCAAAATGCAAAGAGCCTAAATACCGGTAATACCGACGTACCAAAGGCCGCTGAGCAGCAAGCGGCGGCGCAGATCCTTGCCGAAGCGCGCAGTCGGGACGTGCAGGACGCGCCGCAGACGCTCGTGATCCCCATCACCAGCGGGAAGGACAAGAAGCGCGCGGAATTGTTCACGGACGGCGAGAAGCGGCCCCAAAACGGCCAAAGAGACCCATTTTGCAGCAGAATGCTGTCCCCGGCCTGGATAATTTGCAGGACGTGACCGACAAATACCGACACGATGTGGCGCTGCGTCCTGAGGCCCCAGACGTGCACAGCGACGTGTATGAGTCGGTGCCTGTAGAGGCTTTTGGGGCCGCTCTGCTTCGAGGAATGGGCTGGAAAGGGGACGTGGACCCGGATGATGTGGGCGCGGCCCCGCAGCCGAGACACAAACTGCTGGGGTTGGGGGCCACTAAGAGGCCGTCGGTGCCTGGAGAGGACAAGAAGAAGAGGAAGAAGCGGAAGGATGAGAGCAAGGACAAGCAGGGTGATAGGCGATCAGGACTTAACACTGAGAAAGAGAGTAGCGGTAGGGACGGCAAGGAACGTCGGAGCAGAAGGTCGGCGGACAGAGAGCGTCGACGCAGTCGGAGTGAGAGCCGCTCCGATCACCGGAAGCGGAGCCGCAGTCGAAGCCGTGACCGGGATCGGGGACGGGGCCGAGGTCGTGATAGAGGCCGTGATCGAGACCGAGACGGACGGAGCCGGAGTCGCAGCCGCTCAGACAGACACAGTCGCAGACGCTAACTACGAGACGCAGTGTGGGGAGTAATACGCACTGGTTCTTGGGCAATAGAATGAAACTTAGCTTCGCGTGGGAGCCTGCCAACTAGATTTGCGAGCGGTGTGAGCTACTGGTAGTTCACTGTGTGTGGAGTGCAACAAAGTCGACTTGGGGGAAACCATACTAGTAGTATATCCTACCAGTCTCTCTTTGTCGAACAACGTCCGCGATAGCATTTGTACTGTTCCTTAGATGGCATCTGACACATTGTGTTGGTCCTATTGCACGCATTCTGACAGGCAAATCAACAGAAACACGATTGACTAAAATTCATCTATTTGGTCTCCATACTCATTGACAGCGATACTCTCCAAATGCACTACAAGCAAGTGCTCTAAATTGGTGGCATATGATACCAGCAAACTATTCCTCGTTGATGTGGATGTCGCTCAGCGCGTAGTTGCAAAGCGAGCCCGATGGGCCATCGCCCAAGTTCGACGGCGTCTTGCTGCCCTGCGACCACTGGCACACCTTCACGTCGTCCTTGCCGTTCGTCGTCTTCACGACGATGTTCTTGAGCGTGGCCTTGTCGTTGTAGTTCTTGTTCACCGTGACAATGCTCACCAGGGGGTCAATCGCGTACACGTTCTCCACCGTGACGGTGCGAGGGATGTTTGCACACGTGCCGCACGAGCGGTAGAGCTTGCCGAACTCCTGTGCGAAGAAGCCCTTGATTTTGACGGTGCCGTAGCCGTTGTGCTGCACCACCTTGTCCTCGGCGTACCGCGCGCCACAGTTCGTCACGGTGGTCACACTGGAGGCAGTTCCGCCCTTGATGCTCAGCGCGTCCTCGCACACGTCGTCCCACCAGACGTTCTCAATGGTGCAGTCGTGGTCGTCGCAGTGGACACCCTCCTTCTGGTTCTTGCCGATGATGGCGTTCTTGAGGGTGCCACCGGCCTCCACGAGGAACACGGCCGTGTCCTTCTGGCCCTCACCACCCGAGCACGTAATATCCGAGCGCTCGAAAGTCTGCATCTTTCCGTCGAAGACCTCGCCTGCCTTGATCGTGTAGGGCTCCTTGTAGAGGACGGTGCCCGTGCTGGCGGGCCACGTTCCATCTGGGACCAATCCCGTCGAGTTGGTAGTAGTCTGTGTGGGTGAGTCACTGCCCGAGCTCTGGGTATCTGATCCGGTGATTGAGCTGCTACTGGAGGCGATGTTAGCACTACCCGCGGTGCTGCCGCTGGTACTGAACGTAACCGTCTGCTCTTCATTCTGCGCGGCGCTGTCACTACCATCTTGAGTTGGCACCTCAACCTGCTCAAAACTACTGCCAGACGAGGAGCCAGTCTCAAGCACCACATCGGTCTGGGGGTCTCGGTAGCGCTGCTAGAGGCGACGCTCGCCAGCTGCACGGCTGTCTGCGAGACATCCTCCGAGGAAGAGTAGAGCGAGCCGGAGCTCGAGGTCGAGAGGGAAGGCGCACTCGTGGCCTCCTCCGTCGAGCCCTGCTGCTCAGTCTGGCTAGCGTCCGTGCTGACGACAGACTGCTCAAAGCTGCCACTTTCCACTGGTGACACCGTGCCGGGGCCAGCCGCCTCCGACGCGTCCGTGGACGATGAGTTCGAAGACGAAGCCGACGACGCAAGCGAGGCGACGGAGGAGGTTGACGTTGTCGCTTGCGTGGGGACCTCCGACGACAACGAGGACGCCGAAGAAGACGATGCCACCGACGAGTCGGTCGAAGCAGAGGAGGCGGTCTGCGTCACGCCCGACGACGAAGAGGTCGACGAAGTCTTTGCCCCGTTGGGGATGTCCTCGTTGATGTGCACGTCGCTCTCCGAGTACTGACACAGCGGAGGTGACGGACCAGCGCCCAGGATCGAGGGTTCGCCGTTGGCGTTGCCTTGCGACCACTGGCAAACCTTCACGGTGGACTTGGCCGACTTGACCCACACGTTGCTCAGCGTGGCCTCGTCGCCCCAGTTCTTGTTCACCGTCACGATGGCATTGTTCGGGTTCACGACGTACACGTTGGACACGGACACCTTGCGGGCCTTGTCACCACACGTGCCGCACGAACGGTAGAGCTTGCTGATGTCCTCGCCATAGAAGCCGTCGATCTCGACCGTACCGAATCCGTTGTGCTGGATGACCTTGTCGTCGGCGTAGCGGGCGCCGCCGCCGATCACCTTCGTCACGCTCGACGCTGAGCCGCCCTTCACGCTGAGGGCGTCCTCGCACACATCGTCCCACCACACGTTCTCAATGATGCAGTCGTGCTTATCACAGTGCACGCCTTCCATTTGGTTCTTGCCAATGATGACATTCTTGAGGGTGCCGCCTGCTTCGACGAGGAACACGGCCGTGGACGACCCGCTCTCCGTCTGACCCTCGCACGAAATGTCCGAGCGCTCGAAGGTCTGCATCTTGCCGTCGAAAACCTCGCCGGTCTTGACCGTGCGGGCCTCGGAGAACTGCACGGTGCCCTTGCTAGCGGGCCAGGAGCCGTCAGGCAAAGATGCAGCGGTCGCAGCTGCAATGAGGAAGGCGGCCGACGCCGCGAGCGGTGCAAATGACTTGACCATTGCAGCGATGAAGTTTGTGGAGTTGGCTGCTACTTGCTGCCGGAGAGGCAAATTGATTAATGAGGAGTTGTTGGCACCGACAAAGATTTTAATCAGCGACCATCGAAGGCTGTTGTGACCGTGACCGTTTGTACGTTGCCTTGGTGACAGCATTGCAGCGGGGTTGGCGGACCTTACGTCGCAAACGCTAAGGTCGACGGCCCAGTTGTTTTCCGGCAGCCGTCCTGTTGGATGCGGTTTGCGGGCGCGCCGACCGGTCGGCTCGTTTCGCTCACATGCCAAATCGTGACGATGTATCGGGGCCTGCAATGCTGACACGCTACAACATGGCGCTTTACTGTTTTGCTACTGTATTCGTTGGACCAGTTGGACGGGTTGCAAGAGCACTTCGTGCGAGTCGAATTATACGAAGTAGCTCGGTGGAGAACGGTATTCGGCACGATGTATACTGGCGTGTTTTAGCGGCAGCAACTGGGGTTTGATACCTGTCGGATCACTTTCGCAAGATTACTGTTGTTTCCTCTATTCAGCCTGTCACCATCCAGTCTTGCTTGATCTACTACGGGGCTGTAGCTGTCAAGCTTCTAGCATCTTACTAACAAGTTGATTTTTGCTGTTCGCACTGCTGTTGCAACGCGGCCATGATTGCGAACGTTTCCACTTCGCGATTGCCTTAGCAATGCTGGAGTAGCGCTTTATTAGCCTCCACCCGGAACCATTCGGAAGTTCGGATCCGTTAGTCCATCTCAGCTGTTTTATTGTCTTGACAAAGGACTCGGCGGACGCAGAGACTCGCGTGGGTGAAGCCTGCGCCGCACGTCGGTGGAGAGCGACAGCATAGAGAGGTGCGTTGCAGAGGGAGCGTGGCGAAAGTATAACAGTTTAGGCAGTCGTTATTGAAAGAGAGAAACGCGGGCCTGCTTTCCCGTTGAACGGTGCTGGCTACTTACGACTTCGCTGTTGTCGTGTGGTGTCCGAGAAGCACCATCTCGTTGATTAATTACCACGACTACCGGAAACAGCCGCTTCAAGGCGTCAAGGAAATCATGATGACGACGCGGGTGACGTAACGACGAAATGCGCTATGAAAAGGGCCAATCGGTGCACAGCTTCATCTCGGACTTCTAGGAATCTTTACAGCTTAAGTTCACTGTTTCTTATTACGGTGATCATGAAAGCTGAAACTCTCTGCCGGATCCGTGTTCGACAGATTCTGTGCCAATTTTGGGTCCACCAAAAGCGATGATACACTGATCCATTTGAGGAAAGAGATACATCAAAAGAAAGAGGAAGACTAGCTCTGTTTCACAGTGCACTGCTTGATTTTTGCATGAAGTGGGGCAGAGATATCGAGTCCCGAAGACACCGCCTTTTCGACCTCCAGGCGCGCCAGAAACCGTGCCACTATAAATAGCCGGTACAAAAGCCCGTTAAACCAGGTTCCGAGGCACCAAATTCGGGAATCGGTCGAATTCAGTGGTGTTTCTCTTCCACTTGAGCGCGTCATTTGCTTCAGCGATCGGCTCTGTTGAAAGCCGGTGAATAGAGCTATCGAAAGGTGTGCATCTTGCTTGCAGAAAGGAATAATTCATTGAGAATCCCGACCAAACGTGCTAAAGCCGCCTCGATTTTTCATCGATAAAAGGGAAAATGCAGCGTCAGATGATAATGCAATACTATCGGGCTGCAGTCGAGGCCGTAGTTCCAAAGCAGTCCTCCTGATGAGCCGCAGAGGCCAATTTGGCTTCAGGAATAGCAAAATTGAACGCTGTGCGTCAGGAGAAGCGAAGCTAATCTGATAAAATGAGTCAGTACCGATATTGTATAGGGTTCTTGAGTCAGAGGATAGATCACTGTCTTTTCATTATCATAAGCGCTTGCCGCTTCATGGTACGGCACTCTACCAGACGTGGCTGCAACTACAACGGCTGGGCTGACGTCCTGATTCACTCAATTGTTTCAATCTGTTCCCTGTTATTAATACAGTCAAAATAAGTTGTCATCTCTGTCGCTGTCATCCTTCCAACTCCGCAACAAAACGCCCCCAGAGACCTTTAGCACCTCCACAATCTCCCGCACAAATGACAGCCGGCCACGAGCTCGGGGTCAAGTAAAGGTCCGAGCCAACGCCTCAGCAGAGCTCCGTTCACACCGATCCACAGATCTCGATCCAACAAACGCGCATCGGCTGCATGGATCCGTGTCTTTGCGGCCGCTAACTTGGAGGTCCGACCCAAGTCGTCGTTGTATTCCTCTAACTCCTCAATCAGTTCGTACTCGTGGGCGATTGCTTCGACTCCAGCCGCACATACCAGCCAGACACGCTCCACACTTCGACAATATACGTGGACGTACTCTTGGAACTGTCGAGATTGTCATCTTCGTCGCTGTCCCCTTCCTGCTCGAAACAGAACACATGGCTGCCTCTAAGGCATCGTCCGTGGTAGCTTCTTTTCCAAATGCTGGAAGATCGATGGGAAGATCGAGAAGGGGCCTTCCCTCATTGGATATAATTATTTATTTGTGCTGTTGTGATTCGCTAAAAATACAGCTGGCACGGGAAACGGCGTGGTCACGGGTTGTCCATCACGGATAGTGCTTCAAGTACGAAGCCGATACATTTTGTTCCAAAAGCCGCAGTCATTTGACTGTCATTTGGCCCTTCTGTAGCGCTCTTTGTCGTCTCGCGGCATTAGGTAGTCGCAACTTCCTTGACGCCTGTTTCCGGTAGTCGTGGTAATTAATCAACGAGATGGTGCTTCTCGGACACCACACGATAACAGCGAAGTCGTAAGTAGCCAGCACCGTTCAACGGGAAAGCAGGCCCGCGTTTCTCTCTTTTCAATAACGACTGCCTAAACTGTTATACTTTCGCCACGCTCCCTCTGCAACGCACCTCTCTATGCTGTCGCTCTCCACCGACGTGCGGCGCAGGCTTCACCCACGCGAGTCTCTGCGTCCGCCGAGTCCTTTGTAAAGACAATAAAACAGCTGAGATGGACTAACGGATCCGAACTTCCGAATGGTTCCGGGTGGAGGCTAATAAAGCGCTACTCCAGCATTGCTAAGGCAATCGCGAAGTGGAAACGTTCGCAATCATGGCCGCGTTGCAACAGCAGTGCGAACAGCAAAAATCAACTTGTTAGTAAGATGCTAGAAGCTTGACAGCTACAGCCCCGTAGTAGATCAAGCAAGACTGGATGGTGACAGGCTGAATAGAGGAAACAACAGTAATCTTGCGAAAGTGATCCGACAGGTATCAAACCCCAGTTGCTGCCGCTAAAACACGCCAGTATACATCGTGCCGAATACCGTTCTCCACCGAGCTACTTCGTATAATTCGACTCGCACGAAGTGCTCTTGCAACCCGTCCAACTGGTCCAACGAATACAGTAGCAAAACAGTAAAGCGCCATGTTGTAGCGTGTCAGCATTGCAGGCCCCGATACATCGTCACGATTTGGCATGTGAGCGAAACGAGCCGACCGGTCGGCGCGCCCGCAAACCGCATCCAACAGGACGGCTGCCGGAAAACAACTGGGCCGTCGACCTTAGCGTTTGCGACGTAAGGTCCGCCAACCCCGCTGCAATGCTGTCACCAAGGCAACGTACAAACGGTCACGGTCACAACAGCCTTCGATGGTCGCTGATTAAAATCTTTGTCGGTGCCAACAACTCCTCATTAATCAATTTGCCTCTCCGGCAGCAAGTAGCAGCCAACTCCACAAACTTCATCGCTGCAATGGTCAAGTCATTTGCACCGCTCGCGGCGTCGGCCGCCTTCCTCATTGCAGCTGCGACCGCTGCATCTTTGCCTGACGGCTCCTGGCCCGCTAGCAAGGGCACCGTGCAGTTCTCCGAGGCCCGCACGGTCAAGACCGGCGAGGTTTTCGACGGCAAGATGCAGACCTTCGAGCGCTCGGACATTTCGTGCGAGGGTCAGACGGAGAGCGGGTCGTCCACGGCCGTGTTCCTCGTCGAAGCAGGCGGCACCCTCAAGAATGTCATCATTGGCAAGAACCAAATGGAAGGCGTGCACTGTGATAAGCACGACTGCATCATTGAGAACGTGTGGTGGGACGATGTGTGCGAGGACGCCCTCAGCGTGAAGGGCGGCTCAGCGTCGAGCGTGACGAAGGTGATCGGCGGCGGCGCCCGCTACGCCGACGACAAGGTCATCCAGCACAACGGATTCGGTACGGTCGAGATCGACGGCTTCTATGGCGAGGACATCAGCAAGCTCTACCGTTCGTGCGGCACGTGTGGTGACAAGGCCCGCAAGGTGTCCGTGTCCAACGTGTACGTCGTGAACCCGAACAATGCCATCGTGACGGTGAACAAGAACTGGGGCGACGAGGCCAAGCTGAGCAACATTTGGGTCAAGTCGGCTAAGTCCACCGTGAAGGTTTGCCAGTGGTCGCAAGGCAACGCCAACGGCGAGCCCAAAATCATTGGCAACGGTCCGTCAGCTTCTTTGTGCCAGTACTCGGAGAGCGACGTGCACATCAACGAGGACATCTCCAACGCGGGACAGACGTCGCCCGAGGTTGAGCAGACAGCCGCAACTCCTACTCCTACCACCAAGAAACCCAGCTCCAAGACGAAGAAACCCAGCACCAAGTCCACTAAGAAGCCCAGCACCGACTCTCCTACCCAAAGCTCAACGACTGACTCACCCACCCAGACTACTACCAACTCGACGGGATCGATCCCAGATGGAACGTGGCCCGCCAGCACGGGCACCGTCCTCTACAAGGAGCCCTACACAATCAAGGCAGGCGAGGTCTTCGACGGAAAGATGCAGACTTTCGAGCGCTCGGACATTACGTGCTCGGGTGGTGAGGGCCAGAAGGACACGGCCGTGTTCCTCGTGGAGGCCGGTGGCACCCTCAAGAACGCCATCATCGGCAAGAACCAGAAGGAGGGTGTCCACTGCGACGACCACGACTGCACCATTGAGAACGTCTGGTGGGACGACGTGTGCGAGGACGCGCTGAGCATCAAGGGCGGAACTGCCTCCAGTGTGACCACCGTGACGAACTGTGGCGCGCGGTACGCCGAGGACAAGGTGGTGCAGCACAACGGCTACGGCACCGTCAAAATCAAGGGCTTCTTCGCACAGGAGTTCGGCAAGCTCTACCGCTCGTGCGGCACGTGTGCAAACATCCCTCGCACCGTCACGGTGGAGAACGTGTACGCGATTGACCCCCTGGTGAGCATTGTCACGGTGAACAAGAACTATAAGGACAAGGCCACACTCAAGAACATCATCGTCAAGACCACGAACGGCAAGAACGCCGTGAAGGTGTGTCAGTGGTCGCAGGGCAGCAAGACGCCGTCGAACTTGGGCGATGGCCCATCGGGCTCGCTTTGCAACTACGCGCTGAGCGACATCCACATCAACGAAGATTGAATTCGTTGACACTTCACTCCGCGGATAGAGCGCTAGGTTGTAGTAGCTTGTAGCGCACTTTTGAGAGTACTGCTGATGAGTATAGAGACCAAATAGATGTTGTGTGTTCATGAGACCTTACTCGGTCATTCTGGCGAAGCGTTGTTTTTAAACAATCATATATATTTGTTAGCCCTCGTCTGTAGGTATGCACACTGCGTTGCCTTCATCCCCTACTGGTTCTTGGTGCTATTGCTACTGCCTCCGTCGCCGTTGTCTTCGCCCAGCAGTGAGGTGTCAAGCTGGAGTGGTAGCGGAGGAATGGAGGACGAGATGTCGCCGAGGCTGTTCACAGCAAAAGACACGACATTAGCACTATACATCGGTAGCAGAAAGGGTAGGGAGAAAGCAACGCACGCCGAGAGGACAGTCTGGCAGTTGTCCCGGAACTTGAGCATCTGCGCGCGGTTCTCGTCGGCTTTACCGTTGAGCAAGTTGGTGCGCATCGTGTTGATGGCCAGCACGTTGTCCTGTAGCAGCGCTGCGAGCCGCGCCTCTTCCAGTTCAGCGGCTGATGTCGCCTGTTGGTTCCGCTCTTGGTAGGGCTCAATCTTCATGCGCTTCGGGGCGGCCGCCGCTGCTTGGCCCGTCGGGTATTCGAGCGCTTTGACCTTGAAGGCGACGTCGCGCACGCACTTCCGTGGCAGGGAGGCGGCGATCTTAATGTAGCGCGTAACGTTGTCGAACTGGTCGGCGGGGAACTGCGCGAGGCCTGTGTGCAGCGTCTGCAGCTCTTGAGCCGACCACGCCGCTTGGGCCGTCGAGTACACGACCGTCGGCGAGATGGACGGCAGGTAGTCGGCGGCTTGTGGGGACGACAGGAACCCGAGACCCATGGAGCTGATCGGGGACTGCTTGGCCATGGCCGACGTGCTGGTGGGGAGACTCGCCATCGCTCTTCCAACGAATGGCGCCTCTTCACGTCCAGTCGGCATATCTTGGCGAGTCCCCATTTGCACCATGTTCTGGCCGTTCGTGGAGCTTCAGGGGCAGTTGGTGTACTGTCCGCTGGCCGACTTCGGCGCGAGCGGTGTGCGGGAGGGCCAAGACATCTACGCACAGGCCGTCGTCGCACAACCGGTGACCGCGCATACCCCGCTGAAGAATGCATTGGAGCTTCGGGGTAAGGTGGCGGTTGTCCAGCGCGGGGCCTGCGACTTTGTCACGAAGGTGCTGCACGCGCAAGTGGCTGGTGCAGTGGCCGTGCTCGTGGCCAACAACAGCGACGACGGTAGTGGTGATGCTTTCGTCATGGACGCGGGGCAGCGACACGATCAACTGGCAGCGACCGTGACGATTCCGGCGATGATGGTGTCGCGACCCCATTCAGTGGAGATCTTCCAGCATATACGTGAAGCGTATCTGGACCGCAGAGAGCTGTGCTTCACGATCCGGTTTCTCGGGGCGGAGACGGCTTCCCGGGTGCTCGTACAACAGGAAAATCTCGCCCAGCAGACTCGAAGCGCAGCGCGCAGTGTCGAGCTCAAACAGCAGCGAGAACACCAGCAGGAAGAGGCTGCCACTTTGCTGCGCAATCGTCTGGGTAAAGGATCCCAGACGAAAGTGTCTGCCTTCAAGTCTTCATCGGAGAGTGTTGTCGCTGCACCGAGCACGACTACGAGCGAGATCGTCTTCGACTGGTCGCCGGCTTCATCGTCCATGAAGAGTAGCTCGGTTTGCTCGACACACCGCACGGAGGAACGTTGGGACACGAGCCGAGGAGACAACCAGGATGAAGTGGAGAGTGTACACGCTGCGGCTGCAGTGGCGATGCTGCATTGGTGTCCGATGACGACGGCTTTGGTGATCCTGGACGTTCAAAACTACTTCACGCTGCGTCACGGATATGGTGCGAAGCGGACACCGGACGTGGACGACACTTCTAGTGCCGTCCCTGAAAGCGATGAAGACTCGGGCGAGCCGGAACCAACTCGCTCAAACCCAGTCAGAAGTGGTTCAAATAGTGCTGCGTTTTACGAACGTGTTGATAACGTGCTCATTCCAACGATCCAGGATGTACTGCTCGCTAGCCGCACGACCGAAGGCATGGAGGTTATTTACTCGGTGGTGGAGAGTGCTACGCGAGACGGACGGGAGCGCTCCCGGGCTCACAAACATGCTGGTATCCACGTGCCAAAACACGGCTTTGGCGCTCAAGTCCCGAAGAGAATCGCACCGGACGAGGACAGTGATATCGTCTTATCTCGCACAGGCGTCAAGTACGTAGCTATGTCGGGCTGCCATGTCGTTCTGGAACTTATCATTGATGTCTCTTTTCACAGTGTATTCGCAGCTACGAATCTTGACTACATCCTGCGGAATCTGATGGTCACACATATCGTCGTTATGGGCATCTCCGTACTGGGAAGCTTGGAGGCTTGTGTGCAGACTGCGTTGGACAGAGGATACCAGGTTACCGTACTGAAAGAAGCGCTGCTTCCGATGAGAGGATCAATTGCGGAGGGTTCCAAAAGAACCTCGATGCTGGAGAGTTTTTCAAGGCGAGGCGTCCAGGTTCTTTCGTCCGCCGAGTTTGTCGACAAGTTGCAATCATTTGCCTAGCCATACGACGACCGTCACCCCTCGAATTCGACAATATAAGCTTACCAGCTTGTGCTCTGGGGCAGGTAGGTAAAGCCCCATTTCGTGTTATATTTGTCCCTGAGAAAAAGGAAACGACCGAGACTCAAGCCTTACAATGGAAAGCGTCATGTCGGACATGTCCAAGGTTGAGGCTGTCGTGGCATCTCTGGTGGATGCTGTCGTGAACTGCAATCAGAAGTTTGTCCAAGAAGCCGAGGTACTGCCCATCGGTGGCTACCTCTGGAAGTTCCCGTCCGAGGGGAGTAACCGCGTCAAAAACAGTGACATTCGACCGCCACCAGCGCCTCAGTTCCGCGAGTACCCTCGAAGATGCGATCAGTGTGGGGTGTGCTGGGTGTCTGACCGCGACTACGAGATGGATCACTTGCAGCAATGTTTTGCCACGGAGAGCGCCGATTTGCGCGAAAATGTCAAAGCCGAAGCTGCAAAACTTGGTATAGCAAGACGCGTTTGGTGCGAGGTGGATGATTCGTTTAGTCGTTTGCAGTGGCGGCATGACAAAGACTTTGACAGCGAATACAGCGTCATTTCTGCAACAAATGGTATCTCATTCGCCGACATCATTGATGTATCTATGCTGGATGAGCCTGCGAACAGCTTCCAGATAGTTACTCGTGACGACCGAACGGTTGTTTTCCAGTCGAGACCTGAGAATGAACTCGAGGGTACACGGGACCTTGTTTCTTATCGATTGGAGCTCAATGCGCAGCAGTGGCAAGAATATCTGGATGAACTCAGCAAATATGCGCGGAATTGTTTTTTAGACGAGCTGAAGACGCCTGAATCGCTACTATCGATCGACAAGTCTGTGTTCGAGAAGATTTCCCGGTTGCTTTTCAGTGAAGGGGTGCTCAAGTCAGCGGGAATACGCTGGAAGACAAACTTTGCTCACTTCTAATGAGCTTGGGCTGTGACCCGCAATATCTGTCCTCTCTGTGCGACGATGACGGCAACTCGTTGCTCCATCTAGCGATTAACATGAATCTTGAAGAACGCAGGGGTCGTACAACATCGATGCTGCTCCAAATGGGTTTTGATTGCAATCTGCAAAACGATGAGTACGTCTCCTTCGGGGTGAGGTGGGTGCGTATTTGTTTACTTACAAGTGTTTTGGGGTTCTAGAGGAGAAAGTTCGTTGCTTTTGGTTGCTGCGTCGGGAGACCTCGCCACCGCTCGAGTTCTGCTTGGATCGCCATTGATTCAAGTGGACATGCCGTGCACTCGCGGAGTTACAGCATTCCACGCTGCAGCTAACGCTGGTGACGTACAGGTTCGCGATTTGTTTTGCTATATTTCTCTGTCAAAACCTCACCCAAACAATTCGGCGAATTCTGTGCCCTAGATGATGCAACTGCTGTGTAACTCTGGGGCTCAACCAGAACTACGAGACGAGAATGGCTGGAATGCACTGCACTATGCCGCTGCTTGTTTAGCCGGATTAGAAGCGCTTCACTTCTTGTGCGAGCTATTGAACGACGGATTCATTGACACACAATGCAGCGAAGGAAATACAGCACTCCACGTGGCTTCTGGCTGCGGGTGCCTCGATAATGTTCGTGCACTGCTAGAAACTGCAGCCAATCCGCATATTTCTAACTTCAGTGGAGAGAGCCCCTACCATCTTGCCCTGCGCAACAACCACATCCAGTGCGCGGTGGCTATCAGTGATTATAAAAGTATGCCGGCGACGACTTACACTGATATACCCCCAAGCCCAGCCAAGGAAGGTATTGTAATGAGGGCTACTAAAGTCGTTGCGAACGAGACGGCAACGCAACCAAACGCCCAAGTCGGTGAGTGGGTGGAGTGCTTCACTGAAGACGGCGACCCGTACTACTACAACCAGGTTACGTGCGAGTCGTCTTGGTACAAACCCGGAGAGTATCATCTCCCAGATGCGTGGCAGGTCGAAGGTTGTGACTCGAGTATCTATGATAACGACGCAAGCCAGTCTTTCACACTGCCTGCAGATCATAACGGGGGTAGCATTCTTGCAGAGGGCACCGGAGAGCAGCTTCCGTTGTGCTTGATCCCGATGGTTAGCCCGTTAACATCTCTCGACAACCCGACTGCTGCTGCGAAATACGAAGCAGCACGTCGGAAAGCCCGCAGACAACGAAATCGTCGAAACTCCAAGGTGCAGCTCACTTACAACCGAGACGACGTCGAAGATGGCCCGGTTGCATGGGCAGGATCAGAGCACTATCAACCACACCAAACACCCCACCGAGATATTATATAGATCTACGACAACAGGTGCCCACTTCACGGCTAACAGGTGTAAGGTATTCACCTTCGTTATCATCGACACAAACCAAGAAGTCCTTTACGCATTTCTGGCACCAAAACCCACGATGAATGGGAAGTGAGGCGTTGGTATCTATCCATTTGATAACGCGGATCACTGAGAGACCAGAGACTAAAATCGCCGGAAGAACTACCGTAGTCGATCCGGGTCACAGACACCCTGAAAGAGATTCCTGCACAAACGGGTTCCGATATAGCTGCGAAACCATGCGGACAAGTGACTTCGCTCGGCTTAGTTCTCAGAACTTCTCGCCCAAAGGCTCCGTCCAGTTGATTGAAGTGACTGTCGTACGATGAAGTGGCTAGAACTTTTAAACGACTAGTTTGCAGCTCACTTTTTAATTCACCGTCTAGTGATGAAGCTTCTCTCCTTCTTTCTCGTTGCCTTCACCACCTTCACGCCTGCCACTGTGGAGGCTCATTCGTGGCTCGTGAAGCCCGTATCTCGCGAAACGGGCCCACAATCAACTGACGGCACAGTGGGCTGCCCCAACAACACCCCGGCACACCGACCGCATTTTCCCCTGGTGAAACCATCGACGTACGCTACTGGCGAAACAATCACTTGGGTGGGTTCATCCGCTGGGCGATTTCACCAGTCGGCTCAGAGACCGCCTCGGGTTTTGACGACAACGTGTTCTTCTACACATGCCGCGAGTCCGGACCGGATTGTGTACCGGCTGACGGCTCAACGAGTCGCTACGCCGGAGACAGTAGCGGGGACCACACCATCCCTTGCGGAGACACGGTCACTCTCCCCGATTGGCTTGACGAAGGGGACTACGTGTTGCAATGGGTGTGGTTCAGCGTGGGCTCCAGTTACGGCAACGTCGGCTGGGCCGAGACGCAGTTCGTATCGTGTGCGGATATAACACTCACCTCGGAGGGTCGAACAGCGAACCAGAATGCCCGACCTTTGTCGGTGGCGATCGAGTGACCACGAATGAGGACTTGGGCAGCGACGAGTGTTTCTACTTCTACACTAACTCGATCGAGTCCACGTCGTACAAAGGAAGCAACGACGACTACGAGCAGTACTACGTATTTGGGAAACCTTCGTACGTGGAGGATTGCAGTGGCAGCACTGCTGGAAACGGGAGCTCAACGCCTCCCTCAACGCAGGACCCTGTCACCACCACACCACCGAACTCCAAAGAAAACTCGGACACTGGGAGCTCCGGGGCAAACTCACCAACTTCAACACCTACGACTGATCTCCCAACGAGTTCGCCGGATATCACCTCAACTGGAAGCAGTGTGGGTGGCGAAGCTTCCGACGAGAGCAGCAGCGACGATTCTCCAGCTGGGACCGTTGATCATGGAGGCTGCAAGCGGACTTGAGGGCATGGATAGAATGTCTGCGTCTAAATGTGTGTACTTGTTAGCAAGGATTAGACCGGGAGATACTGTACCGTAGATGTATGCAGAGTATCGAGCATAAGAATGAACGTTTCATGAGTACCGAGCCTTCTGTCAACATGCTCGACGAATTCGGTGTCATGAATACATCTATCTGGTCTTAAGCTCTTTGTACACGCAACATCAATACTTCACACCGCACTACGAGCTAGCGCTCTAAATCTGTACCAAACTATTCCTCGTTGATGTGGATGTCGCCCAGCGCGTAGTTGCAAAGTGAACCCGACGGGCCATCGCCCAAGACCGACGGCGTCTTGCTGCCCTGCGACCACTGACACACCTTCACGTCGTTCTTGCCGTTCGTCGTCTTGACGACGATGTTCTTGAGTGTGGCCTTGTCGTTGTAGTTCTTGTTCACCGTGATAACACTCACCAGCGGGTCGATCGCGTACACGTTCTCCACCGTGACGGTGCGAGGGATGTTTGCACACGTGCCGCACGAGCGGTAGAGCTTGCCGAACTCCTGTGCGAAGAAACCCTTGATCTTGACGGTGCCGTAGCCGTTGTGCTGTACCACCTTGTCCTCGGCGTACCGCGCGCCACAGTTCGTCACGGTGGTCACACTGGAGGCAGTTCCGCCCTTGATGCTCAGCGCGTCCTCGCACACGTCGTCCCACCAGACGTTCTCAATGGTGCAGTCGTGGTCGTCGCAGTGGACACCCTCCTTCTGGTTCTTGCCGATGATAGCGTTCTTGAGGGTGCCACCGGCCTCCACGAGGAACACGGCCGTGTCCTTCTGGCCCTCACCACCCGTGCACGTGATGTCCGAGCGCTCGAAAGTCTGCATCTTGCCGTCGAAGACCTCGCCTGCCTTGATCGTGTAGGGCTCCTTGTAGAGGACGGTGCCCGTGCTGGCGGGCCACGTTCCATCTGGGATCGATCCCGTCGAGTTGGTAGTAGTCTGGGTGGGTGAGTCACTGCCCGAGCTCTGGGTATCTGATCCGGTGATTGAGCTGCTACTGGAGGCGATGTTAGCACTACCCGCGGTGCTGCCGCTGGTACTGAACGTAACCGTCTGCTCTTCATTCTGCGCGGCGCTGTCACTACCTTCTTGAGTTGGCACCTCAACCTGCTCAAAACTACTGCCAGACGAGGAGCCAGTCTCAAGCACCACATCGGTCTGGGGGTCTCGGTAGCGCTGCTAGAGGCGACGCTCGCCAGCTGCACGGCTGTCTGCGAGACATCCTCCGAGGAAGAGTAGAGCGAGCCGGAGCTCGAGGTCGAGAGGGAAGGCGCACTCGTGGCCTCCTCCGTCGAGCCCTGCTGCTCAGTCTGGCTAGCGTCCGTGCTGACGACAGACTGCTCAAAGCTGCCACTTTCCACTGGTGACACCGTGCCGGGGCCAGCCGCCTCCGACGCGTCCGTGGACGATGAGTTCGAAGACGAAGCCGACGACGCAAGCGAGGCGACGGAGGAGGTTGACGTTGTCGCTTGCGTGGGGACCTCCGACGACAACGAGGACGCCGAAGAAGACGATGCCACCGACGAGTCGGTCGAAGCAGAGGAGGCGGTCTGCGTCACGCCCGACGACGAAGAGGTCGACGAAGTCTTTGCCCCGTTGGGGATGTCCTCGTTGATGTGCACGTCGCTCTCCGAGTACTGACACAGCGGAGGTGACGGACCGTTGCCAATGATTTTGGGCTCGCCGTTGGCGTTGCCTTGCGACCACTGGCAAACCTTCACGGTGGACTTAGCCGACTTGACCCAAATGTTGCTCAGCTTGGCCTCGTCGCCCCAGTTCTTGTTCACCGTCACGATGGCATTGTTCGGGTTCACGACGTACACGTTGGACACGGACACCTTGCGGGCCTTGTCACCACACGTGCCGCACGAACGGTAGAGCTTGCTGATGTCCTCGCCATAGAAGCCGTCGATCTCGACCGTACCGAATCCGTTGTGCTGGATGACCTTGTCGTCGGCGTAGCGGGCGCCGCCGCCGATCACCTTCGTCACGCTCGACGCTGAGCCGCCCTTCACGCTGAGGGCGTCCTCGCACACATCGTCCCACCACACGTTCTCAATGATGCAGTCGTGCTTATCACAGTGCACGCCTTCCATTTGGTTCTTGCCAATGATGACATTCTTGAGGGTGCCGCCTGCTTCGACGAGGAACACGGCCGTGGACGACCCGCTCTCCGTCTGACCCTCGCACGAAATGTCCGAGCGCTCGAAGGTCTGCATCTTGCCGTCGAAAACCTCGCCGGCCTTGACCGTGCGGGCCTCGGAGAACTGCACGGTGCCCTTGCTAGCGGGCCAGGAGCCGTCAGGCAAAGATGCAGCGGTCGCAGCTGCAATGAGGAAGGCGGCCGACGCCGCGAGCGGTGCAAATGACTTGACCATTGCAGCGATGAAGTTTGTGGAGTTGGCTGCTACTTGCTGCCGGAGAGGCAAATTGATTAATGAGGAGTTGTTGGCACCGACTAAGGTTTTAGTCAGAAACTGCGACCATCGAAGGCTCTTGTGACCGTTTGTACGGTGCCTTGGCAACGGTTGACAAACATCAAAATCGGGAGTCCCAGTTGTTTTCCGGCAGCCGTCCTGTTGGATGCGGTTTGCGGCCGAGCCGACGTGGTTGATCCGGTCGGCTCTTTTCGCTCACGAAACAAATCTGGGACGACAGATCATGCCAGTCAAAGCGCGGCGTTGCGTCGGAGACAAATTGACGTTTTTGCTCTCGCACGTATAACGTCGTTCCTACATGAATCGGCAATTTGCAAAGGATATAATACAGTATTTGGACATTATCCGACGCTAAACAAGGTTCTGAAGTACTTTTAGTTTTGGACGAGTCTGCTGCCCGAATCTGGCGAACGAAGCCTTACTTTAATCAAACATTTCCTAATGTTTAATACAGGATGGATGTCATTGCGGTCTTTTGGCTAAGGCAGTCGCTGCGCTCCTGCAAGGAAAAGATTCTAAGTTCGGCCCGCTACAGTGCTCGGCTCGCGGGAAAGCTCAGTGCTGGGCCCGCCTACACAAATACCACCCGGCCCTGCACTATAGATTGGTCGGTTATTTATCGCCAAAAATATAAAATAAATAACACGTTTTAAATCGGTTTGATTATTTAACCAATAGCAATCTGAGACCATGTGGACCACGCATCCATTTTGGATCTGAGCTTATCGACCTGGGCCTCCGCTTGCATCCTCGAGTGACTCTGCCAAACGACCGATGGATGCTGCAACCCCAGGACAACTATGTAGGTGGGTACTCATGTTCCTGTGCGTCGGAGATGTTGTATAGCCGCAGTGCGTACAAACCGCACGAGGTGATTTGTACGGACCTTTGGGGTGTCTGGTGACGTACGTGGCCACCAGGACAGGACGTACGTGGTTACCCAAGTGGTTGCCAGGACGTACGTGTTTACCTACGTGTTCGTCAGGACGGACGTGGCCACCAGGACGTACGTGGTTACCCCTGGGGAGATGCCTGGATATTTGATTTAAAAACTCATATAATACCAAAAAATCAAAATAATACGAAGTAAACCTGTTGGCTGTAAAAACCCAAAAAATATGATAGTGGTTGCTGCACCCAAGTGAGCGTCGTCCGTTCGCGCCCCTATTTTCCCTTAACCACACTCGCGTATCCGTTCGGCACGTATACGCGATATAGCAGTATACAAGTTCTCCCCCACTCATTTCGCAACTAGGGGGATCGGGACGCATAGCTCATGGCGCGCGATCTGCGCGTGAAGACGGTCGTGAGGGCGCCACGCATCGACACGGGCAGCGACGGATCCGATGAGGAGTGGGTGGATTCGTCAGACGAAACCTCAAGTCGTGCAAGCAGCCACTCATCCCAGTCGAAGCAGCGACGATTAAGCCATCCTTCCAAGCCAAGTTGTGCTTCCCTCGAGGACGATGGTGACCAGGGACCCGTTGCAGTGGCACCTGCGTTCCAGAAGACGCAGTTCGACTCTTGGGAAGAGCTTCACGAGTACATCACATACCAGGTAAACCAAGAGCCAGTCGCTTCGGCTTTTCCTGAAGCTCATTCTGACAGATTCTGCTGCTTTGATGTGTGTAGAGCTTTCGTGTGCGCACCAATAACAAGGTGGCCGAGAGAAACAAGAAGATACGGTCGTCGGGTTCCCAGGCACCATTCGTGCCAGACGACTGGGTCTACTACGCGAAGACCTTCGTCTGTACACACGCTGGCAAATACAAGTCGCGAGGCAAGGGGAAGAGAAAGCGACAGCAGTCGCGATCGTTGGAGTGTGAAGTCCAGGTGTGTCAGTTGTTCTCTGTTCGTGTCCGTTGGATCCAGTTGGGTCTAGTTGGTATAAATTGGGACCAGTTGGGTGTAATTGATGATATTGTGAGTACTCATTTTGCCATGTACGAATATGTTTGGCAGGTCAATGCGTGTGTCCAAGTCGTGGATACCGACGGCCCCAAGTTTGCCCTGAAGATTACCTCTGCGCGCTTGGAGCACAACCATCCCTTGACCAAGCGCACATTTGACCAATATCCCTAGAACAGACTTGCTCTCGAGTCTGAGGTCGTTCAAACTGTGGATCAGCTTCGAAAGGCGGGGGCTAAGAAGAAGAACATCATGAAGTACATCCACGAAAACTCGACTTGCAATCCTACCAACCGCGACATGCACAACCTCGTCAGGAGCCTGAAGAAGCGGTCAGATACAGCGCAAACCAGCGGTAAAAGGCTGAAGCAGTGGATGATGGAGTTCGCTGCGGAGCCTGGTAACATCGGTCGCATATTCGTGGACACGTTTGGGAAAAAGGTATGATTTTATCACTATGAATCTACCCGTGCAGTTTGCTGTGGTATTGACTTTCCTGGTGTTGTTTCGTGGTAGACTATCGCCACGTGCATTACACTGCAGACCAAGCACATGCGTCAGCCGTTCGACAAATTTTCCCGAAGTGTTGATGATCGATGCGACTCGTGGCACAAACGCGTCCAAGTACAAAGTCTTTTCGCTAGTGGCTCACGACGCTTTTGGCAAAAGCCAGTTCGTCCAGCACGCGGTCGTACAAAATGAGCGTCGGCTTACGCTAATGACGGCACTGGAGGATTTCAAGCGAACAATCCCGCTTGGTCGCGTATCAAGTGCATCATCATCGACAAAGACTTTTCCGAAATGTCTGTGCTGAAGGAGGTGTTTCCTGACGCCATCGTTCTGCTGTGCCAGTTCCATGTCCTGAAGTATCTCCGAGAAGAAATTGCGCGTACGGACTATGGTTTTACGACATGGCAGAAACAGCAGCTTCAAAGCATCGTGAACTTACTCGTGTACGCTAAGACTGAGCGTGAATACGACAAGTACCGCGCGTACATGCGGCATGTAATTGCCGTGGGCACAAGTTCGTCGAACCTGTCAAGTTCTCGGTTGGGTGCTGGATTGGGTGTGGATGGTGGTCAGTTGGGATCGGAAGTCAACGAGTTGGGTGTGGCAGACGACGTGGCGGATGGTGCTGATGGTGCTGATGACGACGCACCTGCTCATCCTTTCGAGGCGTACTTTGTGAAGAACTGGGATAAGTGCCGCCCCATGTGGCGCACTTTTGAGCGCCAGAACGCTGTCACGCTTGGCAACAACACCAACAATAGAATTGAATCATCCTGGAAGCAATTGAAGGATCTCGTTAACTCCTTCATGGGGGTTGACGAGTGCATTGCATCGATTATGTGGTACCAGTCAATGGAGGAGCAGAAGTTCCTGAATGCGGTGCACAAACTTGCCGTCGTCCACAATCCCAAGTACGATCGTGAAATGCAGTTTCTGGCGAACCTGGTTGGAGAGCACGCATGTGAACTCATCTACAAGCAGTACGAGTTTGCTATTTCCCGAGCGAAGTACACTTTCTACGAGCCTGTTCCTGACATGATTTTGATTCGGCTCGATTCTGACGATGAAGACGCTCTGGATGAGCCCCGGGCAGAATATTCCGTCAACAAGCGGGACTGGATTTGTTCGTGCCTGTTCATGAGCTCACGTCTATTGCCTTGTCGGCATGTATTCTTTCTTCGCAAAGCACTCTCCTACGAGAACAGCATTACTACCCAGTTGCTGAATCCGCGATGGCTGCTCACGTCTATGAGAACGAGCACGGATATGGAGGAGTATAGCGATGAATCATTTAGTGTGTCTACCGTTCTTCACGATTCAGTGTCCAACACTGTTTGGGACTCCAACCGCAAATTCCGAGAAGCCAGTAGCGTGGCGACCACAATCAGCGAACACATGAGCGGTCTTGGAATGCTGGAGTACAAGACGGCCATGAAGGCTCTTCACAAAGTGGCCGATCTCTTCAGACACGGACAGTTTGCGGCTATTTCACGTGTGCCCGAGCAAGAGACCGACTGTGAGGACGTTGCAGCGGGGAACGACGCGTTGCTAAGCTCGGAAAGCACAAGAGATGTACGTGACAATGTACATGAAGATGAGTCACCATCGACTTCAGTGCGTACTACGCAGCTAGCAACGGAATCCAGCCCATTTGTCTCGGCTGTCGAGGTATTCACATTGGAAGTGCAAAGGTCTCAGTTGGGCGTTGGCGAACAGTTGGGTACGAGTGAGGCTGAGTTGATTACGCGTGGGGGATGAATGATCCTGAGTTGGGCACGACTGACGCCCAGTTGGGTGATGGAGAGGAGTTGGCCACGAATCACGTCCACTTGCATGACGACCCTGGGTTGGGCACTACTGACGCCCAGTTGGGTGATGGAGAGGGGTTGAGTGCTGGGACTTCGGTAGCAACGGATCGCCGCACAAGTCCGCAGCTGCCGAGACAAGATTTGCAGCGCAGTGTTGTTCTTAGTGACGCACACGATGACTTTGAGTTGCAGAGCCCACCAAAAGCGCGTGGGCGCCCCAAGGCGAAACCCAAAGCAGTCAAAGCCAAACGAAACCTGGGTATCGCGTTGGTTCGAGAAGATATTGAGATGCACGAGAGACAATTGAACCTCCTTCCAGTTGAGCAAATTATGGCTGGCTCTCCAACCTTCGACTCGTCCCAGGAACTTTTGCTCCAGTTCAAGCCGTTCGTCTTTCAGAAAAACCGAAGCCACCCACCGCCTACCAGATCGGAAAGCTGCCTACAGGTAAACCGATTCTAACTCTCTGCGAGATATCAAGATTGCTTCCGAAAGATTGGATTGGCAACTGCGCTGCAAAGGTGTCCGCCTTCCAAAAGAAGCACCCCGGTGTTCAAGAAATGGATATCGCACTCGACATAGTAGGGCTTGGCGTTTTCCCAAACTCAGTCATCGCACTGATGAAAAAGTGGCACCGTGCTGTTCGAGCTTTACGCAATATCCAGATGGCGCTGGTTTGGATTGTACAGATTGATTTCACCCGCAACGGAAATCCGAGCTTTTTCGTCGAAGAAGATCCAGCGTTACCTGGAAAGCTGAAAGACATCCCAATTCTCACAGCACAGGTATGGTCTCGATGCATCTCTTCTGAACCATTTCCCAGTTCCCTAACTTACTGTTACCTCTTATGTTTCGCAGACAAAAGTGTTGGATTGGACCACAAGGCAATTGATAAGCGACGACGCAATGATGGACTTGCTGACAAAACGGTTCGGATCGGAGAGCGGTATTGCAGTGATAGACCCGACAATGCTGGGTGTTGCAGTCGACGGACATGTCAGTGCCCCCAAAAACGAGATTCAAAGAGGGTTGGCGGGGCTGACCACCGAAAAGGTCCTGATTCCAGTGAACTGCAACGGGAACCATTGGTGTTCAATCATGATGGACCTCACCAAGGGCGAGGTCATCATCTACGATTCGAGTGCCTCTTCATACATCACCGGGTTGCGCGCTGTGGCACAAACGATGATGGTGCTTTTACCAGCACGTGCTCAAAAGGGCTTTCGCTCACGCATCTACGAATTGGGACTCGGGATCCAAATGGATAACTACAACTGCGGCATCTACGAGATATTCTGCGGCGCTGAGCCGCTTGGGCTCGTCGACAGGCGGTTGTTGCAGTGCATGCGTTACCGCTACCTTCGTATGTGCATCTAAAGTCGACTAGCTGTTTCGAGAAGCAGTTTCTGAAGCTGTGAAACAAATACCGAATTCCTATGTCAAGACATACAACCAAGGTGGGGAATATAGCCGTGCGGAGACCTGTCCCGGCTAATTGAACTTGCAACCTTGCAAACTTCTATCAATGTAAACTTGTTTATATTTCAGCGCTAACCGAGACTACCGCGTGAAATACCTCGTCAAAATCGTCCTCTAAGCTGAACTGGCCGACTGCCTCGTCGATCAAATCAGCGCGAATAACCTCCCCGACAACATCACCAGCATCTTGCACTTCAACTTTCTCTTCAGGGAACTCTTCGGCAGCATCGCCTAGCAAACCACACTTCTTGAGGCCTGCTATAATGGTTGAAGCTGCAATATCGCTCCACGCAGCACAGATCCAGCTGCACAAGCGCCTCCGACAAGGCGGTACGAGCTTAAACGCTTGATTTGGTGTTCGTGCGCGAAGCTGCTCGCGTAGGTCGCCGATCCACGTATTTCGTAGTCTGGCTTTGAGCGGGCCATTCCATGTAGCGTCTGCAGGCTGAGCGACTGAGGTCGCATTTGGCGGCACCTTCATGATGGTCACGTTGATAGCCTTTGCATTCTCGACGACTTCATCGGACCAATGGCCTGAGAAATCGTCGAGAAGCAAAAGTATTGGCTCTTGGGGTGCAGGGCGACTCGCAAAATGGAAGTTCAAAAACTCATTTGTCAGGTAGCTATTCCACCAGCCTATCCAATAGCAAACATATTCAGCACTTATCAGTTTACGCTCAAATCAAATAGAACAGACCGCAAATTACCTTTTGTGTTAGCGTAGACCTGCATGTTGCACTCACATTGGGACCCAGAAATTACTTTCCGCCACATTCCTTCGCTGAAGCCGTGTCGAAGTTTGTCGTTTTCTTCTCGACGTGTCAGTACTTTTGACGGCGGCACCTTGAACACGACGAAAGGATCGTATTTCGTACCGATCGAATCGCCAAGCAGCATAACGGTAGCACGATCTTTAGTTTTACCACCGCAACGCACCCATACTGTCTTGCTTCCTGTTCTAGCTAGTGTCTTCTTCGGAAGATACTCGAAGCAAGCAGCTACACCGCATAAAAATAATTAAAATACAGTGTTAGTAAAACCATTATCGAAACAAAATACGAAGCAACTCAAACCTGTCTGATCCGCATTAAAAATGCGGTTTGCACCAATTTCAGCAGCCTTTTGCTTCACCTTCTCTGCGAACTCTTCGGCAATTCTTGTCAACTCGGGCGGCTTGATTTGACCTTGACGTGTTTTGCAGCGCAACGACAGTCGATGGCGCTGTTTAAAGTGCTTCTGCCAGCTCCATGCCGCCTTAAAAGATGAAATCCCTGCCGCTGTAGCTAACTCCCCGCTTGAATACGCAGCATCGTCGACGAGACTGGAACACCCTCCTCCCTCAGCTCGTTAACCCACCTAACGAGCTGGCATTCTTGCTGGCGAGGCAAAATGGTGCCCAGCCCGACCTGCCGTGCTTTGCGTTTGCCTGCGCCGCCCTTTTGCTTATAGAGGCCTTTGACTTGCTCTCTCTTCCGGCGCCAGGAAAGAATTAGGACCCGACGGCTGTCAAACTTACTAGATGATAGCGTGGGATAGAAGTGTTTAATCGTGCTCTCGATGCGACCGTGCTCAGCTAAATGGTCGAGGACTTGCAGCTTCTCCTCTGCTGAAAACGATGTCAACTTATACTGCTTTGATGACCGACCGAGGCCCCCGGTAGACGCTCTCGCCCTTTTGGGCGCTTCCTCCGCTCGAAAGACATCGGATGATGCACTGAATTGACTGGTGCGGCTCTGCTGTATGCCTTGACATGGGGTGCACGGTGGTATGCAAAGGTCGTTTGTCTATTGGTTGAAACCCATGTGTATGCCTTGACATATCGTATGTCTTGACATAGGGAATTCGGTACATATTTTCTTCTCTGTTCGACTTCTTTATCTTGCATTTACGCTCTTAGATGCACAACTGGGCGATGACCGGTGAGTGCAAGGAACAATCGGCGAACATGGACTGCAAAGCACGAGATTCTCATGCACATCTTTGCTCGGCGGGTGCCCCAGCTTCCGGCTATACGTATAGTATTAAGGTCCGAATCTTTTCACTTGGGGGTCGTTCGTGGTGGTTTTGGGCTCATGTTGGTCTCACTTGGTCACTGTAATCGTAGTTGGGCGTCGGTTGAGTACAATTGCCTCGTCACATTTTTTCCACTTGAGCGCAGCAACACGTGCCAAAAAATATAAGAATATAATTCTATAGCCGGCACCCCGCGCGAGTTTGTCGCGCTCGCAACCGCTCGCGAGCCGTGTAGAGATTTGCCACCATCACACCCCTTATCAGCTGTCACACCAAACGCCGTCACTCGCCACGGGGTGGCGGCCACCCTATCGGAAGCAGCACAAATGGAGCCGATTCCGAAAAGAGACAAGACCGAAGTCAATATATTTTTCAGCTGGCGCTGGTGTCCACGAAAACTGCGTGGCCGTGTCGTGTTCGCAGCGATGGGCAATGCCTCAATTTTCGTGTCGACTAATGCGACCACCGGAACAGCTGTGGCACATCTTCAAGGAAGCATCACCGACAGCGATGTGCATTCGTCTGCTATCCGAGAGAGTCGATGGCACAGACTGTGGCAATACAACGTATGACAAGTTTCTTTTCGACCAAAGTGGTTTATGCGTGCTCACCCGTGATCCTCAACTTCTGGTAGACACGTCATGGATTTGGCGGGCTGTCAAAAATACGGACTGGGCGAAACAACTGAGCTCACCCGCAAACCCCGAACAGCTGAACTGCTGGAGGAAAACAACTGGTAGATGACTCCCGATCTTCGCCACGGACGTCGTATCAGCTCGATCGCGAAAAGTATCCGCGTATTGTTTCGCTGGTGCCTACAACGGCGATGCGCGAGGTAAACGTTATGCTTCGCGATTGAAGACCTGGAATAATGCAGTGTTTACTCGAAAGCCATGTATTCTTTTCACACGCAACAACGGCGGACTACCCAATGCGCCCCCACTCACACTCTAGTACTGTAGTACATACACTTTCTACACATCTACTGGTTGATCTGAACATCGCTCTCCGAGTACTGGCACAGGGTGCCCGAAGGACCATCACCCACGGCGGACGGCGTCTTGCTGCCCTGAGACCACTGACACACCTTCACATCAGAGCTGCCGTCCGTCGTCTTCACGCGGATGTTCTTGAGCGTGGCCTGGTCGCCGTAGTTCTTGTTCACCGTGATGACACTCACCAGCGGGTCGATGGCGTACACGTTCTCCACCGAGACGGTACGAGGGATGTCTCCGCACGTGCCGCACGACCGGTAGAGCTTGCCGAACTCCTGCGCGAAGAAGCCGTCGATCTTGACGGTGCCGTAGCCGTTGTGCTGCACCACCTTGTCCTCGGCGTACCGCGCGCCACAGTTCGTCACGGTGGTCACACTGGAGGCAGTTCCGCCCTTGATGCTCAGCGCGTCCTCGCACACGTCGTCCCACCAGACGTTCTCAATGGTGCAGTCGTGGTCGTCGCAGTGGACACCCTCCTTCTGGTTCTTGCCGATGATGGCGTTCTTGAGGGTGCCACCGGCCTCCACGAGGAACACGGCCGTGTCCTTCTGGCCCTCGCCACCTGAGCACGTAATGTCGGAGCGGTCAAACGTCTGCATCTTGCCGTCGAAGACCTCTCCTGCCTTAACGACTTGCGGTTCCGTGAATTGAACGGCTCCGGTGCTGGCGGGCCACGTTCCATCCGGCACCGATCCCGTCGAGTTGGTAGCAGTCTGCGTCGGCGAGTCCGAGGTCTGCGTAACGGAGCCGGCGCTGGCCGACTTACTGCTCGAGCTCTGCGTGTTTGAGTCACTGCCCGTTCCAGAGGTGGTGGAGTTGACAGCAGTTTGCGCGGGCGAGTCACTGTCCGAGCTTTGAGTAGTGGGTCCGTTGCTTGAGGTCTGAGTGACCGATCCGGCGTTGGAGCTGTCACTGGTGGTGCTGCTACCACTGGAGGTAGCGTTGCCAGCGGCGACCGTCTGCTCTTCGTTCTGTGCGTTGTCGTCGTTCTCTTCCTCCTTTTCGTCCTTTTCGTCCTTGTCGTTCTCGCTATCATCTTCCTTTGTGTTTTCGGACGCACTCGACTGCTGCTGCTGCTCTGAGTCGTCTGAAGACTTCTTGCTGGACTCCTGCGTCTCGCTTTGGCTAGACTCGGTAGACTTCGTGTCGGCCGGTGCCACCGTGCCAGGTGCAGACGCCTCTGACGTAGAGCTCGCAGAAACTTGCGATGGTGTCGACGATCCCGTCGAGGAGGATGTCGTCTCGGTGGAGGTGGACGACCCCGTCGCCTGGGAGACGTCTCCGTTGACGTGCACGTCGCTCTCCGAGTACTGACACAAAGGCGGAGACGGACCGTCGCCCAGCATCGACGGTTCACCGTCGGCGTTGCCCTGAGACCACTGGCAGATCTTCACCTTGTCGCCGCTCGACTTGACCCAAATGTTGCTCAGCGTGGCCTCGTCGTTCCAGTTCTTGTTCACCGTCACGACGGCGTTCGCCGGGTTCACGATGTACACGTTGGACACGGACACCTTGCGAGCCTTGTCGCCGCACGTGCCGCACGAGCGGTAGAGCTTGCTGATATCCTCGCCGTAGAAGCCGTCGATCTTGACCGAACCCAGACCGTTGTGTTGGATGACCTTGTCGTCGGCCGAGCGAGCGCCGCCGCCCGTGACCGTAGACACACTGGAGGCAGTTCCGCCCTTGATGCTGAGAGCGTCTTCGCACACGTCGTCCCACCAGACATTGTCAATGGTGCAGTCGCTGTTGTCGCAGTGGACGCCTTCCATTTGGTTCTTGCCGATGATGGCGTTCTTCAGGGTGCCACCGGCCTCCACGAGGAACACGGCCGTGGACGACCCGCTCTCGGACTGACCCTCGCAGGAGACATCCGAGCGCTCGAATGTCTGCATCTTACCGTCAAAGACTTCACCGGCCTTGACCGTGTAGGCCTCGGCGTACTGTACGGCGCCCGTGCTGGTGGGCCATGTGCCGTCCGGCACGGAGGCGGCGGTTGCAGCCGCAATGAGCAGGGCGGCCGACGCCGCGAACGGCGCAAAGGACTTGACCATCTTGGAGTGCAGCAATCTGATGTAGACGAACGTTGGTTTGGGGGTTGGCCTTGCTGGCAAATTGATTAATGAGGTCACTGGCACCGACTAAAGCTTTTGTCCGTTCTCTTTAGTGAGGATACGGCAAGCACCGAGGAGGAGCGTCAGTCCGCCATTGGGGCGTCGTGCCACCGGCTGGAGCGCCGTGTCCCGACAGCAGCGAAGCAACACGCTGATACTTTTCGCGATACATGTAGAGCTGAACGACGTCCGTGGCGAAGATCGGGAGTCATCTACCAGTTGTTTTCCTCCAGCAGTTCTGCTGCTCGGTGTTTGCGGGTGAGCTCATTTGCTTCGCCCAGTCTGCACGTTTTACTGTCCGTCAAATCCATGGTGAGTGATCGTGTCTACCAGAAGGTGTGACCTGGGGGTTGGAGGAGTTGACAAGTTGACGCTTTGGATGCGTGCGTTTTGCTACTCGCGGCGAGCCCTTCCTTGTGCCATTTCGGGAGACGCGAGCGCACACTCGGCAAAGACTGGCGATCATGAAGACGGCTGCTTGGTCTGGCAATCAGCTATAGCACTACAGTATCACAGTACTTTAACCTGGGTCGGCACGTGTGGTGAGGTTTCACATACAGTATTACGATGAATGATAGAATACGACGACTCGAACCAGTGTGTAGGTGGAGTTGTTGGTGTCATCGCTTGATCATGCGCACTGCCGCGCTAAGCGTCGGTGCACATAGGCTCTCGGGGTCGAGCCGTGTAGAGATTTGCCACCAACACACCACTTATCAGCTGTCACAACCAAACGCCGTCACTCGCCACGGGGTGGCGGCCACCCTATCGGAAGCAGCACAAATGGAGCCGATTCCGAAAAGAGACAAGACCGAAGTCAATATATTTTTCAGCTGGCGCTGGTGTCCACGAAAACTGCGTGGCCGTGTCGTGTTCGCAGCGATTGGCAATGCCTCAATTTTCGTGTCGACTAATGCGACCACCGGAACAGCTGTGGCACATCTTCAAGGAAGCATCACCGACAGCGATGTGCATTCGTCTGCTATCCGAGAGAGTCGATGGCACAGACTGTGGCAATACAACGTATGACAAGTTTCTTTTCGACCAAAGTGGTTTATGCGTGCTCACCCGTGATCCTCAACTTCTGGTAGACACGTCATGGATTTGGCGGGCTGTCAAAAATACGGACTGGGCGAAACAACTGAGCTCACCCGCAAACCCCGAACAGCTGAACTGCTGGAGGAAAACAACTGGTAGATGACTCCCGATCTTCGCCACGGACGTCGTATCAGCTCGATCGCGAAAAGTATCCGCGTATTGTTTCGCTGGTGCCTACAACGGCGATGCGCGAGGTAAACGTTATGCTTCGCGATTGAAGACCTGGAATAATGCAGTGTTTACTCGAAAGCCATGTATTCTTTTCACACGCAACAACGGCGGACTACCCAATGCGCCCCCACTCACACTCTAGTACTGTAGTACATACACTTTCTACACATCTACTGGTTGATCTGAACATCGCTCTCCGAGTACTGGCACAGGGTGCCCGAAGGACCATCACCCACGGCGGACGGCGTCTTGCTGCCCTGAGACCACTGACACACCTTCACATCAGAGCTGCCGTCCGTCGTCTTCACGCGGATGTTCTTGAGCGTGGCCTGGTCGCCGTAGTTCTTGTTCACCGTGATGACACTCACCAGCGGGTCGATGGCGTACACGTTCTCCACCGAGACGGTACGAGGGATGTCTCCGCACGTGCCGCACGACCGGTAGAGCTTGCCGAACTCCTGCGCGAAGAAGCCGTCGATCTTGACGGTGCCGTAGCCGTTGTGCTGCACCACCTTGTCCTCGGCGTACCGCGCGCCACAGTTCGTCACGGTGGTCACACTGGAGGCAGTTCCGCCCTTGATGCTCAGCGCGTCCTCGCACACGTCGTCCCACCAGACGTTCTCAATGGTGCAGTCGTGGTCGTCGCAGTGGACACCCTCCTTCTGGTTCTTGCCGATGATGGCGTTCTTGAGGGTGCCACCGGCCTCCACGAGGAACACGGCCGTGTCCTTCTGGCCCTCGCCACCTGAGCACGTAATGTCGGAGCGGTCAAACGTCTGCATCTTGCCGTCGAAGACCTCTCCTGCCTTAACGACTTGCGGTTCCGTGAATTGAACGGCTCCGGTGCTGGCGGGCCACGTTCCATCCGGCACCGATCCCGTCGAGTTGGTAGCAGTCTGCGTCGGCGAGTCCGAGGTCTGCGTAACGGAGCCGGCGCTGGCCGACTTACTGCTCGAGCTCTGCGTGTTTGAGTCACTGCCCGTTCCAGAGGTGGTGGAGTTGACAGCAGTTTGCGCGGGCGAGTCACTGTCCGAGCTTTGAGTAGTGGGTCCGTTGCTTGAGGTCTGAGTGACCGATCCGGCGTTGGAGCTGTCACTGGTGGTGCTGCTACCACTGGAGGTAGCGTTGCCAGCGGCGACCGTCTGCTCTTCGTTCTGTGCGTTGTCGTCGTTCTCTTCCTCCTTTTCGTCCTTTTCGTCCTTGTCGTTCTCGCTATCATCTTCCTTTGTGTTTTCGGACGCACTCGACTGCTGCTGCTGCTCTGAGTCGTCTGAAGACTTCTTGCTGGACTCCTGCGTCTCGCTTTGGCTAGACTCGGTAGACTTCGTGTCGGCCGGTGCCACCGTGCCAGGTGCAGACGCCTCTGACGTAGAGCTCGCAGAAACTTGCGATGGTGTCGACGATCCCGTCGAGGAGGATGTCGTCTCGGTGGAGGTGGACGACCCCGTCGCCTGGGAGACGTCTCCGTTGACGTGCACGTCGCTCTCCGAGTACTGACACAAAGGCGGAGACGGACCGTCGCCCAGCATCGACGGTTCACCGTCGGCGTTGCCCTGAGACCACTGGCAGATCTTTACCTTGTCGCCGCTCGACTTGACCCAAATGTTGCTCAGCGTGGCCTCGTCGTTCCAGTTCTTGTTCACCGTCACGACGGCGTTCGCCGGGTTCACGATGTACACGTTGGACACGGACACCTTGCGAGCCTTGTCGCCGCACGTGCCGCACGAGCGGTAGAGCTTGCTGATATCCTCGCCGTAGAAGCCGTCGATCTTGACCGAACCCAGACCGTTGTGTTGGATGACCTTGTCGTCGGCCGAGCGAGCGCCGCCGCCCGTGACCGTAGACACACTGGAGGCAGTTCCGCCCTTGATGCTGAGAGCGTCTTCGCACACGTCGTCCCACCAGACATTGTCAATGGTGCAGTCGCTGTTGTCGCAGTGGACGCCTTCCATTTGGTTCTTGCCGATGATGGCGTTCTTCAGGGTGCCGCCGGCCTCCACGAGGAACACGGCCGTGGACGACCCGCTCTCGGACTGACCCTCGCAGGAGACATCCGAGCGCTCGAATGTCTGCATCTTACCGTCAAAGACTTCACCGGCCTTGACCGTGTAGGCCTCGGCGTACTGTACGGCGCCCGTGCTGGTGGGCCATGTGCCGTCCGGCACGGAGGCGGCGGTTGCAGCCGCAATGAGCAGGGCGGCCGACGCCGCGAACGGCGCAAAGGACTTGACCATCTTGAAGTGCAGCAATCTGATGTAGACGAACGTTGGTTTGGGGTTGGCCTTGCTGGCAAATTGATTAATGAGGTCACTGGCACCGACTAAAGCTTTTGTCCGTTCTCTTTAGTGAGGATACGGCAAGCACCGAGGAGGAGCGTCAGTCCGCCATTGGGGCGTCGTGCCACCGGCTGGAGCGCCGTGTCCCGACAGCAGCGAAGCAACACGCTGATACTTTTCGCGATACATGTAGAGCTGAACGACGTCCGTGGCGAAGATCGGGAGTCATCTACCAGTTGTTTTCCTCCAGCAGTTCAGCTGTTCGGGGTTTGCGGGTGAGCTCAGTTGTTTCGCCCAGTCCGTATTTTTGACAGCCCGCCAAATCCATGACGTGTCTACCAGAAGTTGAGGATCACGGGTGAGCACGCATAAACCACTTTGGTCGAAAAGAAACTTGTCATACGTTGTATTGCCACAGTCTGTGCCATCGACTCTCTCGGATAGCAGACGAATGCACATCGCTGTCGGTGATGCTTCCTTGAAGATGTGCCACAGCTGTTCCGGTGGTCGCATTAGTCGACACGAAAATTGAGGCATTGCCAATCGCTGCGAACACGACACGGCCACGCAGTTTTCGTGGACACCAGCGCCAGCTGAAAAATATATTGACTTCGGTCTTGTCTCTTTTCGGAATCGGCTCCATTTGTGCTGCTTCCGATAGGGTGGCCGCCACCCCCGTGGCGAGTGACGGCGTTTGGTTGTGACAGCTGATAAGTGGTGTGTTGGTGGCAAATCTCTACACGGCTCGACCCCGAGAGCCTATGTGCACCGACGCTTAGCGCGGCAGTGCGCATGATCAAGCGATGACACCAACAACTCCACCTACACACTGGTTCGAGTCGTCGTATTCTATCATTCATCGTAATACTGTATGTGAAACCTCACCACACGTGCCGACCCAGGTTAAAGTACTGTGATACTGTAGTGCTATAGCTGATTGCCAGACCAAGCAGCCGTCTTCATGATCGCCAGTCTTTGCCGAGTGTGCGCTCGCGTCTCCCGAAATGGCACAAGGAAGGGCTCGCCGCGAGTAGCAAAACGCACGCATCCAAAGCGTCAACTTGTCAACTCCTCCAACCCCCAGGTCACACCTTCTGGTAGACACGATCACTCACCATGGATTTGACGGACAGTAAAACGTGCAGACTGGGCGAAGCAAATGAGCTCACCCGCAAACACCGAGCAGCAGAACTGCTGGAGGAAAACAACTGGTAGATGACTCCCGATCTTCGCCACGGACGTCGTTCAGCTCTACATGTATCGCGAAAAGTATCAGCGTGTTGCTTCGCTGCTGTCGGGACACGGCGCTCCAGCCGGTGGCACGACGCCCCAATGGCGGACTGACGCTCCTCCTCGGTGCTTGCCGTATCCTCACTAAAGAGAACGGACAAAAGCTTTAGTCGGTGCCAGTGACCTCATTAATCAATTTGCCAGCAAGGCCAACCCCAAACCAACGTTCGTCTACATCAGATTGCTGCACTCCAAGATGGTCAAGTCCTTTGCGCCGTTCGCGGCGTCGGCCGCCCTGCTCATTGCGGCTGCAACCGCCGCCTCCGTGCCGGACGGCACATGGCCCACCAGCACGGGCGCCGTACAGTACGCCGAGGCCTACACGGTCAAGGCCGGTGAAGTCTTTGACGGTAAGATGCAGACATTCGAGCGCTCGGATGTCTCCTGCGAGGGTCAGTCCGAGAGCGGGTCGTCCACGGCCGTGTTCCTCGTGGAGGCCGGTGGCACCCTGAAGAACGCCATCATCGGCAAGAACCAAATGGAAGGCGTCCACTGCGACAACAGCGACTGCACCATTGACAATGTCTGGTGGGACGACGTGTGCGAAGACGCTCTCAGCATCAAGGGCGGAACTGCCTCCAGTGTGTCTACGGTCACGGGCGGCGGCGCTCGCTCGGCCGACGACAAGGTCATCCAACACAACGGTCTGGGTTCGGTCAAGATCGACGGCTTCTACGGCGAGGATATCAGCAAGCTCTACCGCTCGTGCGGCACGTGCGGCGACAAGGCTCGCAAGGTGTCCGTGTCCAACGTGTACATCGTGAACCCGGCGAACGCCGTCGTGACGGTGAACAAGAACTGGAACGACGAGGCCACGCTGAGCAACATTTGGGTCAAGTCGAGCGGCGACAAGGTAAAGATCTGCCAGTGGTCTCAGGGCAACGCCGACGGTGAACCGTCGATGCTGGGCGACGGTCCGTCTCCGCCTTTGTGTCAGTACTCGGAGAGCGACGTGCACGTCAACGGAGACGTCTCCCAGGCGACGGGGTCGTCCACCTCCACCGAGACGACATCCTCCTCGACGGGATCGTCGACACCATCGCAAGTTTCTGCGAGCTCTACGTCAGAGGCGTCTGCACCTGGCACGGTGGCACCGGCCGACACGAAGTCTACCGAGTCTAGCCAAAGCGAGACGCAGGAGTCCAGCAAGAAGTCTTCAGACGACTCAGAGCAGCAGCAGCAGTCGAGTGCGTCCGAAAACACAAAGGAAGATGATAGCGAGAACGACAAGGACGAAAAGGACGAAAAGGAGGAAGAGAACGACGACAACGCACAGAACGAAGAGCAGACGGTCGCCGCTGGCAACGCTACCTCCAGTAGTAGCAGCACCACCAGTGACAGCTCCAACGCCGGATCGGTCACTCAGACCTCAAGCAACGGACCCACTACTCAAAGCTCGGACAGTGACTCGCCCGCGCAAACTGCTGTCAACTCCACCACCTCTGGAACGGGCAGTGACTCAAACACGCAGAGCTCGAGCAGTAAGTCGGCCAGCGCCGGCTCCGTTACGCAGACCTCGGACTCGCCGACGCAGACTGCTACCAACTCGACGGGATCGGTGCCGGATGGAACGTGGCCCGCCAGCACCGGAGCCGTTCAATTCACGGAACCGCAAGTCGTTAAGGCAGGAGAGGTCTTCGACGGCAAGATGCAGACGTTTGACCGCTCCGACATCACGTGCTCAGGTGGCGAGGGCCAGAAGGACACGGCCGTGTTCCTCGTGGAGGCCGGTGGCACCCTCAAGAACGCCATCATCGGCAAGAACCAGAAGGAGGGTGTCCACTGCGACGACCACGACTGCACCATTGAGAACGTCTGGTGGGACGACGTGTGCGAGGACGCGCTGAGCATCAAGGGCGGAACTGCCTCCAGTGTGACCACCGTGACGAACTGTGGCGCGCGGTACGCCGAGGACAAGGTGGTGCAGCACAACGGCTACGGCACCGTCAAGATCGACGGCTTCTTCGCGCAGGAGTTCGGCAAGCTCTACCGGTCGTGCGGCACGTGCGGAGACATCCCTCGTACCGTCTCGGTGGAGAACGTGTACGCCATCGACCCGCTGGTGAGTGTCATCACGGTGAACAAGAACTACGGCGACCAGGCCACGCTCAAGAACATCCGCGTGAAGACGACGGACGGCAGCTCTGATGTGAAGGTGTGTCAGTGGTCTCAGGGCAGCAAGACGCCGTCCGCCGTGGGTGATGGTCCTTCGGGCACCCTGTGCCAGTACTCGGAGAGCGATGTTCAGATCAACCAGTAGATGTGTAGAAAGTGTATGTACTACAGTACTAGAGTGTGAGTGGGGGCGCATTGGGTAGTCCGCCGTTGTTGCGTGTGAAAAGAATACATGGCTTTCGAGTAAACACTGCATTATTCCAGGTCTTCAATCGCGAAGCATAACGTTTACCTCGCGCATCGCCGTTGTAGGCACCAGCGAAACAATACGCGGATACTTTTCGCGATCGAGCTGATACGACGTCCGTGGCGAAGATCGGGAGTCATCTACCAGTTGTTTTCCTCCAGCAGTTCAGCTGTTCGGGGTTTGCGGGTGAGCTCAGTTGTTTCGCCCAGTCCGTATTTTTGACAGCCCGCCAAATCCATGACGTGTCTACCAGAAGTTGAGGATCACGGGTGAGCACGCATAAACCACTTTGGTCGAAAAGAAACTTGTCATACGTTGTATTGCCACAGTCTGTGCCATCGACTCTCTCGGATAGCAGACGAATGCACGTGATGCTTCCATGAAGATGTGCCACAGCTGTTCCGGTGGTCGCATTAGTCGACACGAAAATTGAGGCATTGCCCATCGCTGCGAACACGACACGGCCACGCAGTTTTCGTGGACACCAGCGCCAGCTGAAAAATATATTGACTTCGGTCTTGTCTCTTTTCGGAATCGGCTCCATTTGTGCTGCTTCTGATAGGCAGGCTTCGTCTATTTAGGCTTTCGTGCCTACTGCCTGTTAATGTATGTAATGACTGCATGTGTGATATGAATCAGATCACAATCCGTAACGCAATGTGATTGGCTAAACGGCACGATTATCAGAAATCGTAATGCTTAGTCGATTTACACCTGCACTACAAGATAGCACATTCAACTTGTATGTAGAAAACGAATTCAGCAGCTACACTCGTGTTCCGCTAATTTTTGTTGTCTGCGTACTTCCGCAGCACACCCAGCGTGTGTTTCTTGTTCAGCATGGCGAAGTTCATGTAGAGCAGCGTAGCCACGAGTTGCCCATGTCCTCGCGCGTGACGATGGCCTCTTTGGCCAGCACCTGCTCCCACTCCTCCTTGACGAAATTCTTGGTGCGCACGAGCTCGGTGATGGCCGAGATAGGGATCATCTGGATGCCGCGGATGCACAACTTGTCGGCGCTGGACATCGTGGCGTAGCCATCTTGTTGACAATGAAGATGTCCGTGAACTTGTTGGTGCGGTTGTTGGCCGGGTACACCTGGTAGGAGTCCTCCACGAGGAAGTACGTCTTGATGGCGTGGGCGTTAACACGCGCCATGAGCTTGCCCACGCCCTCCATGGCGTTCTTCGGTTCCTTGCCGTCCATTTACATGCCAAAGGCGAAGCTGACGTCCTCGGACCTCGACGTCCACGAAGTGCGTAACCAGTCGAAGGAGCGGAAACGCGCGAAGACCTATGAAGACCTTCGAGTCGTAGTTGACCACGTCGCACACCCACGGAGTTGCGCTTGGTCAGGTCCTCCAACTCGGGCCCATGCAGTTGATTCGTTTGCATCGCAGTGTAGGGCAAGTCAGGTCTTCATCACGTTGGCCTTGACCGGTACTTGGTGCTCGTTAGTTCACGTAGATTGTAGCGCCTGCGCCACCGCAGCCATGGAGTTCTTCTCATTACGGCTGGTCTCGGAGAATTCTAAATTGTGCCTGTCAAAGGTCGCTGTCGATCCGTGATAGTCGCCTATCACACTTGCAGTGAAATCTACCCATTAAGTTCGCACCATACAAAGCGCAAGTCATTTCGAGATGGATTGAGATGCATTTCGGTCAACTGTGATAACCTACTATCACACCACTGTACCAAGATATCATTGCACTATCACAGATGCAGCAGATGTAGGCATTACACGTTTTGTATGTATATATATGAAGGTTAGAGCTCTACTCGATTACCCTAGAAGCTGCTTCCACCATGTCGACGTACTGAGTAGCATGCATTTCTCCTTCCAAGGAGAAATCAGTTAGTCGGGCTCGATATTCGCTTCTCATGCGCTTTAGTATGCTAAATCTGCTTCAACTGGGGCGGTATACTCGCAAGGCCCTGAGCAAATGTCTTCAGCGTCCCATGCTCCGTTGATGTCGAGGGCAGACACGCGATAACCATGCTCTTTACCCTGCGAGCGTTGTGATAGTCTTGCTGTAGATCCTTTCGCTCAGACCAAATTGTGCTAATCACGTCACCTCCAAATGTGTTTGATAAACGCGTTTGGTGCACAGTCTGGAGCTTTGAGAAAACTTCATAGCTTGCCATGATAATCTCTTTTGAGGATATTTACTGATGGCTGTGGGGAGGAACGCAATTATTTGTCGGTCACATCCAAAACATTCATGTCGAATCTTTTCATCAAGAGGGAGACTGTCGTATTCAAACCATCCCGAAGGATGCTGCTTGGCGAATGTGTTTCATCGTGATGTCCTTCCAAGAAGCACCGATTTTGGCTCAGTCGATGTCTTAAACTGGGATTAACAAACAAGGTCTAGGATGCCAAGTCTGCTTAGCTATTGTCTGAGCTAAGATTAGGCAGATCATAAGGCCTTCTAAGACGAAAAAGCCCGAATGCCGGTAATCAACTCGGCATTCGGGGCTTTCTCGCTTACACTGACTTACATGCTAGCCATCAGATGGAGAGCTGTAACTTGCTTTTACAATGAAAAGTCACTCATACATGTCGTAGACGTCCGTTTTACTAAACTGTAATCTGGGTTTAGTACCAGCCATAATACCCCAAAGCCCGGTTAAGAAGTCCTGGCAAAATTAGTGAAAGGGACAATAGTCTACTTACTTTTATTCTCAGCTAGCGCTGCTGAAAGCTGAGAGGGGTCTGGGACGGCGTCTACAGGAGCATCTTCACGGCCATACATGATACAAAATTGATATAGCGTCTAAAACTTGGCCACTACTTCGAAGTACTCGTCTTGCTGCCGGGTTTGATGCCTAGATGCGCATCATACTTCGCCAGCCACACGTCACGTTTTTCGGGAACTGCTTTTCCTTTCGTCTTGTCCCGTAGAGCGTCGTTTACACTCAGAGGGTTGGACCGAACTCTTTCTGGGCATCTCGCCCTAGCTAACAACCCCGGATATGGCCATGCAGTGTATATTTTTTGCTGGTACTCTCTTGGTTCCGCAACAACTAGATCATAAGTTTTGTATTGAACAGTCGATGTATCCATCCTCTTCCTGGAGGCATTTTCAAAAACTTAATGTAGGCACTGCGCCCACTCTCTACACAAAATGCCTCGATTGACGAAGCCTGGCCGCCACCCCCGTGGCGAGTGACGACGTTTGGTTGTGACAGCTGATAAGGGGTGGCAAATCTCTACACCCCACCCAACCTCAGATGCACACCGAGAGCCTATGTGCACCGAACGCTTAGCGCGGCAGTTTCGGTCTCTTGATTGCAGTGCGCATGATCAAGCGATGACACCAACAACTCCACCTACACACTGGTTCGAGTCAGGTTAAAGTACTGTGATACTGTAGTGCTATAGCTGATTGCCAGACCAAGCAGCCGTCTTCATGATCGCCAGTCTTTGCCGAGTGTGCGCTCGCGTCTCCCGAAATGGCACAAGGAAGGGCTCGCCGCGAGTAGCAAAACGCACGCATCCAAAGCGTCAACTTGTCAACTCCTCCAACCCCCAGGTCACACCTTCTGGTAGACACGATCACTCACCATGGATTTGACGGACAGTAAAACGTGCAGACTGGGCGAAGCAAATGAGCTCACCCGCAAACACCGAGCAGCAGAACTGCTGGAGGAAAACAACTGGTAGATGACTCCCGATCTTCGCCACGGACGTCGTTCAGCTCTACATGTATCGCGAAAAGTATCAGCGTGTTGCTTCGCTGCTGTCGGGACACGGCGCTCCAGCCGGTGGCACGACGCCCCAATGGCGGACTGACGCTCCTCCTCGGTGCTTGCCGTATCCTCACTAAAGAGAACGGACAAAAGCTTTAGTCGGTGCCAGTGACCTCATTAATCAATTTGCCAGCAAGGCCAACCCCCAAACCAACGTTCGTCTACATCAGATTGCTGCACTCCAAGATGGTCAAGTCCTTTGCGCCGTTCGCGGCGTCGGCCGCCCTGCTCATTGCGGCTGCAACCGCCGCCTCCGTGCCGGACGGCACATGGCCCACCAGCACGGGCGCCGTACAGTACGCCGAGGCCTACACGGTCAAGGCCGGTGAAGTCTTTGACGGTAAGATGCAGACATTCGAGCGCTCGGATGTCTCCTGCGAGGGTCAGTCCGAGAGCGGGTCGTCCACGGCCGTGTTCCTCGTGGAGGCCGGCGGCACCCTGAAGAACGCCATCATCGGCAAGAACCAAATGGAAGGCGTCCACTGCGACAACAGCGACTGCACCATTGACAATGTCTGGTGGGACGACGTGTGCGAAGACGCTCTCAGCATCAAGGGCGGAACTGCCTCCAGTGTGTCTACGGTCACGGGCGGCGGCGCTCGCTCGGCCGACGACAAGGTCATCCAACACAACGGTCTGGGTTCGGTCAAGATCGACGGCTTCTACGGCGAGGATATCAGCAAGCTCTACCGCTCGTGCGGCACGTGCGGCGACAAGGCTCGCAAGGTGTCCGTGTCCAACGTGTACATCGTGAACCCGGCGAACGCCGTCGTGACGGTGAACAAGAACTGGAACGACGAGGCCACGCTGAGCAACATTTGGGTCAAGTCGAGCGGCGACAAGGTGAAGATCTGCCAGTGGTCTCAGGGCAACGCCGACGGTGAACCGTCGATGCTGGGCGACGGTCCGTCTCCGCCTTTGTGTCAGTACTCGGAGAGCGACGTGCACGTCAACGGAGACGTCTCCCAGGCGACGGGGTCGTCCACCTCCACCGAGACGACATCCTCCTCGACGGGATCGTCGACACCATCGCAAGTTTCTGCGAGCTCTACGTCAGAGGCGTCTGCACCTGGCACGGTGGCACCGGCCGACACGAAGTCTACCGAGTCTAGCCAAAGCGAGACGCAGGAGTCCAGCAAGAAGTCTTCAGACGACTCAGAGCAGCAGCAGCAGTCGAGTGCGTCCGAAAACACAAAGGAAGATGATAGCGAGAACGACAAGGACGAAAAGGACGAAAAGGAGGAAGAGAACGACGACAACGCACAGAACGAAGAGCAGACGGTCGCCGCTGGCAACGCTACCTCCAGTGGTAGCAGCACCACCAGTGACAGCTCCAACGCCGGATCGGTCACTCAGACCTCAAGCAACGGACCCACTACTCAAAGCTCGGACAGTGACTCGCCCGCGCAAACTGCTGTCAACTCCACCACCTCTGGAACGGGCAGTGACTCAAACACGCAGAGCTCGAGCAGTAAGTCGGCCAGCGCCGGCTCCGTTACGCAGACCTCGGACTCGCCGACGCAGACTGCTACCAACTCGACGGGATCGGTGCCGGATGGAACGTGGCCCGCCAGCACCGGAGCCGTTCAATTCACGGAACCGCAAGTCGTTAAGGCAGGAGAGGTCTTCGACGGCAAGATGCAGACGTTTGACCGCTCCGACATTACGTGCTCAGGTGGCGAGGGCCAGAAGGACACGGCCGTGTTCCTCGTGGAGGCCGGTGGCACCCTCAAGAACGCCATCATCGGCAAGAACCAGAAGGAGGGTGTCCACTGCGACGACCACGACTGCACCATTGAGAACGTCTGGTGGGACGACGTGTGCGAGGACGCGCTGAGCATCAAGGGCGGAACTGCCTCCAGTGTGACCACCGTGACGAACTGTGGCGCGCGGTACGCCGAGGACAAGGTGGTGCAGCACAACGGCTACGGCACCGTCAAGATCGACGGCTTCTTCGCGCAGGAGTTCGGCAAGCTCTACCGGTCGTGCGGCACGTGCGGAGACATCCCTCGTACCGTCTCGGTGGAGAACGTGTACGCCATCGACCCGCTGGTGAGTGTCATCACGGTGAACAAGAACTACGGCGACCAGGCCACGCTCAAGAACATCCGCGTGAAGACGACGGACGGCAGCTCTGATGTGAAGGTGTGTCAGTGGTCTCAGGGCAGCAAGACGCCGTCCGCCGTGGGTGATGGTCCTTCGGGCACCCTGTGCCAGTACTCGGAGAGCGATGTTCAGATCAACCAGTAGATGTGTAGAAAGTGTATGTACTACAGTACTAGAGTGTGAGTGGGGGCGCATTGGGTAGTCCGCCGTTGTTGCGTGTGAAAAGAATACATGGCTTTCGAGTAAACACTGCATTATTCCAGGTCTTCAATCGCGAAGCATAACGTTTACCTCGCGCATCGCCGTTGTAGGCACCAGCGAAACAATACGCGGATACTTTTCGCGATCGAGCTGATACGACGTCCGTGGCGAAGATCGGGAGTCATCTACCAGTTGTTTTCCTCCAGCAGTTCAGCTGTTCGGGGTTTGCGGGTGAGCTCAGTTGTTTCGCCCAGTCCGTATTTTTGACAGCCCGCCAAATCCATGACGTGTCTACCAGAAGTTGAGGATCACGGGTGAGCACGCATAAACCACTTTGGTCGAAAAGAAACTTGTCATACGTTGTATTGCCACAGTCTGTGCCATCGACTCTCTCGGATAGCAGACGAATGCACATCGCTGTCGGTGATGCTTCCTTGAAGATGTGCCACAGCTGTTCCGGTGGTCGCATTAGTCGACACGAAAATTGAGGCATTGCCAATCGCTGCGAACACGACACGGCCACGCAGTTTTCGTGGACACCAGCGCCAGCTGAAAAATATATTGACTTCGGTCTTGTCTCTTTTCGGAATCGGCTCCATTTGTGCTGCTTCCGATAGGGTGGCCGCCACCCCGTGGCGAGTGACGGCGTTTGGTTGTGACAGCTGATAAGTGGTGTGTTGGTGGCAAATCTCTACACGGCTCGACCCCGAGAGCCTATGTGCACCGACGCTTAGCGCGGCAGTGCGCATGATCAAGCGATGACACCAACAACTCCACCTACACACTGGTTCGAGTCGTCGTATTCTATCATTCATCGTAATACTGTATGTGAAACCTCACCACACGTGCCGACCCAGGTTAAAGTACTGTGATACTGTAGTGCTATAGCTGATTGCCAGACCAAGCAGCCGTCTTCATGATCGCCAGTCTTTGCCGAGTGTGCGCTCGCGTCTCCCGAAATGGCACAAGGAAGGGCTCGCCGCGAGTAGCAAAACGCACGCATCCAAAGCGTCAACTTGTCAACTCCTCCAACCCCCAGGTCACACCTTCTGGTAGACACGATCACTCACCATGGATTTGACGGACAGTAAAACGTGCAGACTGGGCGAAGCAAATGAGCTCACCCGCAAACACCGAGCAGCAGAACTGCTGGAGGAAAACAACTGGTAGATGACTCCCGATCTTCGCCACGGACGTCGTTCAGCTCTACATGTATCGCGAAAAGTATCAGCGTGTTGCTTCGCTGCTGTCGGGACACGGCGCTCCAGCCGGTGGCACGACGCCCCAATGGCGGACTGACGCTCCTCCTCGGTGCTTGCCGTATCCTCACTAAAGAGAACGGACAAAAGCTTTAGTCGGTGCCAGTGACCTCATTAATCAATTTGCCAGCAAGGCCAACCCCCAAACCAACGTTCGTCTACATCAGATTGCTGCACTCCAAGATGGTCAAGTCCTTTGCGCCGTTCGCGGCGTCGGCCGCCCTGCTCATTGCGGCTGCAACCGCCGCCTCCGTGCCGGACGGCACATGGCCCACCAGCACGGGCGCCGTACAGTACGCCGAGGCCTACACGGTCAAGGCCGGTGAAGTCTTTGACGGTAAGATGCAGACATTCGAGCGCTCGGATGTCTCCTGCGAGGGTCAGTCCGAGAGCGGGTCGTCCACGGCCGTGTTCCTCGTGGAGGCCGGTGGCACCCTGAAGAACGCCATCATCGGCAAGAACCAAATGGAAGGCGTCCACTGCGACAACAGCGACTGCACCATTGACAATGTCTGGTGGGACGACGTGTGCGAAGACGCTCTCAGCATCAAGGGCGGAACTGCCTCCAGTGTGTCTACGGTCACGGGCGGCGGCGCTCGCTCGGCCGACGACAAGGTCATCCAACACAACGGTCTGGGTTCGGTCAAGATCGACGGCTTCTACGGCGAGGATATCAGCAAGCTCTACCGCTCGTGCGGCACGTGCGGCGACAAGGCTCGCAAGGTGTCCGTGTCCAACGTGTACATCGTGAACCCGGCGAACGCCGTCGTGACGGTGAACAAGAACTGGAACGACGAGGCCACGCTGAGCAACATTTGGGTCAAGTCGAGCGGCGACAAGGTAAAGATCTGCCAGTGGTCTCAGGGCAACGCCGACGGTGAACCGTCGATGCTGGGCGACGGTCCGTCTCCGCCTTTGTGTCAGTACTCGGAGAGCGACGTGCACGTCAACGGAGACGTCTCCCAGGCGACGGGGTCGTCCACCTCCACCGAGACGACATCCTCCTCGACGGGATCGTCGACACCATCGCAAGTTTCTGCGAGCTCTACGTCAGAGGCGTCTGCACCTGGCACGGTGGCACCGGCCGACACGAAGTCTACCGAGTCTAGCCAAAGCGAGACGCAGGAGTCCAGCAAGAAGTCTTCAGACGACTCAGAGCAGCAGCAGCAGTCGAGTGCGTCCGAAAACACAAAGGAAGATGATAGCGAGAACGACAAGGACGAAAAGGACGAAAAGGAGGAAGAGAACGACGACAACGCACAGAACGAAGAGCAGACGGTCGCCGCTGGCAACGCTACCTCCAGTGGTAGCAGCACCACCAGTGACAGCTCCAACGCCGGATCGGTCACTCAGACCTCAAGCAACGGACCCACTACTCAAAGCTCGGACAGTGACTCGCCCGCGCAAACTGCTGTCAACTCCACCACCTCTGGAACGGGCAGTGACTCAAACACGCAGAGCTCGAGCAGTAAGTCGGCCAGCGCCGGCTCCGTTACGCAGACCTCGGACTCGCCGACGCAGACTGCTACCAACTCGACGGGATCGGTGCCGGATGGAACGTGGCCCGCCAGCACCGGAGCCGTTCAATTCACGGAACCGCAAGTCGTTAAGGCAGGAGAGGTCTTCGACGGCAAGATGCAGACGTTTGACCGCTCCGACATTACGTGCTCAGGTGGCGAGGGCCAGAAGGACACGGCCGTGTTCCTCGTGGAGGCCGGTGGCACCCTCAAGAACGCCATCATCGGCAAGAACCAGAAGGAGGGTGTCCACTGCGACGACCACGACTGCACCATTGAGAACGTCTGGTGGGACGACGTGTGCGAGGACGCGCTGAGCATCAAGGGCGGAACTGCCTCCAGTGTGACCACCGTGACGAACTGTGGCGCGCGGTACGCCGAGGACAAGGTGGTGCAGCACAACGGCTACGGCACCGTCAAGATCGACGGCTTCTTCGCGCAGGAGTTCGGCAAGCTCTACCGGTCGTGCGGCACGTGCGGAGACATCCCTCGTACCGTCTCGGTGGAGAACGTGTACGCCATCGACCCGCTGGTGAGTGTCATCACGGTGAACAAGAACTACGGCGACCAGGCCACGCTCAAGAACATCCGCGTGAAGACGACGGACGGCAGCTCTGATGTGAAGGTGTGTCAGTGGTCTCAGGGCAGCAAGACGCCGTCCGCCGTGGGTGATGGTCCTTCGGGCACCCTGTGCCAGTACTCGGAGAGCGATGTTCAGATCAACCAGTAGATGTGTGGAAAGTGTATGTACTACAGTACTAGAGTGTGAGTGGGGGCGCATTGGGTAGTCCGCCGTTGTTGCGTGTGAAAAGAATACATGGCTTTCGAGTAAACACTATGGGTACTTTACTTTACATGTACTTTGGTCGCGAAGCATGACGTTCACGGTGAACGGTTCACCTCGCAAGCCCTGAGCCGCATTCGGTCCAAGCATATCGAGTATGGTGGTGGTGAATACCGTACAGAGAAACAGGATAATTGTTGTGGATCTGGACACCCTTATAAAATCGTTTTAACCGTCTGCATCGAGTGGATAATACCCTGTCAGTTCGATGCACGGACACGCTTTATAGTGTCGGTCGATACCAGTGCTCTGTCCCTCTTCAAGCTACCACATCTAGCAACTAACGCGGCATGTATGCCGTCGAATCATTCAGCCAGGGCTCCGCACATTGGGTGTATGTCTTGACTAATGGAATGCGGTACATGTACTATAATAGTACCGCATAACCGAAGTCATAATTCATGGATATCTCAATAGTTTTCAACCTCCGACTGGCCAATCACAAGCTAGCATACTTACTGATACTATGAAAACATCTTGAGTGTTTTTTTATTGCACTCAAACGTTCTCGATGCACGGTTATGCGGTACAGTACCAGTAATGTGCCTCGATAGCGACCACGCAGCATCTAATAGTCCGTGAAAGGTGATTGCCACAGAAACCTTTAGCAATAAATATACCTTTCTCTTTGTGTACATATCAAATGGTCGCTATCGAGGCACCTTTAGCAATAAATATACCTTTCTCTTTGTGTACATATCAAATGGTCGCTATCGAGGCACATTACTGTGTTGATAAAACCCATGTTGGTAAACCTCATCAAATGTTTGAACCTGACTACGTGTCTTCCGTTAGCCGTTTGGGAAGGCCTCCAAGCTGCAAATTGCAGCTTGCAGCCTGCAATGGAACACGCGCTATGTTGCACGTACAGAGTGGACTGGACTGACACAACCAGGAAAAAGCCTGGTTTTCTTAGGCTTTGCTAGACAAGAGAGCACAATGGCTTTAAACTTTTAAATACATGTATGAACGGTTGCGGCAGAGCCGCCAAACAGCATTGTTTTCACATCCGCTAGTGGCGTGATGCAATGAACCTAGGGGTTATAAGGAGAACTCGTATCACATTATAGGTGCGCGAGCGTCGAAACGGAGAAGCGAAAGCAACGTACAGTACGGTACATGAACCAAGCATTCCTTCTTGTTGCTGAATCGCGCATAGCCTCCGCGCGCATGTGCCCTATAACCGATCCAAGGGGTTTCCTCAGCGTAATGCGATCTGTTGAGCCCCAGATATCGAAAAATACGATGGCGTCGTGCAGTCCGAGTTAGGAGCATGACGACGTCCATGCCTAAAAGGATAGAACACTGCCGTTTGCAAAGTTTTACTACGTAAACCTTCAGCAAAGGGTAAGTGCATGCCAGTGCCTGCTCGGCGATGAGGATGGCTCATTATTTCAACACGTCTTGGTTGTACACGTACCGCGATTGTGCGTCTTACGGACGGTAAAAACTAGTCCTTCGCTCCAATCCTTGAATCCTATCGCTGGCCAAGCGAGCTCACATACTCCAGTCAAGACGTTCGAGCTCAAGTGGAGTACCGTGGCGTTGAGAAACGAGTCGCGGCTATCCGAGCTGCACATTCCGTGTCCTATTTTTAGTGCTTGGCGGACAGAGTATGGGAAACGCTACGGTCTCTGGCCAAAGGGGAACGTGGTGCGAAAGCATCTGGATATTCGCCTAAAAATTATCAGCATGCATTAGCCAAGTGAGGAATGCCGGCTCAAATCCGAAAGCTAAAGCATGAACTTTTATCACACCGTGTGTGCCAGGGAAAACCTGCCCGATCGTACGGAAATCCCCAGCCTAAAGCTCCGCTGCTCATTACAGGAAAAACTCGCTCTCAGGCACGAGAATTCTTTTGCGGAAACGTGGCGGCCTGGACAAACAATATGAAGACGGGTTTCGGTCCGTTAGTGGTGTGCGCGGCCCTGCTGATGTCGTCGGCGTCGGCTGGGGGATACAAGACTGGCGTCTCGAAAACTTCATCGGGCTTGGCGGACACAGGAGACTCGTATCTGGACGCGGTCGACGCTACCAAGGGCAACAGCTACGATTTCAAATATGTCAACAACGACTCGACGGAACAGCGTGAAACCCTCGGCGACTCGGTCGTCGCTGGAAAAGCCACGAAAGCCACTGCATCGCCTGCCGCGGTGACACTGGCGCCGGAGTTAAAGGAAGTGTCGGGCATCGAAACTGGAGCCATTAGTACGGACATGAGCAGCACAGAGGAGACATCCATTAAAGAGGGTACCATTGGTGGCACGGAGAGCTCCGGCACTGCTACAGAAGACCCGCAGACGACCGAAGTGACGGAATCGAACGAGGACGCTATGGCCACGAAAGGAGGGACCCCCGCGCCGCAGTCGACTGAAGACGCAATGGCCACGAAAGGCGGGACCCCAGCGCCGCAATCGACGGAAGACACAAATGCGACGAAAGGGGACTCGGAATGGACCCCAGCGCCGGCTGAAGACACACAGGCGACGAAAGGTGGCTCAGAGTGGACGCCCGCACCCCAGTCCACCAGCGCTCCGGAATCAACGCCGGCGAGCACCCCAGCTACGAACGATGTTCAGTCGGGTGGTGAAGAGGAATCGACTGCTGCTTCTGGATCCACGGGCACCACCGAGTCGACGGAAGCTCCTCAATCGACCCCAGCAGCGGCTCAAACGACTGATGCAGCCCAGTCGAACAACCAGTGGACGCCCGCTCCGAACGAGTCCAACAACCAGCAGCCGACTCAAGCTCCTAACAATGAGGCCCCGCAGCCGACCCAGCCGTCTCAACCTCCCCACAGTGAAGCTCCCCAGCCAACTCAGCCAGGGCAGAATTCGTACTGGCAGGGAGTCCGAACACGAACGACAGCCAGAGCTGGAATTGGCAGGGAAGCTGGGCCTCCGCAGAACAGACGCAGACCACGACAGCCCCAACGACGGACACCAGCCAAGAATCGAACCGGGACTCACCTGTTCCTACCGAACCTACCTACGCGAGCGGATCCGCATCAACCCCGACAGCTCCGGTGTCGAACTGCAAAGTTCGTCGCACGAGACACTAACGAGTGAGCTCAATCGTAGGCTGAAAACCTTACTGTTAGATTTGTTGCGTTGAGAGCTGCGTGTGAAGCGAGCGCTGAATTGTTCGGACCCGAAACATGTTGTCTACGTTCACTTTCAACAGTGAGGCTACACACCAGTAATGGTATTTTCGTGAAGATCAATACTACCTCCGCGCGGAAAATAATGAACGAATTGAAAAAATTACGCAGCGCTCCGCCTCGTTTTTTCGCCAGTTATAAGGTTTGCAAAGGTCTGCGCAGTTCCTGCTGCAGATGTGCTGATGATGCGCTGCTGGCTACTACTTGTACATGTAGTACAAAAGAAAAGGTTCGAGCTCGGTTGGCTCGCAGGTGGACGCACGTGGTGCGGCTGGCTGAGGCAAGCCAGCGAGCAATTGCATAGCCCCCTCCGCATTCAGCTGCACGTGGTCCATGCAGAACTACAGTCGCGCCAACTTGTGCGTGGGCGTCAACTAGGGGCGGGTTTGCCTCAGCGCGTGCCGCATGTAGTCTTCCTTGAAAAGCTGCCTGACCACGTAGGAGCTCGTGTTCGACCCCATCTCGATCTTGCGCTGGTTCTCCCTGTCGTTGACGGGCACGGAAGCTACGCGCTCGCACAACTCGGCTCGATCTAGCGTCTTTTGCCCCCGCGCGCTCTTCTTCGATCCCACGACAGCAGCTAGTTGTACCCCAGAGACAGTCAGGCGACTGAGGTCGAACAGGTGAGCAGTCCGGGTGAAGTCCACGTGCTGGAGCACTCCTTGGTTACTGTGGAGGAGCAGCGTCTCCACACAGCTTGTCGCTGCTTGTCAGTAGCTTGCCTCATGAGCAGAAGCAGTCGGATCTTGAAATGATCGGAGGAGCGGGACTGACTTTTGGAGGGGGAAATGAGCGGGAACATCGAAATTGAAACCGCATCGATTTTGAAGGGTATTATGTCTAAACAGGGCGTAATAGAATTGCAAACGTTCATTATTTTCCGCGCGGAGGTAGTAGTAGGGTGTACTGGTGCATGATATAATCCGCAGAGAACTTCGTTTGGTACATTTTCACTCGCGGACTCAATAACTCATGAGCGTGGGATCCAAAATTCTGCATTCTTCATGTCGCCATGTCAACGCTACAATTGGTGGCATCCATGTAGTGGTCGTAGCCGAAGCGCGCTGCCCTCACAACGAACGCTCCATAGGTTCACTTCACACAAAGCCACGTGAACAACCATTGCTGGTATCCGTACGAATGGAAACGGGTCACTTATACATGTACACTCTTCACTCTAATTACCGAATTCCTCGATGAACAGAAACATACTGTGAGGTGCTGGAGAGCCATGGTGAGCATCCGGGAGCAAAGAATCTGAAAGCGCCTATAAGCTAATAAGCTGGTCAGACGTTGTTTGTGGGAAAAAATACTTGGGAATCGTGCTGGTGCAACGAAAAGAGCGCTACCACGCTATAAAGCACGCGACGAGCGCTTGTTCATTCTGGACGACTAGACGGTGGAAACTGCGTCGCATGCTGCGAGGCTGAATGGATTGCGTTCCGATTATTGAAAGCCGACTTCGCTTTTACAAAGTGTTCGTTTGACACGTTGACTGGCAAGAAACGCGGAGTCGTCAAGCAGTGAGGGAAAATGATCGTGTGGATGACGCCAACAGCCAACGCGTCTTGCACCAACGCGTGCTGTGCTTGACGCCTATTTACGTTGCCTGGAAGCAAAAATGCCGTTCAATTGGTGGTTATTGTATACATGTTACGTGGGCGCTGTCGAGTGCATCATTTCTTCCGGGTTATGCATTCTTTTAGGGCGTTGTATACACATTCAAGCGCCCTCGACGGTAGACCGATATAATAACTAACCGCGTTTCACATGGGGAAGCTCTGGATGTTGTTCATATCAACGGATTACATGGGGTCCACGCCACGAATGTTGCGAGACCAGTGTCCAGGCTACCAATAACAATTCGTAGTTCGGGCTGATTTGACTTTGTAGCTAGCTTGCTGCCTTGCCGTAGACACACCCTTCAAGCAACATTCATTTTATTTATCTGATCTCCACCGGTTATCGACTACTAAAGGCTCCGTATGTAGCACTTACTAAGGTAATAGACTAAGCATTTAAAGACGGGTAACACGGCGATTGAGTTTTGGAGTGAATTGCACGGGAAAGTCGTTCTGACATAACAGGCTAATCTATTCTTACAGTTAGTTTGGGTTCCAAAGTGAAATAAATGTATTAGCACTATTTTAGGCTGCCTTTGCGTATTAAGTAAGTAAGTTTCGGTACGAGTCGCAACGCCGGGGAAACTCTGGACGCGTTTCACACTTTTTCATTGGAAAGGAATGGTTTTGCGAGATTCGTTTAACCAGCTAAGCTAGGTGGAGTTATCCAACAGTACAAGGTGCTCGAAGGACCAATGAAGTTTTTCGGTACGGTTTCACCCATTGGATCCTCCATGTTTTCGTTGCACCGCAAAGGCAAAACTCGCTTCAGAAGCACCGAGAGTATTTCTCATTTTGAACTGTACCAAGTAGCTCGTGCTCATTGAATTTCACAAATGCCTTTCGCAGTATTTCCACGTCGACAATAACGCACCAGTATCGCCTCGCCTAATAAGGGCCCGGGATCGTGCCACCATTGGTGGCCGTGGGCTTGGTGGCCCACCAAACCGCGTTCTGTCCCGGTACTTTACATGCCATTCCCAAGTCACTCCCCTTCCCTCACGTTGCATTCCGCACTGTTATTTTATTATATTTTAAAATATTAGCCGGCCATTTTAGTCCACCAAGTTATTATAATAATACCGTAGTCCCTTAGTTTAATATTAAGCTGTCAAGGATTCCCTTTTCAAAGGAGCTGCTCTGGCAACGTACACGATGGATAGAGGCCAAAGCCTACACCGTGAGACCTCCTTTTCGTGAGCAGTTGGAATATACGGAGCGCTTATTATACTTGAAGTAGTAGGTTTTGATAAAGTTAACCGGTTGTCGGTCACACGAAAATGGTCCTCGACTGGTGAGGTAATCAGTCCAAGCTGTCTACATGGTACACTGTACACGCAAGATCCAGTTACGATGGGGAGCTGATGCAACATGGTTTTCGCATCAACGCGTCCGGCGCGTTGCGCTTGTGTGGTAAAGCAACTGAGCAATCCAACATATTCGCTTGCGAAGCCGGAGCTGTCCGCAAGCACCCTGCGACTCGAACTCCGCTCATTTTGCAATTTCCTCAACTCCAACCAAGTGTATTCAATACCTCTGAGAGTCCCCACAACCCCTTACTGAGCCATTCTTCGCCATGGTCAATGTTCGATCTGCCACGGTTGTCTCTGTAGTTCTGTTCGGCGCCACACTACGTGCGTCTCTAGCAGATGACTCATGGGGTGACATGGCACAGTACACCACCGCAAGTTCTGTGACCCAGGAGCAATCTTCAGATGGCCCAGCCACTTCGTGGACCACCAGTAAGAGCTCCGACGATAAGAAGAGCGAAGGAGACGACCAAAAGTCCGACGAGGACGAAAAGTCTGATGACGATGCAACGGACGCTGCTACCAACCAGTGGACACAACCTCCGACGAGTGGTGACTCTGATGAAGACACCACGCACACTCCTACCAACTCGTGGATACAAGAGCCTGCTGGGTCGAGTGAAAACGCATGGACTCAACCTCCCGCGTTATCTTGGGAATCTACTGGTAGTGGAAAGTCCGATGATGATAACGACGATGACAAATCGGACTCTCTATCTTCCAGCGACGGCGATACCGACAAGTTATCTGAGTTAGCTGAGCCTTCAGAGTCGAGCGGAGACTCCTGGAAGCAAGAAGAGGAAAACAGTAAGACATCTGCCAGTGAGACTTCCTCCACCGCCAGCCAAGCAGCCAGAGGCGGCGGCAGCACCTCACCTTCAACGACCGGAGGATCCGTTCCCGATGGCACTTGGCCCACCAGCACCGGAGCCGCTCAATTCACGGAGCCGCACATCGTTAAGGCAGGAGAGGTCTTCGACGGCAAGATGCAGACGTTCGACCGTTCAGACATAACGTGCTCGGAGGGCGAGGGTCAGAAGGACACGGCCGTGTTCCTCGTGGAGGCCGGTGGCACCCTCAAGAACGCCATCATCGGCAAGAACCAGAAGGGGGTGTGCACTGCGACGACCACGACTGCATCATTGAGAACGTTTGGTGGGACGACGTATGCGAGGACGCGCTGAGCATCAAGGGCGGCTCGGCGTCCAGTGTGACCACCGTGACGAACTGTGGTGCGCGTTTCGCCTCGGATAAGGTGGTGCAGCACAACGGCTACGGCACCGTCAATATCGTCGGCTTCTACGTAGAGGACTTCGGCAAGCTCTACCGCTCGTGTGGCACGTGCGGCGATATCCCTCGCATTGTTACGGTGAAGAATGTGTACGCTGTGGATCCCCAGGTCAGCGTTATCACGGTGAACAAGAACTATGGCGACCAAGCGACTTTGAGTAACATTTGGGTGAAGACTTCCAGCGATGGTGACGATGTGAAGGTGTGTCAGTGGTCTCAGGGAGGCGACGACCCCTCCGCTGTGTCGAAAGTGATGTGCACATTAACCAGGATGTTTCACAAGCTGGAGGCTCGACACCAAGCACGAGTTCTGCACCTTCGGTGTCATCCACTGGCAGCGACACTTCTCAAATCCAGTGGACGGAAGCTCCTGCCACTTCGTAGGAGTCAAGTGGTAACAACGACGATGGTGGCAATGAGAACTCCGACACCCTTGTGACGTCTACCGGTGGAAGTCAGACGTCGTGGTCTCAGCCACCTGAAGCTTCCAAGTCGGATGAAAACCCCCAAAGGTGGGGAGGATTCAACGGATACTCCTGTTGCTTCCGCAGACGGCAGTCAGACTTCGGGCGGCGAGACTTCTTCAACCGGCAGCCAAATGGTCACTGGAGACAGCACCACACCTTCAACCAGCGGAGGATCTGTCCCCGATGGCACATGGCCCACCAGCACGGGCGCCGTACAGTACGCCGAGGCCTACACGGTCAAGGCCGGTGAAGTCTTTGACGGTAAGATGCAGACATTCGAGCGCTCGGATGTCTCCTGCGAGGGTCAGTCCGAGAGCGGGTCGTCCACGGCCGTGTTCCTCGTGGAGGCCGGCGGCACCCTGAAGAACGCCATCATCGGCAAGAACCAAATGGAAGGCGTCCACTGCGACAACAGCGACTGCACCATTGACAATGTCTGGTGGGACGACGTGTGAAGACGCTCTCAGCATCAAGGGCGGAACTGCCTCCAGTGTGTCTACGGTCACGGGCGGCGGCGCTCGCTCGGCCGACGACAAGGTCATCCAACACAACGGTCTGGGTTCGGTCAAGATCGACGGCTTCTACGGCGAGGATATCAGCAAGCTCTACCGCTCGTGCGGCACGTGTGGCGACAAGGCTCGCAAGGTGTCCGTGTCCAATGTGTACATCGTGAGCCCGGCAAACGCCGTCGTGACGGTGAACAAGAACTGGAACGACGAGGCCACGCTGAGCAACATTTGGGTCAAGTCGAGCGGCGACAAGGTGAAGATCTGCCAGTGGTCTCAGGGCAACGCCGACGGTGAGCCGTCGATGCTGGGCGACGGTCCGTCTCCGCCTTTGTGCCAGTACTTGGAGAGCGAGATCCATATCAATGGGGACGTTTCCCAAGCGGGTGGAGGCTCGACGCCTAAGACGAGCTCAGCCCCGGCCGCTTCTTCAGAATCGGGTGGTGACCCTGGTCAGGTTCAGGGTACGGTGGCTCCTACGGAGTCTAGTGGTGACAACACTGACGACAGCAGTGAACCCGCCTCGACCGAGTCGAGCGGGGATGACAACAACGATGAACAGGACGAGGACAAGGAGAAAGAATCCACGGATGCTCCTGCGGAATCATGAGACGGCGATGAAAAGTCGGACGATGATAACACTGACTCCTCTTCAAATGGAAACGAGGACTCGACGCAGCAGAGCTCGCAGGACACCTCGTCCGACGACCAGAGTGTTACTCAAGGAGAGGTGGCGGGCGAGGCTGCCACTTGGAATGGCACCGCTGTCCCGACGGCGGTGAAATCTGCCTCAGCTACCAAGGAATCGACGGTAATGTCAACTCTGACTACAACGTCGAAGTGCAACATTCGCCGCAAGAGAAACTAAGGTGGACGCCAGCGAAGTCACTGGCGCCTTTTGTTTGTTTCGTTGACGATTCCGCGTGAAAATAATTTTCATGTGAACCGCAGTGACGTTGTAGTACAAGTGGTTAAGAGCACAGTTGATGTCTAAACTTCTTCACTTCGCTTCCCTTGCAGATATAAGAGCGGTATAATCTCTCCCGCTAGCCACTACAGCCGATGGCTATCATTTTCGGAATGGCCAATTCGCACATTGAGGCGGACTGGTGGGCACCAACCCGACAAAAGTCAACATCGCCGCGATGGCTTCATTGGTGTGTGCCACTAAAAGAAGCCGGATAGATCGATTGGCGGGTCGGGCGCAGCAACTAACGTGCTACCACAACCGATCCGCTCTTTCTCTGACTTCCGCTTCCGCACTCGCTTTCTTTCCGACCTCTGCAAGGCCCGCGCTTCGAGTTCCGCACTCGCCAAACAGACTCTCGGCCAGTTGGGCGTACAGTACCAGTCGAAAACTCCACCTCCCAAAGTCCAAGAGAGAAAGAGAGAGGGGGACGAGAATCAGGTTGCCGGTCGTCACGTCGCGCCTTCCGCCTCCTGGTCCACCCCGACCATTCCGCATTCCGCGATGCCTTCCGCGTCGCTGGCGTCCGTGGCGCCTCCGCCGCGGCTCTTCGGCGGCCACCTGCGCAAGCGCTACGCCAGCTCCGTCTACATGGGCTCGTGGCGCTTCTGCGTGCTGCAGGGCGCGCGCCTGCGCTGGTACCGCAGCCGAGAGGCCGCCGAGACGGACTCGCAGCTGCGTGGAGAGGTCTGGGTGCACTCCGTGGAGCCCTGGGACGGCCGCGGGCGCTCTCCAAGCACGCGCACGCCTTCGCCGTCCGCACGACCTCCAAGAAGCTGCTGCTGTGTGCGGCCGAGACGGCGCGCGACCGCGACGCGTGGGTGCAGCAGCTGACCCAGCAACTCAAGAGCTCCGCGGCAGCAGCCGCCACCGACGACGCCGGACGCCGCGTCGCCCCCGACCCGTCGAGTTTGCCGCCGCCCACGCCATGCGCGTTCCCCGGTGACGTGGCCGACGTCACGTCGGACGCGGCGGCTCCGCGGACCGCGGACGGGTGCGCCGAGTGCTTCGTGCGCTTCCGGCCGCTGGTGGCGCGACGCGTCGTGTGCGGCTCGTGCGCGCGCGCCTTCTGCAACCGCCACTGCAATCGCGGGATCCGCCTTTCCCACCTCGGGCTTCGCGCGGCGAGACGGTGCTGCGCGCATTGCGTGCAGCGGCAGGAGTTCATCGCGTCGCTGCGCACCGCCAAGCGCGTGCTGCACCCCATGGCGAGTCGAGGCGTTTCCATGGACTCGCTAGTGGCGACAAGTGACGCGCGGAACCACGGACGGGACCTGCTGGCGCGCACGCTGCACAAGCTCCGGCACGGCCCCATGACGCTCAACCGCACGATCAAGATCTTGTACCAGACGCGGAAGAAGCCGCATTTGTTCCGCGTGGCGTGCGAGCGGCTCCCGTTCTACACGGAGACGTGCGTGGACCGCGTGGAGAACTTGTGGTACCAGTTGCTGCACCTGGTGCAGTGTTTGGACGCCGAGCCGGCCCCGCGCTGCGCCGCGCAGCTCTTCTACCTGCAGAGGTACATCCGCGCCATTTGCCGCCGCTGCCCGCGCATCGCGCTGCAGACGATTTGGCACGTGCAGGCGTCAGTGGGGGACGGGAGTTACTGCAACCTCCACCCGCACACGCTGCTGTCGCTGCTGGGGTTTATCTACCCGAACACGACGCTGCCGGAGAGCTCGCGGATGTTCCGTATCTGGAAAGACCTGGTGTTTGCCGACTGTCCGGAGCACCAGCTCGCGCAAATTCTCGCTGATCTGCGGCTGATTAATGCCGACATGGAGAAACTCATCTCGCTCGAGCCGGACTCCATGGTGGAGCGGTGGCTGAACGCGGCCACGTTGCCGCAATTTGAAAATTGCGCGGCGGAGCTAGCAGCGTCAGGTATTGAGCTGTGCGAGTTCCAATCCAGCATTTTGTACGATTCGCTGGATGTCGAAGGGAGTAACGTGTCAGAGGACGCGCCAGGTACCGGAATTGAATCGCTGGTACTGGAACAAGTCAGTTTTGTGCAGTCGCTGGCAGCCATCAGCGAACGTCTGAGACACATTCAGCCCGTGTCGGACCGTGGGAAGTACTTGGCGGGCGAGTTGGAGACACTGAACAACACGCTCCAATCGTCGGCGCTTTACCCACTCAGCGCGGCGTCCGATGAGCTCTACCAAGTTGTACGGATCCCGCCAACAGAAGGCAAAGTGTTCTCGACTAAGATGCGTGCTCCAACGCTGATCTTCGTGGAAACTGTTCCAGTGCAAAGTGCTGGTGAAATTGGGTTTGAAGACGCAGACACGGATCGTCTTCGTCCGTTTGTCTTTAGTTCCCACCCGCGAAACTCGACGTTTTTCGAGTCGGCAATTATGGACGATATCGACGCCTCCGTTGTGTCTTCGAGCGGAGAGACAATGCTGTCTCCATGCAGCAGCTCAACTCTAGCGACGCCTACGCCAACTAGCAGTGTCCCCGGACCTGCGAGCTGCCCAGACGATCTAAACACGCTACACGCTAGTGAATCTTCATCGAATGCGAGCGAAAGAAGAGCCACTGGTCCTGTTGGCATTTTAGGTCGACACATGACCCTACCAAACAGTCAGCGAGAAGCATCAGAACCCACCAGCAATCGGCGACATACTAGCATGATGTCACACTTGCCTCAACCTAGTCGTGGCAGCAAAATGGGGGCTGGAGCGCGTGCGGGACGCTTGGGCGTCGAGAATTTTGTGTACGACAGCAAAGTATTTGGAGAAAGCTGGGAGGAGCGCAAGGCGCGCATCCAGAGCGAGTCTCCTATGGGGAAGCTGCCCGGATGGGATCTCTTCTCGGTGATCGTCAAGACCAATGATGATTTGCGCCAAGAGGTGTTTACGATGCAGCTTATTCACAAGCTCAAGTCTATCTTCGAGTTTGAGGCACCGCACTTGTGGCTGCGCACGTACCGCATTGTCGCCACCGGAGCCAACATCGGCCTTTTGGAGACCATTACCGATGCCTGCTCGCTGGACCACCTCAAGAAAACATTCCCAGGAGGTAATATGTCCGAATATTTCCGAAGCGTGTACGGTGAGCCTTCTAGCGCTGAGTTCATAGCGGCGCAGCGCCGTTTTATCGAGAGCATGGCAGCGTACTCGCTCGTTAGCTACGTCCTGTTACTCAAGGATCGCCACAACGGCAACATTTTGCTCAGTGCCGAAGGCCGCGTGATCCATATCGATTTCGGCTTCATCCTCGGTATTGCACCTGGTGGCATGTTCAGCGTCGAAGACGCTCCGTTCAAGTTGACCAAGGACATGGTTGATGTAATGGGAGGTATTGGTTCTCCTGGCTACAAGCGGTTCCGTCACTGCCTGTGTGAGGGCTTTTGGTTCTTCAAAAATACCAGTCCGAGATTGCCGCGCTGCTCCAGACCACAGGTCAGCACTCTCCCTTCCCTTGCTTCCACGGCGCGAAGCTAGCGCGCGTTATAATTGACCTGCGTTCACGATTGTGCGTGGGGCTTTCCCGCCGAGATATTCGGCACCGCGTGGACCAACTGCTGCGCAAGAGCTACAACGCTTGGGGCACTCGCCAGTACGACTCGTTCCAGCTGCGCAGCAACAACATTCATCCGTAGACGTCAGCATCAAGCTGGCACCGTATTTCTGTATGCGTTGACAACCAAGCTGCCGCTCGATGGTTGCAGAGCTATAGCGCCACTCCGACCCCTGTATCTGCTTGGCGCATTCGTTGTTATCGTGCATTCGCTGGTTATTCAGGCATCTAAGTTTGTAATTCAGCACGTTAGTTTTGTTTCCAGTGTGCTCTAGCGGACAAGACTCGCTCGCGATTTCTTTATTGGAGTGCACTGATACCATCTTCAAAAGCGATGGGGAAGACAGGTCTATCTGCTCCTGGGTGCTATGCATGGCGACAATTTTCAGTTGCGTGAAGCCTTCATGTGCTTGGTTAAATGTTGGCGAAGATGTTCGTTGTCCTCGGTGAGCATGACGTTTTTCGTGAGCAGCTCAGCACAACGTCGTTCCACTTGTTCCAGCAGCGCGAGCCAGTGAGTTTTAGTGTTTGCCAAGCGCGATTCCAGTTGAGCTTTTGCTGCTCGCAGTGTCTCCAGTTCGCTTGAATCTACTGAGACCCTGGTACTTGTTTGTAACTGTGACACCGGAGCTGCCAGTTGCTGGCTCTGCTGTTGTTGGAGGGTGAGTCTCCGCACTTCTTCAAGCTGACGCGCAAGTGCTGCGTGCATTTCGGTGATGGCACGGACCCCACCCTCGTTCTCTCGAGTGGGTAGCTGCTGTCGCTCCTTTTGCTCTCGCACCAGGTTGCAATTCTGAGTCTCAAGTTCTGCAAGCAACAGTGCTTGTTTCGAGCGCTGCTCCATCTCCGACGCTAGTTGCTGCCCCATAGCAGCAAGACGCTCAGTCAACTGCTCCATTTCTCCGGCATCCTTGTCAATATCATCGCCTTGCTCACTCGTTGCGTGGGCAGAGTCTCGAAGGCGCCGGGTCAAGCGAAAACTAGTGTTCCGAGCTCTATCAAGTTCGTCTCGAAGTTCTCTTTCGCGCGCCTGGTACGAGGCTAGTAGCTCTCGAAGTGCTTGAATTCCAACGTCCGCTCCGTCCAAACGCTCCCCACCGCTACTTGACTGATGAAGAAGTGCGAGTTTCAACCGGAAGGTTTCAAGCTGTGCTTGGAGGTCACGTCGTGCGCGCTCCAATGCCAACATAAGCTCTTCAGCTTCCTCACTTTTCGCGTTCAAAGCAGTCGCCGTCTGCTGATTTTCTCGAGTCGCACGAATCAAGTCACGCTGCACACGCTCCAGCTGCAGCTCCAGTGATAGTTTTTCAGTAGCGAATGCCGCACGTTGTGTCTTCAGTTCCTCACTTAACTGCTGCACGGTGTGATCGCGTTTGATATCAGCTTCTTGGCCAGCCTGTTGCGTCTCGAGTTGCTCTTTCTTGACTGCCAGCTCTGCACGCTCCCGTTCGAGCTCACAACGTACCACATCCTTGCGCATGGCCTCAAACTTTGCTTCAAACCCGGCCATGTCCTCACGCAAAGCTTCGTTATCCGAACGAAGCTGCTTACACTCCATTAGCTGCGTATCGAGCTGAGACTGTCGAGAGCGCTGCTGAGATGCAATCACTTCCATCTCGCTCTGTAGTTTCTGCTTCTGGTTCACTGCGACGATCAGCTCCAGACTCAGCTGCTGGTTCTTCTTGGCTTGTGCTTCACGCGCACTCTCGGCAGCTTTTGCAGCTTTCTGAAGCACCGCCAACTCACCTCCTAGTCGGTTCTTGTCAGCTACCAGCTCGTTCATCTTGACACACAAGTCCTGAATTTGTGCGGCTTTGGTCGTGTCGTCCTGTTGGATTTCGACCACGACTTGCTCCGCTTTCAACAACTTTGTTTCGGCCTCGAACTTGTCGCTGTCTAGCTGCTGTACTTCAGTATCGTGCTCTAGCTGGAAAGCTACGAAAGCCTTGCTCAGCGCCAACTTTTCCTGCTCACAAGCCAGTAGCTCAGTACGAAGTGATAATTCGTTGTCGAATAGGTCGCGATACTTGATGCGCAGCTCTCCTAGTTGTGCGGTCAATGCGTCCTTGTCTTCGCGAAGCATTCGCCGCTCCAGTCCGTTCTGAGCCAGTTTTCCTTCGAGGTTGTGGAGCTGACGCTCGTAGTCTGCCAGTCCTTGTGTTCCCTCCACCGCTCCTTCTTGTGCAGATAAACTAGCAGGTATTGATGCAAGCTGCTTTCGAACCATGTACTGGTGTCGACGCAAACCGCGAAGCATATCGTTGTTCACCACGGGAAAAGTGCAAACCCGCGGCAGCATTTTTCCAAGTTGTAAAGTAGCTGCTGAACCTGCCAAGTCACCTGGAATCAGGCACATGAGCGCGAAAGTGAGGCAGTTGCCTCCCAGTGCATCTTGCAACAGTGTCGTTAGCTGAGAAGCTGGATAGCGGACTGACAATTCGTCCCCATTACTGCTGCTGAGACTTTGAACGACCTCTTGCAGCGCGAATAGCGACTTGTTCAGCAGTGGACCCATCGACAAACGCACCGCAGATCCAGACTAGCTTATCAAGGGAGAAGTGAGTCAAGTTTTGGTTGAAGTCGAGGCAAGATGAATATACTCACACGTCCGAGGCGGTCAGTAGCCGGTAGTTCGACGAAGTCGAAGAACGAGTGAAGTTCTTGGGCAGGTGATTCACGGAAAACAAACGTTTGCTTGATAGTCATCTACAAGACACGAGCACGAGTTAGAAATGCAAAGTATTATCGCCAAGCAGCAGGACTCTCACTTACACGTAGTACGGCGCTACTGAACTCGGAGGAATTGCCGTACAGACCGTTGGCATTGCGTCTTGCACTGAGTCCTGCATCTAGTAGCCGACGGAAATCCGCTAGCGATGTTAGAGGTGGAGACTGCGTTAAATTCGTGATGGTTTTCCCTAGCGCGGGGTCGTCTTCGACTAGGAGCTCTTGTCTGCTGCCACCTACTGCTGCTGTTAGCAGATCCTGCTCAAATTTTTCATCAACAAGCATTCTCCATCGAACGACGAACTTCCTCTTACCGTGATCGTCTCTTCATAAAACTCAGCGAACGATACTCGAAGCGAGAACGTCGCAGAAGAGAGAACTTGGGTCTTTCTCGCGCCGATGACGCTACCGTTGGCTGAGCTGCTATTGCTCAGAGCCGCCACTTTGTTCTGGAGCGTGTCAAACAACGTTTGAAAGACGGCAGCAGCGAGACTTTGCTCTGGCATGGGCGAGAAAACCACTTTGCTTTTCTGCGTCTTGGCCGAACCGACTGCCATCACCGCCACATTGACACCTTCCACACACGCCGACACCAGCGATCGTAGCGATCTCTCGATCACATCTCCTTCCGTTGCCTGCTGGTACACATGGTCGAGCACTAGTCCCAAGGTCTGTTTTGGCATCCAAGTCGACGCTCAGCTCAGTAACTTGCCCTGAAAGGGTCCGATTTCAGTGCCACACGATACCTCGCCTGTCGAGCCACTCGTAACCTCGATTTGCTTGCCATCCTTCACTCTTAGAGCCGAATTGTCTGCAGATCCAAACGTTCGTCTCAACTTATGACCAAATTAAACCAACCACGAAGCTGCTCACCTGGTTTCGCAGGTGGTGAACCGATGTACGCGTGCATCTGCACACCATCAAACTCTACTGTCAAGCAAGCAAAATTGATACCATTCAAGGTTCAACTCAACCTGCACGGCGACACCCTTCGAGCCTCCTCCGTTCGCCATCGAACCGTTGTGGTAAAATATTTTCGCGATAGAAAACGTAAAACACCCGTTCGCATGGTCTCAACGGGGACATCAAGTCGATCCCCGTCGCAGAAATCAATGAATTTCCTCCAGTACTTTGACCATTTTGCTCCTGTCGAGGATGGAATCGGTCATTACCATGCTCGGGAGTTGGGGTCACCAATACCCGCCGCGATATTTTCCTGACCATCTCGAGCTTGAAGAGGGTGTCGTTGCTGAATTCACCATCATCGCGGGGCTTGTGGTCTGTCTCTATGGCTTTCGACTGCTGCGTGTGCTGGTTTTCACGTGTGGATTCCTCGTGGCTGGATTGCTGACTTCAGAGGCGTTTGAAAACACCTTTGGGTTCAAGACGTGGGTGCTCGCAGCTTCGTGGATCGGGTTCTTCGTCATGGGCGTCGTTGGCGGCTGCGTCGCGCTGGCATTTTTATCGTTGGGCGTGTTCCTGGTAGGCGCAATATTGGCGTACGCGCTCACCTCGTCGCTTCCTTACCGGATGCTGCCAGGCCGATCAAGCCCAGTTCGTGACGGCGTTGTGGTTCTACTGGGAGGGTTCCTAGCGTGGCTGCTAGTGCGTCCATTTGCCATTTTCGCTAGCAGTCTCATCGGCTCCATGGCAGCAGTTTGGGGTATCGGCTACTTTGCTGGCAGGTATCCAAGTGGAGACGACCTGGATCGCTTCCGCTCCCACACGAGACACAGCGGCAGACACTGGCTGAATGCTGTTCCGGGGATCTGGTGGGTCTACCTTGCTGCGATCCTGGTGCTGTTTGTTGTCGGGATGGTGAAGCAATGCCGCGATGTCAGCAAGTTCCGGAGCTCCAGCCACATTGGCCACTACGCCGGCTGGCGCTCGAGCCCGAACATCCCAATGCCATGAGCAACAAGGGCGACAGTAGGAACTGGGTCTTCCTTCATTCGTTATCAAGTCTATAAGAATGCAGATCACTTGTCTTCATCTTCTTTCGAAAGATCCACGAGGAGAACGGCGCTGTCGACAATCGCACGCAGATCGTCCTTCTCCATGATGGCACCGCTGTCGTCGGAGCGAGCAACCTGAAGCGAGTCGTCCTGGTACTGTGCGGCTCGGTCCACGAGGCCGTTCAGCAGACTTTCTTCCAGCTCGAGAGTAGACGCGGTCGGTAGGTCGAAGCGTGTGATGACGTAGCGCAGCCACGCAGCCACACTGGCACCTTGAAAGCCACTGGCAGCCGTCAGTCGGTCGGCCGCGTTCTCCAGCTTCTCGCGTAGCTCATCGAAGAACGGGTCGCCTTCATTCTCGCTCGCCAGTTCAGCATAGCGGTCAAAGACGAAGGGCAGGAACGCCGTGGCCACCTGCGTGTGCGGCAGGTCCGAGATGCCTCCCATGGACACCGCCAGCGCCTGGGCCGCACCTGTTCCCGACGAGTTGGCTGCGATTCCTGACAGCAGACTCCCCAGTGCAAACTGTTCCCGCAGAACGGCACCCTTGAGGTCGAGTTTGCCTTCCTTGAGCGGCGCTGCGAGAGCTCCCGCCACTGCTTCGAGTCCTTCCAGCGCCAGCGCGTTGGTGGCGTCGTCCGCGCAGCCCAACAAGTAGGACTCGAGACACTGGCCCAGCGCCGTTAGCGCGCCCTGTACCGTGGCGTGCAACGGCACCGTCAGCATGAGCGTCGGATCAATGATCACGGCCTACAACAAACAACGAAGTCAGAAATATTCTCACACGTCGCAGATATTACGATCACCGGAAAAGTTCAAACTTCAACATGTTACTCACGTCGGGCACAATGTTACTGCCCGCGGCAAAGAGCAACTTTACCTCCTCGTCTTCTTCCAGCAACATTGTGTTCTGGCCGATCTCTGCACCGCTGCCGGCGATGGTGGGTACCAGCAACAAGGGCGTGGTCTTGAGTTGCTCTTGCTGCAACTTCCCACCGTCGTCGTCCTCGTCCATCACAGCGACGAAGTCGGCCGCCTTGCCGCCACTAGCCAGCACCACAGCCACAGCCCTGGCCATGTCCATGGTGCTGCCGCCACCGAAGGCCACGACCCCGTTGGCGCCCACGCGCTGGGCCGTCGCCGCCGCGTGGTCCACGCCTTCCAGCGTGGCGCAGTCCCGCTCCAGCGTGTACTGGAAGCAGGGGACGCCCGCCTGCATGAGCAGAAACTCGGCGTACTGGGCGCGAGCGGCGGCGGCGGCCTCGCGGTCGCGCACCAGCAGCACCTTCCGCATGCCACTGGAGCGACTTAAGGCGCCCAGCTGGGTTGCCGCAACTTTAGCGCCGAATAAGACGCGGCTGGATTGGGACGCGCTGAGCTCTCGCGGCTGCGCATCGAAGGCCGATGAGATGGAGCGGGAGGACTGGAGAGGTGCGAAGAGGGACGAGGGGGCGTGCAGCCGGCACAGGGGCGAACGGCCACGCAGCAAGTGACACATCTTGAGAGGCAAAAAGCGAGAAATGACCTGTGTCACTCAGCTGGGGTTTGTACCCCGGGGTAACCCACCCACCCACCCAATTGAAAACCCATTTTGAAAAATGTTGACGCTGCTTTATGATTATCTTTGACTCCTTTATTGTGTTTTCTATTAATATCAAGGGAGTGAGTAAATTGCCCGACTGGAGAAGGAGGGGTGAACGCACATAAAACGACCAACGGAGGCGAGCGGTTGCGAGCGCGCGTAGCCACAGCAAACCCGAGCGGGGTGCCCGCGTCAGCAGGGCCGCGCGGTATTTGCGGAGGCGGGCCCAGTGCCGAGCTTTCCAGCGAGCCGAGCCTTGTACTCGCCAGGAATTAGAATCTTTTATCGCAGGAGCGCAGCGACTGCCTTTGCGAAGCAAAGCCAAAAGACTGCGATGACATCGGTCCCGGGAAAGATGAGCAAATACGATGGTGATTTTGAAGAATTACATACAAACATCAAGTTTAAAATGGAAATGTTTCTCCCAGTCGGGCTAAATAACGAGTGCCTTCTATCAATCGGCCGATACGCCGATATTCATGCCCCCTTCGGGCACATGAACGAAGACTAGTACGAAACTCAATTTTTTTTTTTGGAGGGGGGCTTGAACTTGAACACGCAACCAGAAACTACATACTCAGAAGGGCCAGGCATTGCCGATCTTGGCGAGGAAGTTCCCGTCGTTCATGGGTACGTTCGCCTTGCCAAAGTCCGTCGTGTTCAGTGCCAGTCGCGCGGCGTCCGACATCTGGTCCCACATGATGAGATCCTGCACCTCTCCGCTCTCGGACGTCATGTCCATGGGCGCGACATTCTGCACAATACGCCGCAGCAGTTTAGCGCCAACGAGTTGCGTGGCGTCGGTCACGTCGTCCACCAACGGGAACGTGAGCGCCAGCAAGTGCCTGAGCAGGTCTCCGCCCAAGTGCGGGAACGGCACCTGCTCCACCACACGCACGTGCTTATGAACTGAAGTGACCGCCACCCACTCGTCCTTGGCCACGTCCTCCGAGCACAGCGCCACGATCTGCGCGACGTACTTGGCCAGCAGCTTCTCTCGACTCCCGACCTGTGCAAGCTCCACGCACGCGTCCAGCAGCTAAGTCTGCATCTGGCAGTTCCCCCATCGACGAAGCAGCAGCCACTTCCGGCGCTGTCGGTCGTCCTCGTGCAGCTCTCGACGGCGTAAAAGAGCCACGAACGCCCCAAAAACGCGCAGCATGGGCAGCAGATTGTCGTCCAGAGCGACGACAGCTGCTGCGTTGTCCGCCGCGCTGTACTGTGTGAGATGGCAGCCCACAGTATACTTTCTGCCAGTGTCCAGTGCCCATACACCCGAGCCACTGGCCACTGCAGATCCCTATCCTGACTTACCTATCCGGACACAGATCATTGCGCACGCCGTGTACCGCGTACACGGGCGTGACACCTACAAGAACTACCTACGACTGAGTATGCAAGCGCAAGCGTTGGCTATGCGCTGCCCGATGGTGTGCTCCGCTGCGGGGCAAAACACTGACGCTGACTATAGGAGACGGTATATTTGTATGGTTATTGCAAATCTACTTTTGCGGAACGCAGTGCGAGGCGTGGCTGCTCCTCTCTCTCACTTTTGGTTTTGCGCTCTGCGAGCAGCAACGAGAGAGAGCAGCACGCCGGACACCGTGGTCCTGTCGAGGCTTTGCCCGACACTTACGTGTTTTTCCTACTTCTAGTGCATCTACTCTACTACTAACCGCTCTTAGGTTGCCCTACAGCTCTATGGCACCCGCTACTCGGAGCGGCCTACAATTGAGTAGCCCAGTGATGTACCCAGCGTCACCTCAGGTTATAATGAGCCCAACGCGAGCGTCCTCGACGACGACTCCTGGCGTGGACACTACTGCTCAAACTATTTTGACCAATCAAGATTCAGCTGGAACCGCATTGGACGAAAATGCGACTCCTGCTGGTGACGCGACATGCCGCTGAGCACCTCATCCGCTCATTGGCGGATATTCGGGGCGGTCGCTCATTGGTCGAGGCGTTACTTCATGGTTTGCAAAACCTGCCGTCTGCGAATCCAGAAGAATCTGGCTCAATCCAGAATCTGCCGCCGACCACACAAGCCGGCTACAGGAGCGACCAGAGCATCCCGCAGCCGGCCACGCGAGCCGGCGACCTGCCACGAGACCTCCCACGCGACCTGCCGCCTGGCAGCCTGGACAACATGCACGAGGGTGGCCGCTACAACGACAAGGAGCTGGCGGACCACACGAAGGCGCTGGTCACCACTCCCCATCAAGTTGCCCAAGCTGCACGCCAAGGCAGACTACCAGCCGTGGCGCAGCGTGGTGCCGTTGCAGTTCGACATGCGCATGCTCGGCGACATCACGTACGGCGCCGAGCGATACGACGACGCGCAGGACTAGAGGCGCCCCAAGTACCACGAATGGTTCAAGGCGCGCAAGAACAAGGCGTTCTCGGCCCTGGCGCTGTCGCTGTCGGTTGACTTGCGGACGACGTTCAAGATCGACAAGATCCGTGACGACCTGAACGCCGCCGCACTACTATTTGACCGCATTACGCAGCACTTTGAGGCCGGCGACGGCATCAACCCAGACTACTTGCTGCAAGAGTTGGTGACGCGCAGGCTCAAGTCGAGCGAGACTGTCGCGGCGTACGCGGAGGACATCGCGCGGAAGGTCACTGCACTACATCACGCGAACGGCGAGTTCACTGAGTGGCAACATGCAAGCCTACTACTATCGAACTGCGTCGAGGTGTACCAAGGACTTGCTCGCGAACATGGGGACTGAATCAACGCGAACGATCGCAGAACCCTCACGTTAGCAGAAGGTTTGCAGCGTTTGCGCGCGGTAGAGCACCAGCGCGAACAACTTCGTGGCCAGACCGGGCAACCAGCCATCCCGGCTTTGCGTGTCGCCCAGGCGAGTGACTGGTGAGTCCTGGTGTAATCAAAGACGGGAGCGGGCCGGAAGCTTGTGCGATTCGCTGCGTGACTTCAACGATGACATCGTTGATGTACTTGGCTACATTTGGCCGACCTCGGACACGCTTTGCACGTGGCTCGAGTGGCACCTCTGCCTTCTCTTCCAGGTCTTCCCAGTAGAGTATTGCCTCTTCTTGACTGTATGGCTTCTGTCCTGGCAAGTCGGAGGTTGCGGCATGAGGGACAAGCGGAAACACATAACATGACGATTCAGAAGCGCACAGCATTCCAAGAGCGTGGAACATGCACTGCTCCCAGTTAGACGCAGCCTTGTAAATAGAAATGCCTTGTACGACGGAAGTCTTGATCCTTGCTACGTGTAGAAACAGCTCTCCGGAAGCCTCAATAGAAAATTGGTTCTTGCGGGCAAAACAGGTATCGATAGCACGACCAAATGTGTGCCACATTAAGGGAAGGTCCGCAGAGTCATGCAGACTTTTGAACCCACCTCCAACTCCTTTTACCGCCGTTTCTTGGACCAGTGCACGCAAGTCGTCCAGCGTGTAGCCCGGGGCTTCTCCGGTTTGCACTCCTGCAAGCAAGTTTCGCTCATCAATTGCTGCCGCCATTTTATCTCTAATCTTTGCGATTCTCTTGCTATCCGTCAAATGTGCTGGATAGTGCTCGCGCAGCAAATTCACCACTTGCGACATATAACCCACAGCAGTAGCCTTAGCTAGCGGACCCCCACGTGAGCTCGTCTTCGTTTGGAGAAAAATTGAGAAAGCAGTGAGCAACGAATAGAAATTCTGACTGGGCAAAGCGCCTGGACCAGACAACGACTTAGCAATAGATTCAATAGACCCCTCATCCATGTTACCTAGCGCTAGGAACTCCCTAAAACAGTTTAGAGCCGCTTGCTCTTGCCCAGCAGTTCCTAGCGGGATGTCGAGACCTCTCGCTGCGCGCTGCATCTTATCGAATGGCAGAGAAGTTGAACGCAGCACAGTGCTACTCAAAATTTAGATTCGGAATATGCTGCTATTATCCGATAATCCTGTGATATATATATAGTTTTTGTATGTGGCCTTACTGAATAATTTGTTAACATTCCCAAGATAATTGGGAAAATGTTGGGGAATTACTAAGTCGCATTGTGATTGGTTAATTTGTAGAAATTATTTGTATGCGACACGTTCATTGGTATTTTTACCGTGGTACAACATAGGGTTAGGCCAACCAATACACAAATTGGGAAAATTGTTTCTTATCCTACAATAATGCTCGTCCAGGACAACCAGTTGCCGATGGAGACTCTACTGATGGCCACTAGTTTAGCCTTGTAAGGTTACGTCGTTCCGGGGACGTCGGACTGTCTGGAATCGCTGGGTAGGTGAGACGATGCGTGTTCAGCCCAAGCATACGGAGCAAAGTGAAGTGAAAGATGCCCCCGTGTTGGCGAGAATCACACAGAGACCAGTCACGTGTGTGTTAGAAGCGGAGACCATCGCCGGAACGTCAGTTTGACAGAGATGACAAGCAAGGCGTGGCTTCCGGCGAGCTCCACATCCCTACCCGACAATCCCACATGGAGAAATCCTTGCTGCCTGAGAGGGAGGCATTCCCAAACTCGCCGCGACAGCAACACTTGACCAGGAAACCACCAACCGCCAACGATGGTACGTGTCCTCGCTGCTGCCACGCTATCTGCCGCTCTCCTGGCCTCAACCGCCAAGGCCGACAACTACTTCGTCGCGGCCGAAGCCCCGGACTACAACAACCAAGTGATCGCCAACCTGCTCGCCAACGTGAGCTCCGTCCGTGCGGATGGCGAGGCCTACGCCGTCTTCGACTGGGACAACACGTGCATGTACGGCGACATCTCGTACACGTCGGTGTACTACCAAGTGGACACCCTGGACTTCCGCTTCGCACCGGAGGACTTCGAGACGATCTTCTCTCTTGGCTACAACGCCAGCAGCAGCGACATCTGCCTCGTGAACGGCACCAACTCGGTGATCGGCCAGGACTTGAACGGTACCGATGTGACGCTGGCTACGGCTCTTGCTGAGACGGCCCAGGACTACAAGGTGCTGTACGATGGTTACATCGCCCCCACCTATAACCTGACCAGCAACGGAACTGCTACGAACGTGTCACTCGACGAGATCAAGGAGACAACGGAGTACCAGAACTTCCGCGCTAAGATCTCGTTCCTGCTCTTTGCACTGGAGGGATCGGACGGTGGTGGCGATCACTCGGACTGCGCCATGACGATCGCAATGACGGTTCTTCCTCAGTTGCTCGTCGGAATGACCGAAGACGAGATCAAAACCTTCATTCGCACCAGCATTCGCTGGAACCTGGGCCAGGCGCTCGAAGCTCCGACGTACACTTCCATAGGCGATCTCGCTGTGGAGGGTTCCTACACCAAGGGCCTGCGTTTCTTCAACGGACAGGAATCCGTCATGCGCGCTCTTCGTGCGGCGGGTGCCGACGTGTATATCATCAGTGCTTCTCCCGAGCTCTTCGCTGCTGAGGCTGGCGGTCTGTTCGGACTGGGCAACATGGTGCCGAACGACAACGTGTATGGTGTCCGCTTCACGACCGACGATGCTGGTCTGTTCACGGGTAAGCTGCAGGACAACTACCCGATCACGTGGGGTCCTGGCAAAGCCACTATCGTTAACAGCATCCTCAAGCCGATGCACAAGGGTGCAGCTCCTGTCTACTCTTCCGGCGACTCAGATGGTGACTGTGAGATGCTCAGCACTGTGCGCGACGGCGTCGTCGACACCAACAACCGTCTCAAGGGCAACTCCTCGTGCATCAACGGATTCTACCAGAAGGCTTGCGAGTACTTTGGTACCACTGAGAACAGCACCAACAACGCCTACCTGCTGCAGGGACAAGACCAGATCATCGGTACGTGGATCACCTCGGGTTTCAGCACGGAAGATGGCATCACGTACGAGTCGGCTGTCACCGCATACAACGGGTGCGCACAGTACCAGTTCCTCGATCTGTAAGTCGTGGCCAATGCGCAGATATAATACGGCGTAGAATTTGATGTCCTCTCGCCATTCGATACTACTACGTAGTACGTATAATAGTATTGCGTTCGTCTAGAACCTTACAATTGGAGTATCGTAGGACCAGCACAGACCTAGTGAAACTTTCACTGTGAAAGCGTTCTAAAAGCAAAAATCATGAAAAATCCGTTAATACTTCAAGTAAATTACAGATAATCTACTACGTAGTACTACGTAGTAGTAGACTCGTCAGATATTCTTGTTGTAATTAACGGATACTACGTAGTACATCACAATTTTAAACTTTAAATCATTTTTGCTTCACTAATGAATTTCTAATCGATTATCCATTTCTATGTGTGGATTATCCGGTGCTAAAAAATAGATTTTTGCACCAGAAGTTGTATGAGCGAGATACTTGGTCGTCTGACGACGATTGTCCTTGGTGGGGAATTAGCTGGGTGGCAAACGAGCCCAGCCTTGCTTTACATATTAGTTACAGACAATCCTCTCCTTTGTGATAGCGTCGGGAACCACCACATTATCACTCGCTGGAGTTATTACAAGGCAGAAATGTGCCGTAAAACTGGTACATTTGAACTTAACCTCGGTTCGTTTGGGAGGTTGGGAATGGTTGGTAGACCCTCTCTCTCGACAGCATCCCTCGACAGCACGCTGCTTCCTTACCGTCCATTTTTCAAGGATCAACTCGAAGGTCACGATGCCGTCTCCAATCACTCCATCCACCCGCTCTCGGCTATCTAGCGCCCAGCAGCTTCAAATATGTCGCCACTACTCGAAGCATCCATCTCTCAGTCAAGTCCAGCTCGCCGAATGGGCTCAGACTACCTTTCAGCTCCCGCAGGCTCCATCTCAGCCTTTGATCTTCAAAATCCTGAAGCAGCGGCACTCCCTTGAGTCTCTCTCCTCGCTGAAATGACGAAAAAGGCTCGCCCCCACGTGCGCTGTCCCGAACTCGACACCGCACTGGTAGAGTGGGTTGCTTGGTGTGAGGAGAAGGGTGTTACTGTGACCGGTGACGCTATCAAGCTCAAGGCTTCTCGCTTCGCGGTGCTGTTGAAGACTCAAGCTCCGCCTACGTGGTCTAATGGCTGGCTGCAGAAGTTTAACGCGCGGCATGGTTTTGGGAGCTTTAAATCGCATGGAGAGAGCGGTTCTGCAGTGGAGGCATCTATTAGCCATCTCCAAACCAAGCTGAAACAGTACGACCTGTGCAACGTCTTCAACATGGACGAGACCGGGCTGTTTTTCTCCATGCCCCCGATCGCACTCTGGCGAGGAAGCGGTTGGCAGGCCGCAAAAAGACAAAAAGAGGCTGACGATTGCGTTCACGTGCAACGCGGACGGATCGGAGACGCTCCCCACTCTTCATTGGGAAGTCAAAGAAGCCACGCGCTTTCAAGAAAATACGGCTGCTGAGCTCAACTACACTAACAGCGCCAAGGCTTGGATGACTCAAGCAATATTTGTGAAGTGGCTGAAAGACATCGACTTGAAGTTCAGAACGCAGCATCGCAAGTGTTTGCTGCTGCTTGACAACGCTCGCGTGCATTCCGGATACGACTCCGAATCCCTGACCAACGTTGAAGTTGCTTTTCTGCCGCCCAACACGACGAGTAAGCGGCAGCCTCTAGACGCTGGCATAATAGCAGCTTTCAAGCGCCATTACCGGCGACGCCAAGTGCAGCACGCCCTTGACAAGCTTGAAGCAGACCCGACCATGGACCTAAGCAGCGCCGCGAAGCTCTACAGCGTCGACGTACTGCAGGCAGTACTGTGGAGCATCGAGAGCTGGAACGCCCTGCTTCCCAGCGTCTTCAGTAACTGCTGGAAGAAGACTGGCTTGCTTGAATACTACACGTGCGAGTACGCCGAGCCGGGCGTGGAGGATGACATCGTGAACGAGCTGGCAGAGATGCTGACGCGTCTCCACCCCTCGAATCCGATGTCGGTTGAAGAGCTGCTGAACCCACCGGACGAGAACATCCTCGCGGATGAGCCAACGGACGAAGATTTCTGCCGGGTCGAGTCTTCAGAGCGCGAGAATGGGTGCGGTCAAGATGTCGGTGATGGCGGTATCGAGGACGAAGAAGAAGAAAACACTTCTTCAACCTATCCAACGCCCGAAAACCTGTCCACAGAGGAGCTGAAGGAGCGTCTTCAATGGATAGCACAACTTTTCGTTACCGCCGGTGCGATGGGGGTCCGTTCAAAGGACGTTATCGGGCTTCGAACGATGCAGCGAGTATTTAGAGAGGAGCTTGCGTGTAGACAAGGCCACAAGCAGCAAAAGTCGATGCTCGACTTCTTCGGACGTCCTGCACCAAATGGACCTTAGCAATAGTTAAGCACCTTTGAATAGTGATAATGACGTGTTTTGTATCACAAACCAGTAACTAGAGGGTAGAGGTATATTTGACTCGTGCTTGTATGGTGACGGTCATCGGGAGCCCTCCCCATATCTCTCCGTGGAGGGTATCCGTGAGTATCATATTTCCGGTCGGAACATATTTCCGGCCGAGCCAACCCTATATTAAGGAACCATTTTTCGTCCCGCCTCGTGAACTCATTTTTTCTCCGATTCGCATCAAATTTTCACGACAAGCAAACTACAATATTCTATCTCATTTGAGGGCTTTGTGCGCTAATTGGCTGGAAAATGCAATCGTCAGCTTCTAAACAAAAAATCGGGATAGACGCTGGCAATTTGGACATAGAGGCTCCAATTTTGCCCATAAAAAGTGCAACATTGGTCACCGGTGGAGGCGATGGTCGCATCTTGCTGTTCCAAAGAACCTAAGCGCGGAAGAGTGCCCCCAACTCGTGTATGTGTCTCGGCGCTGGTCAGGGTCTGCTGGAGGTATTCGAGCACAAATGTGGCCAACGTCTAGCGCTAAGACAAAGGGAATACATGGACCAGCGGGGTGCTGTTGACACACACAGACGCGCTCCAGTATTTGAAAAGGAAGCACAACGCGAAAGCTGACTAGTAGGTTGCCAATACAAAGCGAGCAGATGATAAGGTATAGGCAATTGCGGAGAAGAATCTCGCCAAGGAGCAGCTAGACCGGACGATGGCGCTCGAGAAGGCACAGCGAGAGCTATCGCAGCGCGAGGTGAATTCTGAGCGTGATAGGGAGAGGAATGAGCTATAAGTGATGAGACTGCAAAACAAGAAGCTGAAAACCGGCATCGTCGCTCTTTTGCGGTGGGACAATTGTAGTTGTACCCACTTGTACTAGGTTTTTGTATGGACCAAGTGACCGGAAATATGAAATTGCTCCACCAAAGCGATTCCCTGATATCTTGATTTATGTATTAAATTTAAGTGGCCGGAAATACGTTACCCACGGATATCACTACTCAGGATATCACGACCGAGAGGATTGTCTGTAGTTGTATTGCAGTGTCTTTCCCGAGCCTTTTTCGCAAACAAAAAATCTCTATTAATACAAGTGCGTGTTGGCTGAACACGTTCAGTCAAAACATACGGAGTAAAGCGCAAGATGCCCGTGTTGGGGCGATAGAGACCAGCCGAGCGTGTTAAAAGCGGCTCTGCATCGCAACGTCAACTCGATGCCGGTGCACTGAATTGCTGAATGGGACGGTGTGAGGTTCTCTAGTTTTGCTGTTCATGCCTTATCGAAAACCTGGTAACGTTGCTGCTGCTGCCCCTTGTACGCGGATGTTGGCGAATGTAGCTCACCAGCCTGGTGTTGAAGCGCCTCTGTAGAATGAATCAGTAGTCGGCCATACCAACTGACAAGCGAAGTGATTCTTCACGGCACTTTATCCTGAAAAAGAGTTCCACATCTCTATCGGACATCCCGCATGGGGAACATGCTCCAGATCGCTCGCTGGCTACGGGAGCCCGACTCGCTCAGCGCCTGTCATTCCCAAACTCGCCGCGACAGCAACACCAGTCAAGGAAACCACCAATCGACAACCATGGTCCGTGTCCTCGCTGCCGCCACGCTATCTGCCGCTCTCCTGGCCTCAACCGCCAAGGCCGACAACTACTTCGTCGCGGCCGAAGCTCCGGACTACAACAACCAAGTGATCGCCAACCTGCTCGCCAACGTGAGCTCCGTCCGTGCGGATGGCGAGGCCTACGCCGTCTTCGACTGGGACAACACGTGCATGTACGGCGATATCTCGTACACGTCGACGTACTACCAGGTGGACAACCTCAACTATCGCTTCACACCGGAGAACTTCGAGACGATCTTCTCTCTTGGCTACAACGCCAGCAGCAGCGACATCTGCCTCGTGAACGGCACCAACTCGGTGATCGGCCAGGACTTGAACGGTACCGATGTGACGCTGGCTACGGCTCTTGCTGAGACGGCCCAGGACTACAAGGTGCTGTACGATGGTTACATCGCCCCCACCTATAACCTGACCAGCAACGGAACCGCTACGAACGTGTCACTCGACGAGATCAAGGAGACAACGGAGTACCAGAACTTCCGTGCCAAGTTTTCGTTCCTGCTCTTCGGACTGGAAGGTATGGACGGTGGTGATGATCACTCGGACTGCTCGATGAACATCGCCATGACGGTGCTCCCCAATTGCTTGTCGGAATGACGGAAGACGAGATGAAGGAGCTCATTCGCACCAGCATCCGTTGGAACTTGGGCCAGGCACTGGAGGACCCGACGTACACGTCCACCGGCAGCCTGGCTGTGGAAGGTTCGTACACCAAGGGCCTGCGTTTCTTCAACGGACAGGAATCCGTCATGCGTGCTCTTCGTGCGGCTGGTGTGGACGTGTACATCATCAGTGCTTCTCCCGAACTTTACGCTGCGGAGGCCGGTAGTCTCTTCGGACTGGGCAACATGGTGCCGACCGACAATGTGTACGGTGTCCGCTTCAAAACTGACGATGCCGGTGTGTTCACGGGAAAGCTGCAGGACAACTACCCGATCACGTGGGGTCCCGGTAAGGCTTCCATTGTTAACAACATCCTCAAGCCGATGCACAAGGGCGCCGCTCCGGTTTTCTCCTCGGGTGACGCGACCGGCGACTGCGAGATGCTCAGCACCGTGCGCGATGGCGTCGTCGACACCAACAACCGTCTCAAGAGCAACTCCTCGTGCATCAACGGGTTCTACCAGAAGGCTTGCGAGTTCTTCGGAACCACTGAGAACAGCACCAACAACGCCTACTTGCTGCAGGGTCAGGACAAGGCCATCGGCACGTGGATCACTTCGGGTTTCAGCACGGAAGATGGCGTCACGTACGAATCGGCTGTCTCCGATTACAACGGGTGCGAGCAGTACCAGTTCCTCGACCTATAAGTAAGGCAGATACCATACCAGATAGGGTACTTCATCATATAGAACTGTTTTGACCTGATGCACAATTATTATCCTACTACCTCCGCGCGGAAAATGATGCTTGTTAGACGGATTTTGCTGGACATTTGCTGGACACCAATTTCTGTTAATTATAACCAATGAAAAGAGCTCAATAGTGCAATATAAACCAATCATTACGAAGAGACCTAGTGCAACTTTACTACCGTCCTACCTACCGTCTTCCAGTCAACCAGTGCGTCGCTTTCGACGAGGGGCTGCGAGAATGGTTGAGGATCGGCTTCAACACGCTCATGAGTCTGCCGCATACCGGTACGTTTTGCTTCGTTCTCGATCATGACGTAGCGAGCTTCCACAATGTAGCTATCATACCAGTAGTGGGCCGCGATGCCCACGACAAGTGTTAGAACGCACCTCACCGAGGTGTACGAGAGCAACGTCAAACCCCTCGTAGTATACACTTTGGAGCTGTATATATCGCTGCTATTGATGGTGTTGTTGTTTCAGAGCCCGGACCCGACCAAGCGCGACGTGCAGGAGCTCCAGACCCACGTTCTCCATGGCGTCACTCAGTCGCTTCTGTAGACTTCGATTCGGCATGTCATGGCCATCTAGCACTCTCATCGGCGGGCTCTTTTTGCCAGCATCCCCGCATTGCCACCACATCCACAGGCATCGCCACGGAGCAGTCCGGCAGCGGCGGAACGCGCCGGAATCGACCATTCCAGATATGTGCTGTGGCATGTGGCATATCATCCCCCATTACCTTCCTGCGCGAGCGCTAGGTGTGGACCAGCATTCACTGAATGCCATTCAGCTTGTTCAATAATTCAGTAGAAGAGCAAGACGCTCGATCCCCCACGCTTCGAGCAAACTCCACTTAGGTCTTCTTGACAATCTGCACAATGTAACACCTGCAGCCTGAAGGCATTGCTTTAGCACATCATGTAGACCATCAAATGTGACGGTACCGGCGCCTAAATGCCGCGTTTCTCAAGCTCAGCCATAATGTCTTTATGCCGCTCAGCAAAAGCACCGTGCACTAGACTGGGCTTGTTGAGGACAATCCAAGAGATGAAGCGAGTGTAGAAGTTCTGGTACATGTCGCGAGAGCGCACGCTCACCGTGTTCTGCTTGATCTCGGCGACCTTCCCGTTTTGTCGACGTGGGCCATAGCAAACGAATTCAGACTTGAAGTTTGTATCGGTTAGCGCCGGACATTGTGTCCGGCAAATTTGGTAGAAAACATGATTTTGCAGATGTTGAGGTTATTTGTACACAAGAAAACGTTTGCGTTTGGAATATGCCGGACACGATGTCCGGCATTGGGGCGGTTCAAGCTTACCGGCATCAGTATACGCTATTCCGATGAAATACGCATGGTATACCGGTCGTGTGTTCAAACTTAACGTATTCCGGTATTCTGTCTCCACTTTTCCGTATACATTTTCACAGTCTGTGTCATCCAGTCGTTCGGAGGTGGGGTCTGTTCACAAGCCAGAGTATAGTGAGTTTTGGCGAGCAGCTTTGAGAAGTTCTGGTGCAAAAAGCACTCGAGGCAAGGCGTGGACCTCTGACGAGGTGCTTCTGCTGGTAGCGGCTTGGAAGCGCGCTGCTACAAAGTCGCTACCGGTCGGACATACGACCGATCAGTTTACGACCGTCGTGTACGAAGAGTATGTCGAAGCCCTTTCAACTCTTCGTGCCAAGCACTCAGGACAACCAGCGGAGCCAAACGACATCTTCTTGGAGCGAACTGCGAGTGGTCACAGCCCTGAGGGAGGATTATCGGTACTTGACCCTGGATTCCGCCCCCGTACTCATCGCACCGTCAAAGACAAGATGGCGTCGCTGCAACAGTCGTTTACCCTCGTGACAGACCACAACAGTGGCCGACTTGTTGGCAGCACTGGCAAGCCAAGCTGGTTCCAAATGGACACCGAAGAACGAGCGCAAACCCTGAAAAATGGAAGCGGGTGGCAGTTTCCGAGGAGTGCTACACGGCCCTACAAGAGGTGTTTGACGACGACCCAAGCGTATACCCACTTAACGAGAGCGTGTCAATTGGTGCCAGTCTGCTCGAATGTCCACTTGTCCAGCCGGAGCCCGCGTCAAAGGGGAAAAGGAGAGCCCAAGAAGCTGTAGATACCATGGAGGAGATATTGGATAGAGCAGTCAAGAACATGCGGATGATGGCGCGTGATGACATGGCAGACTACCTCAAGCACCAGCAAGACGAGAACGAAAAACACGTGCACTGTTACGTGAACTGTTTGGCCGTACGGCCTAGATTAGTCGCATCAGCTCGCCCTAACTGAATCTCTGGATTCAACCCACTTTAGAAGTGAATCTCTTGTCTTTTTTCACGTACACGTTGCTTCGATCGCTGTTTTCGTCCGTAGTGCCCTTGAAATTTGCGAAGTAAAATGCTCGCTGTCGAGCCTCTGCACGCTCGTCCCAAACACAATCTCCCATATCGATGACGAAGTTGTGCAAGATGCACACCGAGCTTATGAGGGTTGGCACCGCTTCAAGATTCGTACGCGCCATCTCAATCGGCTTTCCCACCAAGCGCCACCTTCCTTTCAGTATTCCAAACGCGCACCCCACCGGGTATCGCATTCCAGCGAGGGCCTTGATCAGACGCCCAACGACCACGTTACTCTCTGCCTCAGCTATCTCGAAAGTGGTCACGAGATGCTTCGTGTTTGCATAAGCTGAATCGGCGAGTAGGAAAAACGGTATCTTACATTGCTCGTCCAGGCCGGTCAGCAGTTGGCCAGCACCATCCGCACCACCCAGCCTCGAAAACAGATCCTCGTGAACACGGTCAACAGCACTATTATTGAACACCCTGCTGTTGCCAACCGAGCCAGGCCATCTAACGTCGACATCGAGAAAACGTCTTGTCCGGTCAACGATGGCGCTGACATTAAACGATTAGAAACTCTTCCTATTGAAGTACTTCTTGCTGGTTGGGACACTTGGTTGCACGATAGGAATATGGCACCCGTCCAGCGCACCGACACAACCCGGAATACCGTAGCCATCTTCGAATCCAATGGAGCACTTCAGCAACTTTTCACGCGTTGACGGGAACGCGATATAGTTCGTCATGCGTTTCACAATCGCACAAGACACGTCACGAACAATGACCGATGCTGTCGATCGCCCAATTCCAAACAGAGCACTCAGTATATGAAGCGAGCAGCCATGTCCACAGAAAACGAGGTAAACTGCCAGACGGACCGCAGCGGGGATCGGTTTGCCGAACTTTGTCTCCGTCTTCGTAATGTGAGGCTCCAGAATTCCGAGTAGCTTCGCGAACGCAGGTCGTGTCATCCGAAAGTGAGAGCGAAACGTCGATTCGTTTGTGAACGAGGTAAGAACAAAGCTGCGCCACTGTAGACTTCGATGAATCCGGGTCCGCGTCCTCACAATCAAGTCGTCAATAGGGGTGCCAGCAACCATCACCAGTATCGAGCTTGCCTGCTTCGCCGAGCTTTGCAGTAGGTGTGAAGAGTTGGGGGTCGAAGCACAAGCTCTAGCAGCAGAAGCAAGCCAGGCGGGTTCCTTCGAATGCTGCTCATATTTACAGGACTCGCAACAAACTAAGACATTCACAGGGTATCAATCAGCCTTAAGTCTTGATCTCTAAATAGCAATAGATGACGGCATTGACTTGCTCGATACCTCACCTGTGACAGCGTTCCGCCTCGCGCTGGAGCCACTAGTTGGGGGGCGAGCGAGACGAAGCTCTGAGGGAGAAGATAGCGCTGCGCCAGGAGCAGCACGTTCACCGAACAGCGTTAGATACCGAGCCATATTGACTGAGGAGCAGAGAAACAACGCACCTCAGGTGCTGATACACCAACGATTGAAATCACTCTGAGAGGTTTTATATTCCGCTGTCGAACACCCCGGGCGGGACCGGGTGGTATTTCTGTGCATTTTATGTTCAATTTCCGGAATACGATATGACGGCTGCGAGCAGCTTGAACAGTCAGTTCCAGCATGCGTATGACGCTACCGTCAAGCTTGAACCGCCCCATTGTACCCCTGGACCAGCACAAGTCCTACATATTCTGTAGAATGAACGTTTCACGAGGGTACAACCGGTTTTAACTTGGTTTTTGTATGTGAAAACTTTTGTTCTCTGGATATTTATATCCAGAGTCTTAGGTGGGTTCCAGACCCCTCGTGAATCCTGTATGAACACATTTTTGGATACTTTTGTAATTTCGTGATAGTCTATTACATTTGAATCGCGAGCTAAACGGACCTAACACTTAATAATTGCTCAAAACCTATACCATATAGGGTGAATGTTGACCCAACCGGTGAAGAACGACATTCGCGGAACACGACAAATGGAGTAACATTAGAGTGACAATGGAACGACTTTCTCGCGACATGACAATGGAGTAACACTACCAGTAGATGCTAATGCTGTCCATCGCATGGTTCCGGGATGCCTTCGACTTCTTCAACGTGTCCATGACCATCTCGGACCTGGCCGATGAGTTGGGCGAGGCCTAGATGGACATCACGTGAGGCATCATTTTCCTGATCGTGCTGTGCTCGGTGAATGTGCCCGCCAGATTAAGTTGCAGCTGCCACAAGACAATTCGACTTCTTCAATGTGTCCATGACCTTCTCAGACCTAGTCGATGAGTTCGGCAAGTGATTTTAATTTTAAAACACATTTTTCCCGATATTGTTTTTTTGTCTAGCCCTGGTTAAAGCTTGCAAACGGATCTATTGGCACCGTTGTTGCATTTACTGCGGCACAAAATGATGCTGTCAAAATTCACACTTTGGGTGGAATCGAAGAGCACCAGCACACGCTGTCTCCAGACATCGTTTTTGTGAAACTGAAGGATTATTCCAGCCATTGTTTCCCTCCAGGACTTCCACCAGGTGTGGTGTGACGGGGCACACGAGCACCTTGCACAGAGGAAGTAGAGAGAGGACTCTCAGTGGACACACGTCCACAGTTCCCGGTCTAAGGGGACTTAACGCTTAGAAGGTACTTTAAAGACTGAATATATTTATAGTTGGGCTTTAGCTTGTATCCTACAAACTCCAAGTCAACTATAACGAAAGCTAATGAATGTCCAATGAATGGCTCACAGAGCCATAGGTACCATGTACCACGGGACCAAAAGAGTGACAGCCGTCACTCTTCATGTAACCAGGGGTACACTCGGGTTACCCCGTTACATGTGGTTCCTATTCGCCGAAGAATTGAATCAGGTGTTAAGGTTAAGTTGCCTGATCGCGAGTTTTCGGTCACAATTGACCAAGTTCCCTTGGTTGCAGCATACTCTTTGACAACCGAGAAGTGTCAAGGGCTTACTGTCGCCAAAATGATCATGGCTCCTTTAAAGCATGCAACCCAACAGTCCCCCAACGATCATCATTTTACGTTGCAGTCACACGAGTCAAATCTTTGAACCAGCTATACCTGATGTCACCGCTTACGAAGCAGTTCCTCGAGTATTTTAAACCTTCCAAGGACGTCTTGCAAGAGAACTCGCGACTGGAGGCGATGGAGCTACAATAATTGTTATTATGGAAGGCTTGCGAAGTGTGACACTGGAAGTAGCGAATGGTGAAGCCGTAGATGAGAGCTTGAGTCGGTATCTGGTCACGCAACCACGAAATCGCATTCTGAACTTTTGACCTTTGCAGCCGAACGATTTTGGAATCGGAGGTCTTGCTGCTCCAGGTCATGCAAGCTAACCAGCACAGCGGTTAGCAGTTAAATATTTCCTCCACCAACTCCTACGCGGCGTCAAGTACTTACACGACAACGACGCGACCTGAAACACGGAAATCTACTGTCAAACGAGACTTGCCAGCTCAAGATCGCCAACTTCGGTCTCGCTCTGGTAGGGAGTGCAAAGGCCACAGGAAACGGAATTCCGGATCTTTTACCGCTGACAGAACGAGTCATAACTCGCTGGTTTCTAGCGCTGGAGCTGAAGCCGCAAAATGATGTTTGTTAATCAACGTGTGGATCTGTGGTGTGTAGGCTGCATATATGCCGAGATCCTCGGCCACAAGCCTCACTTTCCCGGCAAAAACTACCTGACCAACTTACACTCATTTTTGACGTCGCTGGAGATGGAACACCTGACGCCGCGATGCGAATTCAAAACTCACAAGCGCAGCGTTTCTTTCTCAATCTTCCCGACCGGCAGTGACTCTGCGGTTGATCTACTGGAGTTTGGTCAGGTTTAACGGATCTCGGCTCAAGACGCATCGGCGCATCTGCATATGCAGGGCATGGAACGCAAGTACAGACATCCCAATGAGGCTGATCCTCCCATGCCTACTAGAGCAGACTTCTCGTTCGACTTGAAGAACATGACAACTACATCTGCTCATCGTCAGAGAAGTGCAATTACTATTCATTCATTTTGCTGCAATACCCAGAGCTTCCCGGGCAACGCACGGCATTAGTACGCATACATAAGTTCATTATTTTCCGCGCGGAGGTAGTACGAATGCCCCACTTACTTACGGTATAGTTCTCCTCGACTGCAAGAGATCTCTTATTCAGTTTCATTGCATTTTTTTACATTCTACAAGGAATTTTGAGCTCATACTACTATGGGAAAATGTCAAAAGGTGTATGCGGTGATGAAGGATTGTCACAAGGGGTGCAAGAGCTGCTGCAGTGAAGCGGCCGAGTGCCTACGTTTGTACCGCGCACACATACTGACGCTGTTGTTGGAGATAGCCGGGGAGACCATGAAGCCCAAATTAAACTGGTTGCTCTCCGAGCACTTCTGCGAGTGGGCGAGAGCTCCTGATGACAGGAGTGACAGCCGAGCTAGGTGGTGCCGCTGTACGCGGAGCAAGAGTGCCGTTCACGCGTCGCCCGAAGCACGAAGGTGGTTTACCATCGCCCGCAGCTCTCCTCGACGTCGTCGATTTCGTCCACGTTGCCGTTCATTGTTGTCCCTCAGCCGGAATATCTCGAACTGGACCACCAAAAGGCACGAAACTAAAGCGCGCTTACGGGTGCAAGAGCCTCGGTTTTTGATGAATTCGGGTCTCGACCCGAATCTCGACCCGCCGCAGAGCAGCCATTGATTTTATGTACATACACTAATTGACGTAACGAGAGGGTTGGGCTGGTAGCGCGGAGCTAAAAGAGAACTAACGATATGATCATGGTCACTTTCTATCTTCTTTCGTTCTCGATGCTCGATCAGTTGCTGAAAGTTCTCCATACATCAAAAAGCTCCACACCCGCCACAGTTCTACCAAGACGCGAAAGAGCAGGGCAGACAGGAGGATGGATGCGAGCTTCATCATCGCGGCAGCCCCACCCTCTTAAGGGATATACTTTGCTGCTGTGGTGTCGGAGCGAGCTCTCTCCTCCCTGAAGTTGCTGCACCAGGATGATTGCCCAAGTGCGGCGCCCAAGCTCTGACCTGTCGAGATGTACAACTGCGTTACGCCCTTCGTGAACTGATTGAGTGGTATATATTGACAGTTATTTGTGTGTGTGTACTGTACTACAGAATGGGCAAGGACTGCGCCACGGAGCTCACGGGTATCAGCGGTACGCATCAAGGCAACGTTTACGAAGTGATGGGCGGGCGTTAAGAACGTCATGCACAAGTCCTGCGGCTTACTGATCTTCGTGCGTTTGCAGTCTGTCTCCCGCAAGGTTGCACGGCACATGCACTAACAAACAAAGAAGCATCCACCCCCACCCGCTGCCCATTGAACGCGCTGTCATGACAAGTCGCAGGAGCTACTGGGGCGTTGGACTGCCAAGATAACCGCGATATCCGAGAGGGAGGAGGAGCAGCCGAGCAGCCCAAGGTCGAGATGTCCAAGTACAAGCTCAAGAGGATGGACGTCGAGAGGCGCAACCGGTGGAAAACCCGAACCGACTCGTGTTGTTACCGATACAGAAGCAAAACGTGTGGAAGACGTACAGATGGCAGAAAAGATTTTGACCTGGTACACGGTCCGAAGGATCGGCGAAACTACCCGCGTTGACAGCTTACACACTTTGATCCTGTTAACAGCTTACACATATTGATCCCCAAGCCTGTCGTTATTAAACTTTCAGTATATTAGTGTTTCTGTAAGAAAAATAACGAGTTCACGCTTTCTCGATTGGTAATGTATTTGCTCGGGAGACTTAACGTATCCCACCAGTTAAGCGACCACCCACTTATTTGCATAACATAACTTGTGGAATTTGATAACCCTATGGATTCAATGCGAAATGATAGATATATAAGGAGGCACACTTGAACTTTGTATGCCATAACATTATGTAAACCACACACTTGCCCGGACCGAATTAATCCCTGTAGGGCTGTCCGTACAACGTGTACCCCATTGCACTACAGACAACGACCGGCAAATTCCCACGACAGTAAAATACGCCTCAAAAGAGTGTCACTCCAATTGTGTAAAAACAAAACAAATTATATTAGCCAATAAAAAGTTTGTATTTGTTCATGAAAATGGCTGGCTGTCACAGCGCTTATTTTGAGCTGCTGAGCGATGAAGACGTTAAGAAGGCCTTTGAAAAGGCTATCCCTCGCTTCCCTACAGTTCAAGTTTAACGCAAGAATACAATGCTTTTTGTTTGTCAATTTTGTGCAAATTTGCCCTTTTTAATGACAGTAATGCACATGTTATGTGTATTACTGCCTTACCCGAGATCGGTAAACTGATATTTCGATCACGCAGATTGAAGTTTTAACCAATCATATCTCTTAATTTTACTGTGGCGTATTTTTCTGTCGTTTTCACAAAATTCCCTTAACTATGGAGGATGAAGTTCAGTGGGTGGCGCTTTTGCCGGTCGTTGTCTGTACCAGGATAACGTGCGAAACATACACACACAGACACCCTTTACACCGTACACACTTACTTGCCCAAATGCGAGTGGCATGCGCAATGTCCGGTCGTGATGCGCTGACCAGGTACTGGAGGGCACCTACCAGTTCTCGGTACGGTAAGTACTCCTTCGTAGCAGGCACGGCAACCTTAGACGGTGTCGTCGCTTCAGGTGTAGCACTTCCATTGCACTGTTCCATGTGAAAGCGTCGTAGAACTTCCAGCACGTACTGTCGCTGGGAGTACACGATCTGTCTCCGCGACTGGTCGATGAGAATCTCCACTCCGAGCAGGTACTTGACAGTCCCCATCGTAGTGAGCTCAAAGGTCTCTTGTAGGGAGGCAGCAACCTCCTCGCACAACTTGCGCGGACCCATGATCAGTAGGTCGTCCACATAGACCGTAAGTAATAAAGTCACTTCTCCGTCCTGGCGAAGAACGTAGAGTCCGTAGTCCGATTCCAAGCGCTCCAACCCCATGGCCAACAGCTTCGCGTGAAGCGTCTTATTCCAGATGTTCGGGGCCTGCTTGAGCCCGTACAAACTCTTCAAGAACTGACAGACCAGCGTTGGTCCGTCAACCTGGAAGCCAGGTGGTTGCTCCATAAAGATCAGCTCATCAAGGTCACCGTACAGAAAGGCGGTCTTCACGTCGTACTGCAGTACAAGCCATCCGCGCTGGATAGCGTAGTAAATCGCCGCACGAATAGTCTCGAACCGGATCACAGGTGCGTACGTCTCGGTGTAGTTGATACCAAGCTACTGCTTAAACCCGTGAATCACAAGTCTCGCTTTGAATCTTTTGATGTGTCCGCGTTCATCTTTCTTGACAGCGTACACCCATCTGCAGGTAATTACTTTGATCTTCTTGGCGTTCAACCGCGGCACAATTCTCCAAGTCTTGTGGTCCTCCTCAGGGACTGGAGCTCCGCCATCATGGCAGCTTTCCACTGCGGCCAGAACTTGCTCGCTCGAGCCTGCTTGTAGGTAGTCGAAATCTGCATGTCTGCAGTGGCCTGCACGTGGCCCACCACATAATCCAACAATCGAACGTTTGCCTTCTGCTTCCTTCTTGGTCGCTTCAGGCACGGCTCTGTAGGTGGAGGTTCAATCGGGAAGTCACTTGTCTCCTTCTCCACAGCTGCAGGTTTCTTGCGGTTCTTCCGCTTACGATGCTTCACTGCCTTGGCCAAACCGTCTGGTGCCTTGGCAGGAAACTGCAGATCAGTCGGCAGCGGCGCCGACTGTGACTCCACGCTGCTCTTGCACGCAGGTGAGTCAGCATCTGGTTGACGACTGGCTGAAGATTGCAAATCTTCAGTGAGTCCGTCCTCTGGGTGCACAAGTTCAAGTTGCTTCGCCGCACTGGCGGAAGCAGCAGTCTGGTACATCTCCATACTAGTCTTGATGCGCGCCACAGGTATGTTCTCTGCGAGCTCGTAATCACCTTTACGAAATGCGTTTTCCATCAGGTGTTGTACGTGAGTGCCACCAGCTGTAAACTCCTCGTAAAATGTCACGTTGCCGCGTCGAGCAGTCACCACTTGCGCCGTCAACAGGTCCATAAACTTGTAGCCGATAGTGTCTTCACTGTAACCCAGTAATAGACTCAGTCTTGCTCTTGGCTCCAGTTTTTCTTTCCTCTGGCGCGACTCAGGAGGGACACGCACGTGTGCCAGGCAACCCCAAGTCCGCAGGTCATCAATCGCGGGTTGTAGCTTGTACAGCTTCTGGTGCGGTGACACCAGCCCCAGCGGCTTGGTTGGCAGCCGATTCAGTGTGGCCACCACATGGATCAAAGCCTCTCCCCACAGCGAGTTAGGCAGTTGCGTAGAAGCCAGCATAGCTCTAATCCGCGGTAATGCAACGCCATTTGCTCGTTCAACAATGCCGTTTTCTTGAGGAGAGTACGCGTTGGTGAACTTCTGCACGATGCCGAGTGTGTCGCAGAACTCGCTCAGCGCGTTGCTCGAGAATTCACCACCTTGGTCGGATCGTAGACGCAGCACCTTCTTCTTAGGAAATCTCCGTTCAAGTCGGTTCAGCAGCACCTTAACGTGTGCCTCTGCGTCGCTCTTCTTCTGCAAAGGATAGACCCACTTGTATCTCGTAGACTCATCAATAATGAATAGGAACATCGTAGCTCCGTCGATCGTCGGCTCGCTCACAGAGCCGATATCCATCATAAGAGTCTCCAAAGGCTTGGACTTCCGCGACGGAATCCTTGCATAACTCATGCGTTTAGCCTTACTTGCAGCACACGCAACACACTCGTACGAACTCAGGCCATTAGCATTGATCTTAATACCAACGTCAATCTTGCTCGACAGAGCCTTCACCGAGTTCATACTCATGTGGCCAAAGCGCTGATGGAGCAGTTCCATCGACTTCTTCGTGTTGAAGTCCTTCTTGAGCGCAGCCATCACCATCACAGTCACCTTCTTCGCACGAAGTCGATAAATGTTTGCGCACATCTCGAACTTCAAGGTGGTGCCGGGCTTCGTCAGCCAGGCGATCTGCTGATCAGGTGAGCACGTCAGCTTGTACTTGCGAGGACGAAAGCGTTGGGAACTTTTTGGCGGGCTACAGAGATCCACACCTGCCATGTGCACGCCGACAATTACCGCCTTGAAGGAGCTCCTTCCAGCTGTCGCGTACGCGCAGTTGCTAACTTTGAAGTCCGAGTTATTCAAAACTTGCAGCTGGTTTCCAGATGTGTCGCTGAATGTGGACGAGAAGGTGCTGGACGCAGCGCTGGCATCGCTGCTCATCCACCTCGAAGATGTGGCAGCAGCCGTGTCGAAAGAGCAAGTCGCAACGGGCTTCACATCCTATTATTTGTGCCGCTTCTATGAAGCGCTCGACGCAACCAATAGTGCGCTGGGCTCGCAGTTGTCGCTGGCAGTTTGCATGAACTGGGGAAAGCAGTAGCGGGTCGCCTGGGAGACTGAGAATTTCGCGCAACTTGGGGGAGTTGTGGTGGCGGCGAAACGGCGGTCCTGGCCGCAGCGGTGACTCAGATGTTGGCAGCAATGGCATCCATGCAGCGCACGCTGACAAAGCTCGTGGCTTTGCAGGCAGCGTCGGGAAGCACCGGTGACGCCGTGCAGTGCAGTTGCAGGACAGGCATTCTTGATAGTCGACCGCAAATGGACACCGTGGTGGGGTCACATTCACTGGCTGGATGTGTGTACAACTGGTGCCCGTAAAGCCTTTGGCGCACAGCGACGCAGAAGAAGCAGTAGTTTGTTCGCGCCGACCTAAAAGCATGCATCAACATCATGATTATAGCATCAGGTAGAGATGTGGACATACCTGCAGCACCAATTGAGCCCAACAGTGTCTCGTACCGCCTGTGGAAGCAGGCGCTGTGGTCACTCGCAGAAGACTTGGACAAAAGCACGAATGCAGTGCTGGCTAATTATCGGGCCCAACATCAATGAAAACCCTTGAGATTATTTCAGTCGACTCCTCGTTTCATTTGCAGATTTCGCCCTTCACGACCAGTCGCCACGGCCTGTGGAGTTCACGAGCATTCCGGCACCGCCCAAGCCCGCCCCGACGAAGATCGATGTCCTGCGTCGACCAGTGCGTTCTGCTTCATCCACCCGACAGGGCCGGTGGAAGGCTGTCCGTTTGGTGTAATTTTGAGGGTGACACGCTTCGCTGGATGCAGTCTCAAGGCACGCACGGTAAAATAAATGAAAGGTTACTATCGTTATCATTACGTACTCGTCTTTTAGCATGTATGGATGTTATGAGTTGCATCTCACGTGTGTGCTTCACTATTTGCTATTGTTTAAGAGCTGTATTGCGTCTAAGGTTATGCAAATGAGCTCGACGTTTTTGTATGTGAATACTGTAGACATTATGAATCAATTGAATGGATTTTGCTACTTTACTCCAAGTCTTTCTGGCTCCATTTGTGACTGTCTGGCGTGCAACGATCGACAATTCTGCCGCTTGCCTTACGTTCGATGAACGCCGAGCAGAGCGCATCGTACGCCGAGCGATGACTCGACCGCAGCTTACTCCATCGTTTTCGCAACGATCCAGCTGTCTTTGAGCGACCTTTGCCATCCAGAGCGCCGACTTACTTTGCGCCGGTGATATGGAATCTGTCTAGTGATTGGCTGGCTGGATTGGGAACGGAGTTTGGAACTCATTTATTACTGTTTGATACACACGATTAGGGGGGCGGTGGGGATGAGCAAACCAAATACTTCGAGTTTACGGTCCAAAGAGATGCTTTGAGCACAGGGGTCGATCCAAGTTGAAGCGAAGGACTGTGAGATTCGAGTCTCCGTGCTGAATCTGCAGCGAGTGAGTCGCAGCCGCCGTGACACCGGCTCAGCCTCGTCAACTCTCGGCTGACGGCAGAACACAGACCATTATCGAGAGCAGTACTATAACACGCCTAGCCGCTGACGTGGGAAACAGACTCTCAGAGTCTACCGGTATTTCCTTTCCACTCAGTTGTGTGACACAACTGTGGACGACTCCGTCGTGCAGTGTTGAGCATCTCGCAGTCACCATCCGAGTCACATGTGGAGTAAATGGGGGCCGCCACGCTGTGCTCGTTGTGCTTCGGCGCACTGCGGTGCGCCAACGGTCGGTGGACGCGTCCCTGGAGTGGCCAGCATGTACTTGCTTTGAAACGGTTATGACAACTTATCCATTTGAATCGCTTTTCATGCCTGGGTCGGAAAAAATAATATAAAAACAAAATTACGGTAATTTTTGTACGGAATAATTATTATTGGTTGATGGGGTACCGGTATTGCAATGATTATCAATCATATTCAGAAGGGAGCGCCAATAAGAAAGGGGTAAAACCTTATAATTGTGGAACTTTATAAATATAATTTCTAACAGGACCTCATTATAAGTACTGAGCTATCGACAGTCAAAGTGATGTGGCACACTCAATCTAGTTTCAAATCTCCCGCTCAAACAGCCACCACCTGCGTGTGGCCGACCAAGGCTCCAGCCTACACATGTGCTGACATAATACACTGACTCGCCCCCCACCCCCTCCCTCGCTTCCCCAACTGGGTATGACTTACGAATCCTCAGGAGCTACAAGTCTGCTACCAGCATACCCCGTAGTAGGCGTAGTTCGAGTTTTTTGTTGTTGTGAAGACGGTGTTGCCAACACGTGGTGGAGTTGGAGTTGCCGAGGCTGCCATATCTGGCGGGGTGCTGAGGTGGCTGGTGTACATGTGATGACTATATATGTATACTGGTACGCGCTGTCAGCGCAGCCCAGGTTTCAGAAAGCAGCCAGAAGGACTACCGGTATGTAGACTCATGTCAGGTCGTGTCGATCGCCGAACTAAAATCGTACCTATCGCGTTCGTTTTATCATTTTAATTCAATACAATTGCGACACTGCCTGATTTGCCTTTTGTATACCATACACCTTCAGTACTAGATTGGTCCACCCTTTCTTATTGCCGCTACTCTCTGTATAATATACAGAGACCGCGTCAAACGAAAACATGTTTACGAACCTAAGTACGAATCGCGATTTGAGCACGTCGTCGTAAGAGGCGTGTCTTGCGCTCATTTTGAGCCCTTGCTTGTCGGGAGATTTCAAATATTAGAGGAGACGTAGTAGCCCGAAAAAATTATCTCCATTTTCAGCCGTCAAAATGGAGCTATAGTTTGGGGAATGAGACGGCAATTTTTCTTCTACGGGTGTGAAACTAATATTATCGGAAAGCTCGTGTAAAATGCCATCGTTTTAGAGTGTTTAATAGCTTTTCTTGAAGCGAAAAACATTTCCGAATCCTAAGATTTCGGTTATGTACGAAAAATTATCGGTCATCTTTAAAGGCAATTATCTCGATAACAAATCTAAATGGTTCGTAAGCATCTTTTGTTTGACACGGTCTCAATTATTATATTATTATAATTCTTGTGAAAACGACGGGTTATGTCCAATTTATTTGCTAATCGACCGTTTTAGACCACTAATAAGACCACTTCGCTATATATAAACGGCCGCTGCCTCTAATTAAACGACTATCTCAGAATTACACTCTGTTTATTGGGCCGCCTGTGATTCATATATATACACATCTCGTCGAATGCCCATGGTTGAATGGGCATTCTGAGCTTCGATCATTTATATAAACATGCTATGGAGCGGGCCAATGACCCCAGCCTCAGTAAAGGAGGGTGAATATGGTTACCGAGCCGACTGGTGTGTCTGTACTAAGTATACGGTAGGCTGTTGTGAATCGGCTCCGGTTGCCTCCGTTGGCGCAACGGCGATCGTCGCAGAAAGCGCAGGTTGGAGGGAAGAGGTTGGGGAGAGAAGAGAGTAGATGTACAAATGTAATGACGTAGGTTGAGTGGATAGTAGTCAAGCTAGCATGAGGAAGGAGCGAAGCCTTGAATGGGTAAGAAGCAAGTGCTACGAAGAAGAATGAAGAAAACAAGAGCGAGGTAAGTTGTTTATCGTACTGTTACTCTTGGCTACATCTTCTTGGTTGCGTACACGCGGTGGTGTGAGCTAGATCGGGTTCATGAAGATTTATCAGTCACCTTCAGAATGACTCGATCTGATCAATCTCCCCAAGTGGAAAGGGCTCAGATTAAAAAGCCACAACTCTGAATTATACCCTGATTTAATAAATTCGCTTTCTCTTTTATTAGCAATAAATTACCCTAATCCTTCCAAATAGCTCCCATTTCCGAAGGGACAAAGCATTCGACGATCACAATACAGGTCACCTTTTTCCGTCCTTAACTATGGGAGCTAAATGTCACTTTCGTGGGACACTCCCATTGGCTAAAATACAGATTTTGTGTGCTGCACGTATAATTGGTGTAGGCACATAGTTTGGATGTGTCCACACGTAATTAAATTTGTGGACGATTTAGAGATTAATTTTAGGGCCGATTTAGAGCGTCTCCTTTAATGCGTTATTATTCGAAGCTCAATAACTCAATAAGAGCTTTTAAGACCCCAGTGTCACTCCTGTTTGTTGGTTGATGTTCTTTTTGTCATATATATTCAAATGTCAATAGCCTTCTGAAAGGTAAATAAAACTCAATAGAGCCTGGCGCTGAAATCTTTTAAAACGACAAGGTTCTATACGGCTTCATCTTTAAATGTCAACGGTTTTCTAGAGACAAACTGATAGATACGCCCTGCAGTAGCCGATAAGAACAAGTGAAACAACGCTCAAAGCGAGATGCAGCACTACAAACAGTACCAAACTACGATTTCATTTAATTTAATCCCTTAGGTAATCCTACTAGCCAACGTCAGTCAAACAAGGCAGATCAGTCTACAGGAGCGGTGAGTGGTCTACTTTTTCTGGATTGGTGATGGTCGACAGGGTACGTCAGTTGAAATACGAGGCGATTTGTAGGATCCCGAGCGATATGCTTTGGGTGTTTATTTTTGTAGTTGTTTGGCGTTTCAGAAAATTTTACAGTAGACAATCAAACTCCATTGCTGATGGATGGTGCATGCTGATTTTAATAACGGTAACCAAAGCGAAACCAACATCTCACGAGCAACATGTTCTCGCCGAACAATGCTGAGGTCCTTATTATCAATGCTTTTATCTAGATCAACTGCCTGCAGACGCACGGAGTACATGCCTATAGACAACATCAATGTGGTAGACGGACTGCAGTATCTCGAGCATTGCGAGGTAAACCCAGGTGACCTCTCATAAGCTAAAGCTCACGCCAGTGTTGTTTATCCAAAATCAAATCTAATGATCGATTGTGTAACGGTACCGGTTAGAGATGTTATCCCACAGACGATCTCTATGTGTACAACTATACTGGACTGACTCTTTGCAACATATTTTACGCGTTACTCTCATTAGCTGGATCTAAGGTTTTCGTTCGTGTTGAGGATAAAGTAACTCCTGCACTTTGCCATGATTACAAAAACAGATGAGACGGAATATCGACTTAGTATCTTGAATTACACTTAACAGAACCAGCGATTGCTTACGCAATTCAACAAAATATGTTCTGAGTAGAGCGATAAAAACATAACACTATATGGCGACAGCGACGGTATCTACATCGCCACATTGTTTACAGTCAGATAGTATAGTAGCATCGTGGCAAACGCGGTAACTATCATGTTGGCGGTGGTACACGATGGACGAGCGCACGAGCGGGACGCAGCAACCAATCGGAGTGAGCACAATAAGCCGCTCTCAGAAGTTGGCAGGCAGTGACCCTAGCAGCAGCCCAAACGGCTGCTAAGAGACTAGGCGTCAGTAAATTGATGAGCGCATCTGTGAAATTGCTGTCGAGGCATACACGAGAAACACAGTACCAGAACGACATCAACGAGCGGATGTGGGGACACCACATACAGCACGAACGGGCCGTAGTGGTGTGGCGGTACCACTAACGATTCCCAAGCGATCAATATGGCCGCAGGTTGAGACGGACGGTGCAACAAGCGTGCGTTCTGTATAGCGCGATACCTGTGTGAACTGCGACTGAGTGTAAACGAAAGAGGAGCGTCCAGGGTTTTTCTCTGGAGTCCATCCTCCCTCAGCTACAAAATAGGAGACAGTGCACACACACCAACCGGCTGTGGTTGGAGGACGCCGCAGACATTCTGTGGATGAGCAAAACAAAGGTTCAACAGAGAAGAAGTCGTGAACAGGACGTATATCGATTTACGAGAACAGATTAGCAAATACAAAGGTGGTGTAGACAGAAGCGTTCACACCGACGCGGGAGTCACCGATTGTCCCCGGCGGCCAACCGCACTATGGGTGTCGGTGGAAATCAAGGCGTGCGGAGTTAGCAGCCGCGCTACATTACTTTAGACACTCCTATTTTTTTAGACACTCTTATTTTTTAAACACTTAAAAGTGCTTATTTAAATAACGGTAACACGAAAATTGGTATTATAACAAGCGTTAACAAACCCAGCCGAGCGAAGCGAGGCAGAACAAACAAGCTGAGCAAAGCGAGGCCGCTTGGCCACCACTTGCCCAAAGAGACCCGCTTGCGGGGCTCATCTCGGCTTGTTCCGAATAATATTGTACATCTACTGCCTTTTCATACGAAAAGATATAATAGATAAAAATAATTGGCAAAACAATAATTGTGGTATTTTTGTACGGAATTTATTGGTCATCTGTGTATTGCAATCATTATTACGGGATGAAAGCTTGATAATTCAATAATATTGAATTATATCCCGTAATAATAAAGTATCATATTATGAGACTGTATTGTTGCACCCCTGGAGCAATTACAGTTGAAACGGGGGTAATACGCACGACGGCTATTAGTTTGAAACGAGGTTCCAGTGGGGACCTACGGAACTATCAGTATTAGGATGATTTGAGCTGATCAACGGACAGGAAGGTCTCACTACTTCACCCTTTTAAAAATAAGGTGCCTTGGGTTCACAGCCAATGCGTGCTGGGAAAGTCACACCCGTTTCGGGAGAGGGGTACGATTCGTACGAATCGAGTCTTTTCCTGAAGACCTTTGGGGAAACGACTCCCCAAAACATTGCGCACTTGTAACGACCAAATGCGAAGCCACTGGCCACCAGTGTATCGACATGAAGATAAGCTCCGGTCAATTAGCTGACTGCGCACCATCTGCCATTCCCAGATTTAGCAACCATGGTCCGTGTCCTCGCTGCTACGACGCTATCTGCCGCTCTCCTGGCTTCAACCGCCAAGGCCGACAACAACTACCTCTTCGTGGCTGAAGCTCCGGACTACAACAACCAAGTGGTCGCCAACCTGCTCGCCAACGTGAACTCCATCCGCGCGGACGGCGAGGCCTACGCCCTCTTTGACTGGGACAACACGTGCATGTTCGGCGACATCTCGTACACGGCGACGTACTACCAGGTGGACACCCTGGACTTCCGCTTCGCACCGGAGGACTTCGAGACGATCTTCTCACTAGGCTACACCGCCAGTAGCAGCGACAGCTGCCTGGTGAATGGCACCAACTCGGTGATCGGTCAGGACGTCGACGGCTCCGACGTGACAATGGCCACTGCTCTTGCTGAGACGGCCAAGGACTACAAGGTCCTGTACGAGGCCTATATTGCTCCCACTTACAACTTGACCTGCGACTCCACTCCGCTGGAGGAGGCCAAGGTCTCGTTGGACGAGATCAAGGAGACCACGGAGTACCAGAACTTCCGTGCCAAAATATCATTCCTGATGTACGGACTGGAGGCCATGAACGGTGGGGACGGGCGCTCGACGTGTGGCACGACAATCGCGTCGAGGGTGCTCCGACAATTGTTCATCGGAATGACGGAGGACGAGCTCAAGACGTTCATCCGCGCGAGTCTCCGCTGGAATTTGGCCGAGTCGCTCGAGGCTCCTTCGTACACATCGACGGGTGATCTCGCTGTCGAGGGCTCCTACACCAAGGGTTTGCGTGTGTTCAACGGCCAGGAGTCTACAATGCGTGCTCTTCATGCAGCAGGAGTTGAGGTGTACGTCATCAGCGCGTCGCCTCAGATCTTCGCTGCAGAAGCCGCTGGTCTATTGGGACTGAGTTACATGGTGCCGACCGACAATGTGTACGGCATTCGCTTCAAAACCGACGATGCCGGCTTGTTCACGGGAAGGCTACAGGACAACTACCCGATCACGTGGGGTCCAGGCAAGGCCACCATTATTAACAGCATTTTGCAGCCGAAGCACAACGGGGCGACCCCCATTTACTCCACAGGTGACTCGGATGGTGATTGCGAGATGCTCAGGACTGTGCGCGACGGCGTCGTCCACATCAACAACCGTCTCAAGAGGAGCAACGAGTGCATCAGCCAATTCTACCAGAAGGCCTGCGAGCACTTCGGTACGACCGAAAACAGCACCCACAACGCCTACCTGCTGCAGGGCCAGGACAAGGCCATCGGGTCGTGGATCACCTCGGGGTTCAGCACGAAGGATGGCGTCACGTACAATTCGGCTGTCACCGAGTATGACGGGTGCGCACAGTACCAGTTCCTTGACCTGTAGGGTGGGCATAATTGTCGTGTGCTCAAAGGCATAACCTCAGTCACGTAAATACAACGTAGAGTTAATCTCCACAATTCTAGTGATCCTACCGGTAGTTGTCTCGCATGTTGTTGCTAAGGCCCATGCTGCACTTCAAGCAGGTCCAGGCTGTTCCTGGCAACCAGGTGACGGACGTATGATCTCAAGCTGTACTACTCGTTTTCTTCTGAGCCTCGGAGCCTCAGGTTGGCTGAACGGTAACTGCATCCGCTGCAAGGATCCGCTCGCTTAGGGACACCCCCACGCAGGCTCTTTTCCGCGGTGCAATTGCAGCTGGATCACGAGCTCTAAAAGCAAACGAACCTTGACGATCTCTTTGTCTCCAGGCTACATGTAGTTCATCAGGCACCGGCACCTGGCCGAAGAACGAAAGCCGGATGTGTGCGAGTCACGAATCGTGACTCACGATTAGTAAAACTCGGTAACTCTCTGCACGATGTGGGGTCACAGTTCAAATCGGATCGGATATGCAAACCAGAGGTCGGAAAACAATAGGCCTGTCGGCCACCGAGCTCGGATAGTTATTGGAACCAACGGGTCCACGCCGAGGAGTTCAGCTCGCCAGACGTAGGCACATGTAGATAAACCCAGTAGCAATAATTAAAATTACGGCAATATTTATTATTGCTTGCCACCATATTGAAATCTTTATTATTGAACTTTGTCGACCCCAATACAATTTTTTATTGTATTGGAGGACCTCTGATGCAAACCCGTGGTCGATTTCCAGCAGTTTTTGGGTTCCCCTTGAAGCGATCTCCAGCCTCGTCGACTCCAGGGTCGTGGCGATCTCGCTATTTTCCAACTGGCATCATCGACTCCACATCTCCCGACTCCTTATCGTCCACCAGATCATGAACCCCCGCAGCATTTTCGTCGCCATCATCGGCGTTGCCGTCTCGGTCGCCACCGCTCAGGCTGATACGATCAGTCACGACCAAGTTGTTCCATTCGTTCCACCGGACGCGGTGTCGATCTCCCAGAAAGCTGCAGTCAAGTTCAAGCCCCAGATCCACATCACCAACGGATGTCACCCGTATCCCGCCGTGAACGAAGCCGGCCAGACCAGCGGTGGCCTGAAACCTACGGGGCTCCGAGCAGCTCCTGCAAAGGATCTGGGTGGGGGCCTCAGGTGTACGGGCGTTTCACCTGGTACAGTGGCAAATGGGCCATCATGTACTTGTGGTACTTCCCAAGGTGCATACCATGCTCTCCGGCCTGTTCGGCGGCAAGGAGCTGTCCAAGTCCATCAACCCGGACGAGGCTGTGGCCTACGGCGCTGCCGTGATGGGCGCCGTCCTCGAAGGCATCCGCAACGACGCCACCAACTCGCTGCTGCTGGTGGCTCACGTGACGCCTCTGTCGCTCGGAATTGAGACCGTGCGCAAAACCCTCGTGTACACCACGGAGGAGGGCAACAACAAGCTGGGCGAGTTCAACATCTCGGGCCTGGAGCGCGTCAAGCGTGATGATTTCTTGAGTAAGTGAAGGTGGGTAAGTGATTGTGTCTTGACATGCAAATTACTTCGTGTTGATTGTTAGCTGTGTCACTCATTCTTGCTAGTTACTCTTCAGTTGCGGCGCCCGAGTTACCCTTCAAGGCACTGAGTAGAGCTTCTTGGTGACGTCGAGTTTTAGAAGGTCACCGTGGTTTTCTTGATGAAGTCGCGCGAGCGCCCCTGTTGAATTCTCTGTGTCGAGTTCGGACCGAGCGGGCTCAAGTCGCGTGGTTCGTGAAGACTCGTCGACTTGACGGACCAGCTCCGCAATGCGCGTGTGCTCTTCGGCTGTCCCTGTCTGGTGGATTGGAGCGTCAGCAAGGTGTTGGTGAACGAGCAGCTTGACCCTCTCGCAGCAAGTGCCTGCTGCGAGAGATCCGGTCAAGCTGAAGTTCTCTTCCCGCCGGAGTGCCTGGACGACCCTGAGCCAGCCGTCCATCGGATGCGTGCACGCCCAAGGCTTTACCACCAGGGCGTGCTGTAGCAAATGGACGTCGTCGCCAGCCGTGAAGCGGTTGCAGCCTTTGGCGATCGAGGTCGGATGGGAGACCACAGTAGCAGTGGGTACGTTCAGGAATCCGTGGCGTTTTTATATGTGGTTACCCATTTGGCTTGAACTCTATCTTCCTTGTTGCTTCGCCTCAATATCTCGTTAGCAGCAGACCAAATTTCGGAATCGGCCATCTGGTCTTTACCCGAGGTGACTCGGACCTCGATAACCGTTAGGAGCTCTTTTTCCATTGCAGGAAACTTACCTTTAGGGACGCGGGTGGCATTTACGTCACATTTTTCTTAAATGCCGCCCCGTCAAATCTGCCCCACTGTCGTTCTGGCTATCCATTTATGACACTGGATACGCGCCCATTCCCTTACCTGCTCATGCGAGAGGCTCGGGTTTGCTGCGGAGTACTTCCGCAGCTCGTTTTTTTCGTGGTTTCATACACGGACGCGACAGTTGTCGGCAACGACTATCTAAATTGGATAGTCGTAAAATGTATCCATCTAGTAGTGAGTCACTATGAATTAAATTTCTTAGGATTTGATGAGATTTCCTGAGATGGGCAAAAGCAAAGTTGAAGTTGCTTTCACATCCCAATCAATGGACTGGCAGGTTGCAGACCCGTTGGCTAGCCTGAGCTAGACAAGACGGCGAGGAAGGCGTCGTTTCCCGATGTAGTGTTATAGATAGAATCCGCGGGAGTCGGTGAGCGTACCAACTTGGCGCTCACTTTCGATCTCTCCTCCGGCAGCTAGAACATCCCAAGGCCTTCTCCCTTTTCGGACATTTCACCACCAGCGATATGTCGACAACCTATTTTTACCTTCGACCAGGCGTCTTCGATGTCGTTGGTTTCGCGTACGGCAAGGCAGAGAGCACTGGCGCTCGAAGTGGCAAGGTGAAGGTGAAGCAGGTTTCAAGTGGTCGCTGGTCCGAGGAACAGGAGCAGTCGGTCGAGTTGACTGCCGATGAGATGGCATCCAGAACGAACCGTCACCACCGAAGAAGCTGTCAACGGGGCCGGCACTTTCGTGGGGGCGTCATTTGCACCTCTCGGGTCCGGCCGGGAGGTGCCCGGGTGTGGGACTATGGTCTAGTCACCGGTTACAAGTGGGTCGCTCAAGAAATGCGCGGTCTGCTCGAGATGAACTTCGCAGGAGTCGATGCGACCATTGAGTACACACCAGACTCGACGCAGGATGTCGCTGTCGAAATCTACGCTATACAGCCTTGCGGAGGACTGAGCACGAGCCTTGTCATGTCTTCAGAAATGAAGAAGCAACATGAGGCAATCTACAACAAGTTCAATGGAATTGACTGCCCTGCGACTCGCGACTCTGAACTGCTGTTGGCTGGAGTAGCTAGAAACCCTGTGGATGAGGCTCGACTACTCCCGCTGCTCGATATCACCAGCTTTGCGGTGTCCCAGGTGGCGGTCCGACATATTTTAGACTATTTCTTCTTCAAAGAAGGCGGGCGTGTTCGCCCCAGTGGAGTAAAATTTGGTGATACCATCTTCGATGAGGTTGAGCGTCAAAGAAACCCCACAGTGTCACGACAGTCCGAGAACCAGTCAGGTACAGAAATAGGTCTAAGTGATGGCCTGAGTGACTCGGACGAGGACGAACCCATCGTCGGGACGACAAGACGCGCTACACGCGAGGTGGGACCGCCAGAACCGAAACGATGGTGCCAAGCAGCACCCACGACTGGCAGATCCAACATGGTCTCTTTGTCTCAGGTTCTGTGGTGCCAAGTGCGGCAGGACCACGTCTCGACCCTGATGTTGATCAACTCATTTCTCTCCACCGCTCTAGAGCAGTGACGGATGCCTCGTCTCAGGGAACATTTGGGCGTGCTGAAGGAGCGGCTGGCAAGGCTCATTTTCAGCCCACAGGTATGCAGACAACAGTCCACATGGCTCTCGTCGGTAATTACGCATCTTTATCAGCGCAGCAGTTTGTTGAATTTGTCCAGGTGCAGTGGAGAAAATTTGGCTTTCCCCCACCCTGCTGTCCTGCGTGGTCTGTTCAGCTGGGATTTTGGTACGAGAGGGCTGTCGATCCTGCACTTTGTCCGAGTTACGGAGCTGGAGAAGCGAGAATTGGTAAGAAAGAGCGACATGAGCAATTTCTCCAAGAAGAACGCCCTTCCGCCACCGACATGGGCGGATAACTTAACCATGATATCCTGTGCGCTAGACGTTCTTACAAACGTTGCTAGGCAGCTATATCAGCCTGTGGTGTACGAAGCACTGGAAGGAGCATCTGCATTTCTGGCCGAGTTACGCGTTAGTGAACTCCCGTCAACATCGACAGCACTGGCGGAAATTACAACTTGGGTCGATGACCGATTAGAGCTGTTTCGAGTCTTTATCGCGGATGAGAGCTGGGTCCAGGTATCCGTGATAAAGTCGCACTTCAGTGCTTCACACGAGTCGTTTGTCAGGGTCCACCAAATGATTCGCCGTCAAGATGTTGCCTCCGCGTTGAAGGTGACAAAACCCAGCCCAAGTCGTAGTGAGCGAGGGCAACAAAGTTCTGGGCAAGATAAACGCGTCTGAAGAGGAAAGGGAACGTCGTGAAGAGGATCGTGAAGCAGAGCGCCGACAGCGCGTTAAAGAGCGAGAAGAAGATCGCCGTCGCCACCAAGAGCTAATCAGCGTTCTTCTAGTCACAGCGAACCCAAAGCCAAGTTCTGCATCTGACACGTCGTCTACCAAGGACTAACAGGCTTGTACGAGAAAGTTGGACCACAAACTAGCACGTTCGTGTGCTGTAATCTATATTGCTTTATCCTTTTTAGTAATTGTACAGCGTTTTATTTTAGCAACTGGTTGGCTTCACGCAGGTGTGGCATGAACGTCGACAGTATCTGATTAATTCCTACAAGCCGAGCACGCAAGTTGAAAAGCAGCACCAACGTAGACAGTATCTTCTTCCTTTCGCCGTTCTGTTCGAATCGGATCTGGTCTTTTATGCGGGGAAAAGAACTCTGGAAAGCTCGCATCCCCCACTCAGCAGACTGGCGGACTGAGGTTGCTTGTTGAAGTCGACAAAGCTCGGACGAGGAGGGGTTGTTTGCTAAATGATCTTGAGTGGACTTGATGAGAAATGGGTAATCGCCTTTTGAGAAGGCTGAGTCAACTACGCAGCGAGCTCCTGTCGTTTCGTAGACTTGCTCTAGTTTTTCATATACGCCTCCCCATTCAGCAATCAGCGAATCGTGCATGGCTCCAGGTGCGTTTAGAGCACACGCAACGATCACTCCGTTCGGCGTGAAAACGAGCACGTTGCTGACGTAATGCCCATGGGTCCAACCGTTGTAAAATGCATTTGCAGAACAGGATCATGAGCTTGTTAAGGTTGAGTTTGAGTCCGTCCGCCACAGCGAACACGTCGGGTAGGGAGGGGTACTTAGCCGCAATTGCCATCTGAAAACTTGTGTAGGGACTCGAACCGCGGCGTACCCGTCATCTGCGAGTGTTTTTATGAGGATTCTTCGGCTGAACCGTAGAAAGAGAGAGCACACGGTATCTGTGACGCCAAAGAGCATGCACAAAACATACTCGGCACCACGAGTCCGAGTCCATGCCAAAGCCAAACCAAGGCTCATTTGAGCGGTCATGCTGCGCGGACGACCACCTTGGCGCATATTAGGTTGAACTTGCCGGATGTAGCCATCTCTTGAGTAGGGTGAATACATGTTGTATAGCGGCTCATAACGTCGAAGCAAATAGCTAAAAGACGCATGATTGAAGCCGGTGAGTGTTATGAGTGATTAATCACTACCAGACGCAAACAGAACGACAAATGGGGACATCGTTGGCGACACCAGCGCAGCTCGTGTCACTCGGCGGTCACGACGACGACGTGCCTCGGCGTCAAGTTGTAGCTGGAAGGCGGTGCGAGGCCGGCGGTTGTGGTTGCGGCGGCGGTGTTGGTGACGATACCAGAACGCAAGCAGCGCTGCGTGGTGTATACTTCGACAAACGCCAGAACAGGACTGGATGGCCAAAGCTTCATGTGATTCTGGTATTTGGCGTGGATGGAACTTCAAGAACATCATCTCTACCATTTGATACCGGGTTTCGTGATACAAATGGCCAAGCGAATCAAAAACGCAAATCTAGGATTATGGTAATCTGGTGCATTGACACTTTGGCGTTTCAGAGGCGACCCACTGGGTAGTCAGCTACATGGGTAAGATAACTAGCGGTGTGTTCAATTCCAGGTCTGTGGCTTGCTTGTGGGCTAACTATTATCTATGCCATTTTTATTTGTACGGAAATTATAACAGGGCGAGCAAATGGTCGCGTGTGGGCGGCATTTTGTCAGCGACCACAGTTGCTACGGCACTGTGCGTTGGCAGTCAGCTTCATGGGTAAGATAACTAGCGGTGTGTTCAATTCCAGGTCTGTGGCTTGCTTGTGGACTAACCAGAACATGCGTCATGTTTGTTGGTATGGTATTAGAGGCAACGTTTGCAATGTATTGAAGTCACAAGATGTACGTGTATGAACACATGTTAAGCCCTACACTTCTTCCTGGTATATATGACGAACAACAATGTCATCGTCCCAACAGACGTCGCCCACCTCAGTATCAAGCCAACACAGAGCCTGCATCGCGTCGACCAGTCCAGTATCAATCTCGTTCGCCTCTACCGGCGCGCTCGGAGTATCTTCACGTCCGTCGAATTGTAGATCGACATGTTTGCAGCCACCTTTCACTGTTGAAGCGCTGAGACCCTTCCATGCTGCGTGCAACCAACGGAGAACCCGTTTTCGATCGGGCGGTGTGAGCTTCGGCTCTTTTCCTTCGCCGTGTGCCAAAATCTTGGAGCACTCCTCCCTCAGATAATCCGTCCATGAGGTCCGCATACGATCTTTCAGTGGTTTATTCCACGAGATGTCAGCAGGCTGACAGCAGTGAGTGTAGCCTGGTGGTACACGCTGCAGAATAACGTTCTTTTCAGCGGCAAATGCGGTGATTTCAGCGGTCCAATGCGCGCTGAAATCGTTTCAGATCAACATAACTGGATCATCGGTACTACAGCGGTTGCCGAAAACATGCTGTAAGAACAGCAAAGACAGGTTTGCGTTCCACCAGCCTTTTCCATTAGAAAAATGGCGGTCTCAGTCTCCAATTACAGCTTCTCCATTTCAGGCCACATTCGACGGCTAAACCCATGTCGTAATCTTGTATTTTCTTGACGGGTGTTGTCATCTTTTGACGGGCGCATCTTGACAATAACCCACGGATCATACCGCTGACCGGTGCTGTCAGCAAGAAGCATAGCCGTCAGCCTCTCTTTCCTTTTTCCGCCGCATTTAACCCACACGGTCTTTGCACCGCGGTGATCAATTGTGTGTTTTGGCACATACTATAAAAAAATACAGCAGTTTGGTCTGCATTATAGACCTTAGTGATGCCTTCATCGACAATTCGCTGGCGAACTGTTGCAGTAAACTCCCGTGCAACCTCCAAGGAATCCTCGGACGAAACTTGGCCTTGGCGCGCTTTTGTGTGGAGGGAGAGGCTATACCGCGCTAGATAAGACGCCATCCACGTAGGAGACGCTGCAAAAGCAGACCGAGGAACATCATACAGCTCAGCAATGGATAAAGCCTCTAACTCCAGCATTTTAGCAGAGACTGGAACACCGTGTGAACGAAGTGCGAGAAGCCAGTCCAGAATGTCCATATCTGCGTCATCTGATAGCGTTTTGGCCGATCCCTTTTGTCGCCAGCGTTTTTGCTGCGCGGTTCGCGTCTTGGACGCCATGGTCGTGATATGGAGCTGTTGCTGCTTCCAGCGGCGAATAACGCTTACTTTGGACTTGTACGCAGTGGACTTGTGGTCCATTCCTGGCCAAAACGTGTCGACAACAACTGGTCTCGTGTGTGTCGTAGAAAGCCAACACAACCGCCTTCATTGCGAAAGTCTCCGACGACAGTTTGAGCTGGTTCTGCTTGCGCCCTACTCCGCGTACGGCTACTCTTCCCCTCATGTTGCTGCTGTGGTGAGGTGGTGTGAACTGGGGCGAGGTGGTGTGAACTGATGTGAACTGGTGGTGGTTGTGGCATCTGCAACACAGGGTGACAGTTAACATATCACAGCAAAACAAATTTAATGAGGCCTCCTCTGGTCAAAATATGGGGTGACAGTTAACAACGCCGGACACTTATTGTGCGTTCTACTCAAAATTTCCATGCGCGGTTCATTGAATCAATCACGCAGGCAATCCAACAACTTTGGAAAGCACTTCGATTGACTATGTCATCACTCTAAGTACGGCGTGCGTCGTACTTTACATGGACGAGACTTGGCTTTTCGCAAATGACTGAGACTTTGTATTGGCCCGGTTCCACCAATAGGCCAAAAACGGCAAATTTGGACGGGAAGCACAATACCACCTAGATTACGGTACCCACCTTCACTTACCGGTACTCAAGAAATCATCTAACCGAACACCTTCCACCTACGGCTCGCCACGCTTGGCGCGCTCCAGGCCCGAGATGTTGAACTCGCCCAACTTGTTGTTGCCCTCCTCCGTGGTGTACACGCGGGTCTTGCGCACGGTCTCAATTCCGAGCGACAGAGGCGTCACGTCCACCAGCAGCAGCGAGTTGGTGGCGTCGTTGCGGATGCCTTCGAGGACAGCGCCCATCACGGCAGCGCCGTAGGCCACAGCCTCGTCCGGGTTGATGGACTTGGACAGCTCCTTGCCGCCGAACAGGCCGGAGAGCATGGTATGCACCTTGGGGATACGCGAGGAGCCGCCGACCAGCACCAGCTCGGTCACGTTCTCCGGTTTCATCTTGGCGTCTTTCGAGCTCCTTCAGCACGGTCTCCTCGCAACGCTTAAAGAGCTCGTTGAGCGACTCGAACTTGGCGCGGGTCACGGTCGACGAGAAGTCGACGCCCTCGAAGAGGGAGTCCACCTCCACCGAGGCGGACGTCGTGGTGGACAGCATGCGCTCGGGGCGACGAGGACGGGGCCAGGTGCGTGTATCCGCCCGTGGACTTGACCTCGAAGATTCCGTTCTCGATGGACAGGATCGAGGAACAGCGCTGTCGCCGTCTTGACGTCTTCTAGTGCGTCACCCCGTGCTCTTGCATTGACATATATTCACACAAAAGTCACTCACAGCACCAAAACGATCCCAACAGACGTCCTGTCGTCACCTCGACGCGTGTTCGCTTCACCAGGTTCTCATTGTACTCGACGCCAATGCAGCTACAGCATGATGTTCTCCTCGATCTCCATGCGCCCTGCTACAGCGCCTCCTCCTTCAAGCCCGTCGGTCCTTGATGGCCGCGGCGAGCTGCAAGTACTATCAGTGCTGGGTCTCTCTACCATCGGCGAGCATTTAGCGCGCCCTTTCGGGTGCACTAAACTCTCAAAAATGGTTATTGGGCGTACCTGCAGGCAGGAGCGGCGAGGGTGGGATGCCGCGCAGCTATATAATTCAGCACTTGGTGGGCCGTCACGTGCCTTGTGGCGGCCAGAAGAGCCGGCGATCGGCCTCGATGCGGCGCCGCCGCCGTGGCGTCTGTGAGGGCTCCGTTCCAAAATGATGATGGTGTGGTGCACCTAGCTCTCTCCACCAGTAACAGAACTAAAACGCCGCCGTTAAAGCGTAGTGTACCAAAACTCACCACTAAAATACAGAGCCAAAACGCCGCCGACGTTCAAGTGCACCGCTACTTGAGCGTCGGCGGCACTAAAGTGCACATCGTGCGCGGCAAGTCGGACGCCAACATCGACACGTCGTCCGACGACATTCACAAGTTCTCGTTCACGGCGGACGCACACCTACGCCGTGTGCAACAGCAACGCGTGGACTTCAAGCACGGCGTGGCCAAGAGAGTGATGCCCGTGGGGATGTTCTCCGCCTCAATAGACGACTGGCGAGACAGAATGAGCAGGTCGTCGTCTTCCGCCGTCCCGGACGCCATCCGCGTCGTCAGAGCGCTCAGCCGCGTTGCAATCCCAGTATGAGGTGACGCAGGGTGCGTCACTGGGCTACTCAGTTGTAGGACGCTCCGAGTAGCGGGTGCCATAGAGCTGTAGGGCAACCTAAGAGCGGTTAGTAGAGTAGATGCACTAGAAGTAGGAAAAACACGTAATTGCCGGGCAAAGCCTCGACAGGACCACGGTGTCCGGCGTGCTGCTCTCTCTCGTTGCTGCTCGCAGAGCGCAAAACCAAAAGTGAGAGAGAGGAGCAGTCACGCCTCGCACCGCGTTCCGCAAAAGTAGATTAGCAATAACCATACAAATATACCGTCTCCTATAGTCAGTGTCAGTGTTTTGCCCCGCAGTGGAGCCCACCATTGGGCAGCGCATAGCCAACGCTTGCGCTTGCATACTCAGTCGTAGGTAGTTCTTGTAGGTGTCACGCCCGTGTACGCGGTACACGGCGTGCGCAATGATCAGTGTCCGGATAGGTAGGTCAGGATAGGGATCTTCAGTGGACAGTGGCTCGGGTGTATCGGCACTGGACACTGGCAGAAAGTATACTGTGGGCTGCCATCTCACACTCCCACTTGATCTCGGCGATGTAGTTGACGCGATCACATACGCATCAAAACTGATCACCAATCTCCAAAAGTAGCGTGATCCGCAGCCACAGTAAGCAAAAATCCACCAGCAATAGCACTCCCACTCGATAGCCATCGTCCTTGTCCTTAGTCCTTGTCCTTCTCCTCGCACAATCGCATGTAGGCCAGCTAGTCGCGTCGCACCGAAGCAGCAGCAGGAGCCGCCGCAGTGGATGCAGCAGTCTTGCTGTCCTTATCCACAATAGGTAGGACCTTCATGGAAGCACGAAACTGCGTGAACTTGACAACTCCAAGTGCCTTGGTCATCACGTCGGCCACCATCTCATCAGTGCCGATGTGCTGGGTCTGGAGTCGCTTCAGTTCCACGTTCCGGCGCACCATGTGGAACTTGTTATCAATATGCTTGGACTTGGAATGCTTTCCAGGCTTGGACGTCAATGCAATGGCGCCCTCGTTGTCTCCAAGCAGCAACGGCACTGGATGCTTCCAGCCAAGTTCCTGGCAAAGGCCAGCAAGCCACAGCAGGTCCTTGGTCGCTTCTGACATCGCCACGTACTCAGCTTTGCAGGTGCTGAGCGCGTTAATTGCCTGCTTTCGCGAAGCGTAGGAAATTACGTTGCCGTCCAGCATAGTAACGTATCCGCTGATACTTCTTCGATCAACGGAGTCGTTTGCATAATCCGCATCGGAATAGCCGCAAAGTTGCACACCACGTCCTTGCTTCACGTCCATCACCAAGCCGTAGTCGCTCGTCGCCTTCAGGTAGCGAAGCACTCGCTTGGCTTCAGCGAAGTGCGTGTGGTCGTAGCAGGACAGGTACTGTCAGTACTGACAAAAGTGGACTACAGTCAAACCTGCTTATATGAGACCCTGTTGGTGACCATCTAAAGCAGTGATTCATATAAAATGGACTCAGTTAACAAAATTATGTGGTGCACATAAAGAAGTCGGGCATAGTTCGCTGCCGCTTTGCCTTCAGCGTACTCTCCCTAACCAAATCCGTCACTGTCAGTAGAGCCCTTCGTTCGCTGTCAGTCTTCTCTCCGCATTGGAGCAAAAACGCAGAGAGTTCCATACAGTGTCTCAATGCAACTGCGGGCTGGATGACAGGTTCTAGGCCCTCGTCTTCACCATCCTGCGAACCGCCATCACTAAGTGCTGCTTCGTCCACAATCACGTCAGGTTCGTGCACATCCACATCATCGTCTACTGCCACATAGTCACAAGCACTAGCAGCGCCCTCCCACTTCGCCAACAACGCCGTCAACTCCTCCATCTCGTCGCTGGAAACAGGTTCGACGTAATCAACACTAGCTCGGACATCTCCTAGCATCCTTCCACTCAAAATGCGAGTTTTAATCCAGCAATTCGTGATTGTTGTTGGTGTCACACTAGCCCAAGCATCAATGGAGAATTGTGCAGCTTCAAGCACATTCAGCTTTCGTGTAACGTTAGCCTCAAGTGCATCCAGGCACCACCGCACGAAAAGTTTTCTGTAACGAGCCTTGAAGGACCGTATTATGCCTAAACACACCACGAACGCACAAGTTAGTTTTTGTTTTAAAGAAACATGGATAACTTTCTTACCTGCATCAAGTGGCTGCACAGCAGAAGTCATATTGGGGGAGGAAGTGGACGGTCACGTGAGACGGATCCCGGAGAATCTTGTGGCTGGAAGCGTTGTCGACTAGAAGAAGAACCTTTGCGATTACCAGCCGCCATTTTTAGGTTGAAGTGATGCAGCCATTCGTCAAAAATGACGGATGTCATCCAAGCCTTTTGGTAGCTCTATACAGAACAGGTTTACCTTTAATGGCCGCTCCCTTTTTAAAGCACCGCGGATTTTTTGCCGTTCCAATGACAAGTGGGTCGAGCTTCTCGGAACCAGTCGCATTGCAGCAGAAAGCCAAAGTCACTCTTTGCTTTTCCTTTTTCTTTCCCTTGCGTGGGGCCGTACCAAGCGTTCGATTGGGTGCTAGTCGGTAGAACAGCGCTGTTTCGTCGAAGTTGAATACGTTCTCAGGAGCGAACTCTGCCACCAGCCCTTGCAACTCAAGCTTGGCATCCCTTACAGCATCATCGTCCACTGCACCACCCTCTCCATGTAACGTGTGCGAACGAATACCATTACGCTTTTTAAAGCTGTGGAGCCATCCGTTACTAAGACGGAGCTGCGCGGGGTCGATGCTGAAGCGCTCAGCCAGCTCGCGAGCTTTCAGCAGGAGGATGTCGTCCGCCATTGCGGTTTTCGCTTCATTTTGAAAGAAAATTCTCTCAGTTCGCGCTCGAACTGAGGAAATTTCACGCGGCGCCGCTTAGTTGCCTTCATGTCGACGTGACTGAAGTAGGAGGAATGCAGGGCACGCAGTCTGGTGAGGGTAGCTCGGCTGACCCGGGCCTTGAACGATGAGTAGATCCACTCGGAGAGCATGGTGTTGTTGATGCCAGGACTCTGCTTCAGCTTTAGGTGAACCTGGAGCTTCTGCTCGAGCGTCAGACAGGTGCGTGAGGACACGGGGAGCGACGGAGCTTGGGGTGGGCTGTTCTTTTTGGTTGGAGGAGTGTGTGGCGGAGCCAGTGTGGATCAAATAAACAGGTATCGACCCTTTTGGTCCTCCAAATGTGACTCATATACCTTGTATGCATATAAAGAGAGACCATACAAAACTTAAGTGAAATGTTTGGTTCCGACAAGTCCTGCATCAAATAAACGGCGGTGCTCAAATAGGGAGGATCATATAAGCAGGTTTGACTGTACTTAAGTACAGATTACCAGATTTGGGAAGAAGGGCTACATGGCTCTGACTTCTGATTGGCGGAACGTAATAGCCATTTCCTGCCACCAATCAGAGGGTCGCAAAACTAGTCAGAACGAGTAGTCAGCAGTCAAAGTCTCCACTAACTGTACGGACAGCAATGCAGGTGCTGGCCTCGTTGTTGATGCTGCTCACTGCGACTCGTTCGTGGGCGCGGCCTGCCTCCTGCTCCATCGATGGCGTCCAAGTGGCCCACGCCAGTGCCAAGTACGTAGTCGGCCGCGCGCACCGCCCCGGCAGCGTCTACGCTCGGTGTCTGCACGGAGTGGCGACGTGTTTCGAGGACCGCGGACTGGTGGACGCCCCGCAATGGATCAACAGTCGGCAAGTGGACTGCACTGAAGTCTCGGAGCGCCGGAGGCTGGGCGTGGCCATCATCTTGGAGGAGGACGTTTGGCCCGACCACATCGTGTGGTACCGTATCAACGGCTCCTTCTCCGCCTCCGAGCTCGAGGTCATCAACACAGCGGTGGATCTCTACAGCAAAGCGGACGTGAACGTGACGCTGCAAGAGTGCGAGCCCGTGGCCAAGTGCAATGGCAAGTACGTGAGCATTGAGCAGAACGAGGACGCGTGCTACGGCCTGGTGGGCTACGTGAACGACGGCCAACCGCAGATCATGAACCTCGGCCAGAGCTGCTTCGACGGGGGCCGGGCAATGTCGTGCATGAAATCGGCCACGCAATGGGGCTGTACCATGAGCACACACACCGGATCGAGAGGTGATCGTGCTTACGGACCAGAATCTGCCCGTGTCGGCTGAAAACTACGCCAAGACGTCGACGCAAGAAGCGACCTTGAAACCGTACGACCCAAAGTCCATCATGCATTACGGACGCTCGGCGGGGCTTTGCTTCCCAAGGCGCAGTACCCGCTCAAGGCCTTTTGCGACGTGGAAACAGTGCAAAACTGCGTCCAGCCGGTGGAGCAGCACTGCAACGCCAGTCGCGACTCGGAGATTGGCACGCGCGCGGTGCTTAGCGCTGGAGATGTCTACACGCTGCGCATGCTTTACGGGTCGAAGGACAATGCCACGGCGCGTGATGTGGCGATTCCTGCTGTAGCTTCGTCCACTGCCGGAAGTGTAGGCGGCCCGGACTCGATCTCGGACATGGTCAAGCACACAAGAAAGCCGCCAGCTAACAAGTCGTCGACTGAAGCACGATCGTCAGCCAAGCAAGGGGTAGCACTGCTTCATCCTCGAAATCGTCAGGCTCGGACTACCGGCCCGGAGGTGTTCATGGTGAAGGCAGTAGCGCTGACGGATCCGTCGCAGAAATGATGGAGTGGTGGGAAAATCTCGAGAATACCATCCACATCCAAAAGAAGAAGTCGTCAGCCTCGAAGAGATCTCTTGCAGCTGAGCAGAACTAGAGTAGTATCTGTGTGAGCGCCATCAAGTGTAGCTCGTTCTCCTGAGTGTTCGTTTACAAATGAATTAGTTTTTGATATCTGAATTGCTTCACCTTTCGACCCACTTCGGAATGGTGAAGAAATACGAGCTCAATTCCTTGTAGATAAGCTCGACAACGGCGGACTCGGCGCTACGAGCATTTCTTTCTTCGTTGGTTGGGCCGACTTGATCACTTTTCCATCCGCGCGGCGCATCACATCGCGCGCGAAAAACAAGGAAAGTGAACTCGTGAAGCCATCGACGATGAGGAATGTTGGATAGAAGATGTGCTCGGCTTCGAGACCAAAGCGCTCTCCTTGAGGACAGCGTCGATTCCACGCGGTAGTCCAGCAAATTGGGAGGTACGAGACCCCCAGAAAGACAAAAGCTGCTAAGAAGATAGTTTCTCCTCGTGGCCGCTTCATTTGGTGCACCTTCCTGTAGAGCGCCGTGAAGACCCGGAAAATCGAGAGGATGATTTCGGCCTCCACGAGACCAGCCATGCTCGTCCGCGCCCTTCGCCTCACTGAAAACATCGTCGTTTTACCCAAGACGAACCCGAACAACCAGAGCCAGCAGGAAACCATTTCGAGTGTCGAAATCACACACGCTATCCAGGATAGAGCCCACAATGTGTTTGTTGCTTCAGAATCCTCGGATTGCTCGTCCCGTACAAGGGGAGCTCAAACATCCATATTAAAAAGAAGAGCGATGTGGCAATGATAACGGTTAAATAGTTCATCGTAACCCAGCGACCAGGCCACGGCTCGCCCGCCCTGCATGAGGTGAATCTAGAAATGGAGCTGCTGGAGGCGATTTTCATGACGCCAAGTTTAATGGAGATTTTGAAAATACCACTGCAGCTGCTAGACGGTAATAGTGTTTGATAACTTATGTGTTCTGCCTACGCAGACGGCACTTTGTAGTTGAAGCTCACCTGATCTCCGTTGGAGGCTATCGCTGCTGGGTCCGAGACGCCTTCGGTGAATTCCTGGCCGTTAAGTGACAACTCCACACGCACTAGCTCTTCGGTGCTGATGGGTAGCTCTGGGAGTGTAAACTCGGCCGTGCGGGCTGCCTCGTCGATCTCCACAGGCACCACCAGCGATACTCCCGAGTCTGCAGTGGTCAACTTCACACACGCAGCAGGTGTCGAGATGACTCTGTCGACAGTCACAACCATCTTCGTCCCAGGTTCTGCGTCTTGTGGGGAGATCGCGCTCATTTCTGGGACCGCGCAGTACACGAACTTGAGACCGGCATCTGCAAAGTGTTGACCATCCAGCGACACGAACACCTCAACGTCTTCTCGTGTTCCGAGTACCATTCCCTCCGCCATAGCAGCAACGGTGGCAGAATCGTTAGGAAATGGCAATGACGGGGTCCGGAAGACCACACGGCGAGTTGTCGATTCGTCAGGACCAGCAGACCCCTCTGGCCGCAGACACAGGGCAGGCACCACGACGCTACTTTCTCTCCACTGCAGCTTTACGACGGCATCTTGAGTGTCAAAGTGGAAAAAGTCTCCAGCAACCGACACCTGCGTTCCACCAGGTACCATGCCGACATTGGGGAACAGACTTGACAGTCGCCCCGGAGTGAGCATCCCGAATAGCTGGGCTGCTGTCGATGAGCTTCTACCACTGATTTGGAGTTGCGCAGGCAAGAAGGCCCTGCCAGCGTTCATGGAGAGCTGCAATTGCGAGACAAACCCGGTCTTCGCGTACGCTTTCCACCACTCAACTGACAAACCTTGTGCTTTCGGGTTAGCTGGCGGCGAACAAACCCATTTCGGAAGCGGTGGAATTGTGCATGTGAGAATGTTAGCGTCCACGCTCTCGATCCGAAGAGCTGCTGATGTCTTTGTGACCCCTTTTCATCACTGCCAATGCTCACTGGATAGTGGACAATGTTCACTGCGAACTGAGCTACTCCTGGTGCAAGTGCGTCTTGCAATTCGATCTTGACCGTCTGTGGGAGATCGTTGGTAAGGAAGGAGTTTGGGCTAACACGAGCTAGGTACGCGTCATGGACCCAGATAATGTGTGGCAGTGCAGGCTGCGGGAGATCCTGTTTGCGGGAGTGGCTGTAGTGTTCGACTTCATCGTCGTCTGCATCGTCCTCCTTCGGTCTCGCTAGCATCGGGTCCACGCACACCGGAGCAAACATCAAACCACCGTCATAAGATATCTCGACCATGTACGGCACGACTCCGTCTCCATGGTTTAAAAGTGCAGGCATTTTCAAACGCAGCAGCCGGCCTGTTACATCGGAGGGATCAGTCTCGGTCGGATCCATCTCGTCCGTGACTTCTGGATGCTCGTCAAAGACGCCAACCGCAGCAGCTACAGCCTCACTACTGGTGACAGGTACTGGGTGGCCATTTTTACCATCAACACGGCAGCGAACAAACCGGACAATCGGCCGCCGGCAGATCTCTGGCAGACTTCCACACAACGAGATGGCAATTTCCTCTCCACCATCGAAACGAGCATCGTACACTGACACAGACGCAGCATGTGGGCGCTTGAAGACTGTGAACACTCGGCTGTTGGATGTAAAATGCTTGCCATTCATCGAGACTTCGACAACATACTCTCCGGGTAAACGGAACTTGGGTACTTGGCACACAACCTCACCGGTAGCCTCGTTGAATGCTCCTAGCGCGCCGCGCAAGAGTCTTCCATCCGACAATGGTATGAAACGCACTGTCACGTTGTCGTTCGTCCAGAACCCGCTGCCGCGAATACGGAGCTCGTAGCCACCTTTGTGTTCGCCACAAAGTGGAGATATCTCCGAGATGTAAGTTGGTGCGAATGCGAACAGGTTGCGGTCTCCACACACCACCGATCCGACCACCGTGCGTTGGAGAAAATGAACCTTTCGTGGGGTGAACTCACATTGATTTCCAGCCGTACCATGTCCCAGTTTGCCATAGCTACCGTTTCCCCACGTGTAAAGCTGGTGGTTTGTTGTGAGTGCAGCTGAGTAGCTTCCTCCTGCAAACACCTTTGCCCATTGGATAGAACCCTCACACTTGACGGCGTTGGGCACAGCTCTGCCTCCTTTGGCTTCTGCTTCTCCTCTTCCAGTCTTCCCGCCGTGTCCGAGCTGGCCAAATGTATTGAGGCCCCACGAAAACATTTCACCCGTGCTAGTTACAGCAAGAATGTGCTCGAAGCCACACGCAATTCCAACGACAGGTTCTCCGTCAGAGCCTCTTTCCAGTATCAAGTTGGGTGAGTTGGCAAATGTCGATTTTGGCGGCCGAAGTGAGCTGCCACCGAGAAGATAAAGGCTACCATCGGCGAGTAGCACCGCAGTGAACGTGTTACCACAGCAGACAGACACCACGCGCGGCTTGCCGAGGAAGAAGCCGACGTATTTCGGCCAAGCACAAATGCCGTTGACAACCGAGTTCATTTCCTTTGAGAGAGTCTTGAACACCAGCCCAAGCTGCCCCTCCAAGTTCCGTCCCCACGTGTACACGTCTCCATTGTCCGTAATAGCAGCCGAGTGGTGTTTGCCGCAAGAAACGTGAGTGAAGAACAATTCCGGAGCTGTCACGACTCGATGTGGGGCTCCAGTAGCAGTGGCAACAATGATCGGTAGATTATTGACCGATTGGGTCGACTTTGGACGCTTCTCCGGTTCATCTGACTCCGGACCTGGGGTCTTGACGCGATAGTAGTTTTGCTGATTAGACGTTCCGTGCTGGTGGCCCAGCTCACTGCTAGGCAGCACGGCTCCACATCGACCCCACGAGAAAAGTTGTCCATCTAACGATAGTGCCACACGGTGATTCTCCCCGACCGAAACGTGGTGAACCTTGACGTCCTGCAGTCCTTCGGCCACCAATTGACTCTCCAAGTCAGCACCTTCCTTCGTGCCAGACCAGTCGAGTTTCCACGCATCAACCATCGCTACGAACCGGTCGTAGGCGCCACAGATACCACGAACTTTGCGTCCAAGCAAATTCTCTGCGGCCGTCATATCTCCGCCGGTTTGCTCTCCGCACACGTACAAGATGCCCATATTGCCTTCCATTGTTGCTACTTTCAGGGGATCACTTGGCGTCGAGGCACGTTCGTTTCGCAATGGACAAACCAGAATAATCGACCGTTGCCAGCGATATTTTTCAGCAAGGACGACAGGTACGCATTCGTTGGAGAGTTTAGTGTTAATTGTTGGTTTTGTACTGGCAACCCCCACTTCAGCATTGAATACTGCAGGCAGGCACTTGCCACCATCGCACTTGTTTGAACCGCGGGTCATCAAGACGCCAGGTGTGTGGCTCCGTGGATTCGAGAGCACGACCGCCTGCCATTTCCATACTGCGAAGTGTCCACACGAGCACTCGATGATTCCAGAGGTGGTAGAAGCTGCGGAGTGGGGTCGTCGCTGCTAATCATGTCCAGCCTTCAAATGTCGTGACGTATCCGAGCCGAGGAAATTCAGACAAAAATGACTTGGTCGTCACTATGGATCGCTGACAGAAGGCCCTCGATGATTCGTTTGATGCAGCGTAACGAACGCGTAGGACGGGGAAGTTCCTAGCCCACCCACCTCACGTACTCGTAAGCCGAAGAGCTTTTTCCACGCCGCGTAAGTTCATATCTGCACCACCACGGGGCAAACTATCAATACCTTGGATGCAGCAGAATAGCTTGTCAATTTCTGCGAGAATGTTCTGAAACACTGACCGCCTCAGCTCAACACTGGATACTACACGCAGATACTTGCCACGAACGAATTTCTTTGAACCGCGGGTCATCCAGTCGCCACAGTTGGGGCTCAGTGCATTCTAAAGCTCGATTGCCTGCGATTTCAGCTGTCCCATTGCTAGTGGACGGACGAAGTTGCCAGACGAGCACTCGGTGATTCCACAGGTGGAAGTAGGACCGCAACGGAGTCATCGCTGAAAGTCGTGCCCACCCGTCGAAAGAAGTGAGGTAATTGTCTCCAAACACGAGATACCCGAGCCGAAGGAGTTCGTAGCCGCTCACGAAAACCACTTCACGTTCATCAGAAAGCTGCGTTGAATCGCCCATCCTGGGGCCTAGAAAAGGTCGAATCAGGGTCAAAGATGGTTGATCTCTGGTTAGTTTGGTGACTGGATTTGCTTGATCTCTCCGTCGTAAAGGAATCATAGACAGAGATTTCGTACTAGACACGCTTCTTGTCTTTTCATCTACCACAGCGAATCGGTACGGAGGTGAACTCGCTAGACCACTGACTTCGTGTACACACAAGGCGAGCGCTCTCTCAACTCCGTGTAAGTCTGCCACAGAACCACGACCTCGAATCGGGAAGGAACGAGCAAATAGTAGTGGCAGCAAACCAATAGCGAGGATGCAAACCTTTGCTGTGAATACCAACGTAACATGGCCATTGATACGCCACGCGATGTCTGTGGTGAAGAAGTCCAGAAGCTGTAGTTTTCTCACTTCATCCGAGAAAATCACAGTCGCGACTCGCCCATCAACATTTTCCATCCAGCCGGAGACAGCAAACTCGAAGCGAAAGTAGTGTAGCAAGCACAAAACCATTACGGTAGGCGGGAAGAGCGCGTCCGATATCCGCCGACGACAACCTTTAGCAAGTAAATCGAGGATGCTGTAGTAGATGAGCACGAAGTGAGCGATTGCAGGGTACATGACAAACCAAGCTTCCGATAAGGCCCGTTGTTGTCCCTCGAACGCGCACCCGACAGTCCAAAAGGCTGTCAATGTCATCTTCAGTCGGGGTAGCGAGGCTAAGGGGAGGATAGCGAACTTGTATGAGCCCGAAACACAACAAATTCCACACCCAAGCCACTCGCTTTTGCATCGAAACCCACTCACGAACATGAGAATGAGCGTTGCCATCCAGCGTTGCAGTATCAACGCCACATAAACGTTGGAGAGCAGCGTTTGCCAGTCAAAGACACTGCGCACGATGGTATACATGTCGCCTTCGTACGTGAACAGGCCAAACTCCGTCCCATTCGCGATATACACGGAGCTAAACGTGGCTGAGCCCGTGGTACTGCTGAGTTTGTCTCCCCAACGCTCAGATGCTATCGATGCGTGGCAGTTGCTTGGGATTGTACAGTCAATCTCTTTACCCGAGCGCATGTCGAAAACTCGTTGCATCATGTTGTATGGGTCTCCTTTTGCCGAACTTACCACATCTGAATACCATCGCATCCCTTCCAGGTCTTCGTACCAACCATTTTTCCAGTACCCGCCTGGACGTTGTAGCCACTCGATAGTGCGTTCATGGTGGACGGTCCGGTTTACCCCGCTAAACCTCGCGAGGTCGGAATCGCCCGCGTACGCCTCAGATAGACGGAAAATACAAGCATCACCTGCGTGCGTTGAGATCGCATGACGCGCTGGTATCGCATTATCCCAGAAAGGCATGATGAGAACCGGTAAAGTGTTCGGGAGCTCGAAGAGATTCTTGCTATCCCAATCATCGGCCACGTGCAAATCAGCACGGGTAAGATTGCTGTAACCGAGCGATTCGCACGCCTCAAAAATGTTGTCCATGGTGCTGGCAATGAGGTTGCACGAAATTTCGTACATCGGTTGAGCGATCGAGTCCAGTGAATCCGTGATAGCACCAACGCGACGCTGTCTCAGTCGATAGCCGTGCACTGCTGTACCGGTTGAGTCTTTCAGAATAGCTGACACACCTGCAGCAGCAAGGAGCGAGCTGACCAGTCTTGGTTCGTACATTTTTCCGTTCCGAACACAAGCGATCACGCGGTCTGTGTACGGCACGTCGTTTGTTCCAACAATTTGGTGGGGACCGAGCAATGGACTTCTACCAAGCGCAATGAGTCGATCAATTGTCGTTGAGTCCCAAATGGCTCCAAGTAGTTGCGAGCACACGAGAAAAATAATGAAGAGGCAGGTTGTCCAATGATACAGACCAGAACCGACTGCACTCAGCTTAACCTTCATAAACGCTTGGGAAGCTGCGGATGTCGTGTCGTGGTCGTGTGTGGGGTGCACTCGCTTCGGTATTCGAGGGCTCCACGAAATCCGGCTCAGCCACGTTTGTTTCGGATCGCTGGCTGAGTTAATCTCACTCAACGTGACAGGAGCAATACTCTGGTTTCGGTGAATTCGCGGCAACCGGGACATCATGCTTCGGAGAGCTTTCGAATGAAGACCAAAATGGGTTTAGCGGAAACCACAAGTTGCTCCATCCGCTTGGAATAGCTCTCAAAGATAATTTGGGGTTGGTTTGAAGATGGATGTTCGCCTGTGGTGGTAGGTAGCCGATTCTCATAGCAACTACTGCAGTGCACTTTTCCCTCCTCAAGCTTCAGCTTGAATATCATGCAACTCGTTTCGTGAATTCGGTCAGTAGAGATAACTGTACGTGTTGATCCAATCGTTCCAAGACGTAACAAGCATCAGCCGGAATTCGTTAAGCACCCGAGACACGATCGGCGACCAAGTGCCTGCAAACAGGCGCGACTCGTGTCCGTGAAGCCGGAACCACGAACACCTACCTGTATCGTCACTACGTGATACTTTTTCTGGTCGCGCGGATCCCATGGTCGTCACGCGAGCCAAGCGAGCTAAGCAAATGTGTTCATGACAGCCATATGGGTAGGCAATCATCCTTGCCACGCACAGGTCTTCTTCGTATAGTAATCATCCAGGCATCCTGGGGTTTCCGTCTTCAATACTGTAACACCGAATGCTGCGCCAGCAGCAGAGAGCCATTTAGTGTTCTTTCGACCGACAGGCAACGACTTCAGCACAAAGGGGTCTATGCGTTGTTTGTGTCCGAGTCGTATCCGGCAAATGCACCCACGACAGCAATGCAGTCACTGACTCAGTGACTACATCCTTTACGCGATTAGTCTTTTCGGTGTGAAAGACATCACACCGAATGATTCATTATGAGTGACTCGCGATCATATGACCGATGGACCAAGCGAGTTGTTGCCGTCGCGTGCTGAGACCCACTTCTCAAGTCTTCCAGTCGCGAAACAGGCTCCACTTGAAGATGATTTCGTCCCTCCGATTCGCGTTTGCGGCTATTGCGACGATGGTCGGTGCTGTCACAATCGACACGGGGACTGCGCCAGGACTCGCGGCCGGCACCACCGGCGGCGGCAGTATCGAACCAGTGTATCCGACTACGACTGATGAGTTGATCTCGTACCTGAAAGACTCGGAGCCTCGAGTCGTGGTGCTCAACCAGGAGTTCGACTTCCGAGGCACCGAGGGTTCCACCACTGAAACCGGTTGCCGTCCGGATTACACGCGCGCGTGCATCGCCGAGAGCAATGGCTACCAGTCGCAGGATGTCATTCTGAACGAAGGAGACACTGCCATGTCCCAAACCGGAGGCTGCTCGGACGGAACGGCCGTGGACGTCACGTACGACAAGGCTGCCAAAGACTTTATTGTGGTGGGCAGCAACAAGACCCTCGTTGGAGAGGGCACTTCCGGCGTGATCATCGGCAAAGGAATCTGGATCGATGGCGACAACGTCATCGTGCAAAACATCCACATCACCGATCTGAACCCGCACCTGGTCTGGGGCGGCGACGCCATTTACATGCAAGGCACGGACGACCGCGCCATGGAGCACATTTGGCTGGACCACCTCAAGATCTCGAGCATCGGACGGCAAATGCTCGTGACAGGATTTGCTGGGGTGAGCAGCCTCACCGTCAGCAACTGCGAATTCGACGGTGTCACGGAATACTCGGCCTCGTGCGACGGACGGCATTATTGGACCATGATTCTCAGCGGCGATGACACGCAGGTGAGTCTGCTGAGTAATTACATCCACCATGTTTCGGGCCGCGCACCAAAGATTGACAGCTCGGTGGTGCATGCTGCCAACAACTACTGGTGGAACTGCTCCGGCCACGCGTTCGACATCGGCGACGACGCCTACGTGCTAGTCGAGGGCAACTACTTTGACATCGAGCCGACGCCGAACGTCGAGGGCAGCACCGGATCCCTCTTTGTGCCCACCAACAGCAACCAGGACCAATGCCAAGCTTATCTTTCTCGCGCTTGTCCGCTGAACGTCCTTGTGGAAAGTGGCACGCTATCGTCGGACAATCGCAACGAGGATACTGCGACCGCAACGGTGGCCGGCATTTCCGGGTTCCTAACGGTTGACGTGGCAGATGCAGCCGAGCTGTTTCTAGTCAGCGACAACTTCGGTGTTGGGACGCTATCCAGCAGCTTCACAAGCTCCTCCGCAACAATCGCTGTCGCCTCGTCAACTACATCTTCACCATCGAGCGTACAGGGAACTGTGCAACCGGCACAAAGCAGCACAACTGCCTCTGCAGCTTCGACCACTTCCGATACGATTTCACAGATGACGGCGCCAACTACCTCGCTAGCATCTAGCACTTCTCCCCCAGTAGCTACTGAAGCTACAAGCTCATCTGCCGCAACCACCACCTCCACCACAATTACTTTCTCAGGATCACCTACCGGCTTCGCTGTCGGCACCATTGGCGGTGGCAGTGTCGAACCGGTGTACCCCACAACCATCGACGAGCTCTCCACCTACCTCAGCGACGATGAACCACGAGTCATTGTGCTGCAGCAAACCTTCAACTTCAGCGGCACCGAAGACTCCACCACCGAGACCGGGTGCAGACCCACCTTCAACCAAGAGTGCATCGCCGAGAACAATGGGTATAAGTCACAAGACGTCATCCTCATGGACGGCGATACAGCCATGTCACAAACCGGAGGCTGCGACAGCGACGGTATCGCCGTCGAGGTGACCTACGACAACGCCGCTACGAACCCACTCGTGGTTGCCAGCAACAAGACCCTGGTCGGAGAGGGTACAGCTGGCGTGCTGTACGGCAAGGGCCTCTTTATCCAGGGAAGCAACGTGATCGTGCAAAACATACACATCACGCAGCTCAACCCGCACCTTGTGTGGGGCGGCGACGCCATCACGATCCGAGGTGCGGACGACACGGCGCCGTCGGGTATATGGATCGACCACGTCAAGATCTCCAGCATCGGAAGGCAAATGGTAGTGGTCAACTTCTCCGGTACCATGGGGCTCACCATCAGCAACTCGGACTTCGACGGCAACACCGAGTACTCGGCGTCGTGCGATGGCCGGCACTACTGGGGATTCCTGCTGTATGGCGAGACAACGCAGATCAGTCTCGTCAACAACTTTATCCACATGACTTCTGGCCGCTCACCCAAAATCGGAGGCACCGCCGACCAAAGCGTTGTTGTCCACGCCGTCAACAATTACTTTTACGACAACTCGGGGCACGCCTTCGACGTGGCAACGAGCGGGTACGTCTTGGCGGAAGGCAACTACTTCGACGCGGTCACGACACCCAACCTGGACAACGAAGACGGCAACTTCTTCGTGCCAGCGGCTGGGAGCAACTGTGAGGCGAGTCTAGGTCGCGAGTGCGAACTGAACGTGCTCACGGATAGCGGCACCTTGTCGGGGTACAACGAGGACGCAGTGACGAACCTTTGGGGACGTACACGACGCAGATTGGCGGGTACGCGGTCGCGGCGGCGTCTCAATTCAGCGCGGCGACGGCCAACTTTGGCGTGGGCACGCTGGTGTAGTGGCTGTAGTCGACCTCGCGTGAGTTGCGTTTACCTTTTCAAAATTCATGTACCGCCCGTTCTCACCGTATTGGCACGCACCGTTGCTCAAATGTGTCCGCATATACTCGGAACAGAGTGCATCCCTGACACGGTGTTTAGCCGTGTGCTGCTTCGTTCATCGTTCATAGCTATCTCCTGCGTTAGTTTCAAAGCAAGGGAGTAGAATATGAACATCCGTCATTGCAGCACGAGAGCTCTATTTGTTGTAAACGTACTTTCAAGACGAAGACACGTAATCCCGGCCGGATAGCGTCTGCAACCATGCCTTTATGCTTGTTTCATGAAGCTGATTCGAGCTGCGTGCATTCTTCTTCCCCTTTATGCCGCCTTCTTCTGCTTCGGCCGCACCTCTGAGTCCTGCACCGTATGGAGAAAGATGGCGTCATTCGGATGACTGTACAAAAGTCGCAACAAAACAAACAAGGAAGTCAACCAAACAGAGCACACACCAGCAAACACACAGCTGCACGTACTCCTTCTCGCCCTGTTCGTACGTGTACGAGGCCGCAACGGCGAGCACCGTGCCGTCGTGGTTGAAGTCCATGGTCGCAACACTCGTCGGGTATTGCCGCAGATGCGTGATCCGCTTCTTGTTGGCGCCGTCCCAGAGGTTCACGACGCCGTCGCATCCGCCTGTGGCGAACGTCCCGTACGTCGGGTGGAACGCGATGCTGTTGACGGGATAAATAAGCGTCTGGTCGTCCACTTTGCCGCGATGGCACTTGAACGCGTAGCTGCGCTTCTTCTTGTCTGCACCAGCCTGCTCGTCCGCAAAGTACTCGAGCGCCACGCGGCCTTCCACCGACCCGAGCGCGTACCCAGACAGGTCGGGGAAGACGCTGACGCAGCGCATCTGGTACTTGAGCGGACTCTCCTTCTGCACCAGTGGCCGCGCCCAGTTGCGCACATCATACACGGCCACTTGCCTGTCGGACGAGGCGGCGGCCACCAAGTGGCTCCTGACGTCCAGGCCGAAGACTTTGCCGCCCAGTTTCACCTCGTGGGTCTGTGCGTTGTCTCCGCTGCGCACGTCGAAGAGCTTGACGCGGCCGTCCCAGCCGCCGCTCACCGCGAGCCCGAACTGTGTCGAGTAGCCGACATGTCGCACGGCCGCGTCGTGGCGCCCCAAGGACGCGTTCACCTGGCGCGTGTGCACGTCCACCTGCTGGAGGACGCAGTCCAGGCCGCCAGCGAACGCCTCGCCCTCGCCTTTGCCGTAGCAACAGCCCAGCACCGGCGCCTCCATCTCCACACGCGCGCGCAGCCGTACGCCGTCATACACGCGCAGAGAGGCGTCCCACGAGGCCGCCAGGAGCTGCGCGTGCGCACCGAAGCACAAGCTGGAAATGCCGTCGCTGGGCGGCGCCAGCACCTCTGCGTCCTGCATCGTGAATCGAGGAGTGATGGTCGCCTCCCAGAAGGAATGGGTTTCCCCTCTCAAAACGCATAGGAAAACCCCTTGAATTGCATCTCTTCCATGGGCTCCAATACTCACATATTAATCGTTCCGCAAAGCATGCGCGACCGTCACTCTCGCCGTCGCCGCGTCTTCTCCGCGCTGAGCCGCATGCAGGCCACGGGCGCCACGACCTCCGCCCGGGCGGCGCAATGGAGCCGCGCGCGGATGCAGACGGTGGCGGACCTGCCCGAGGCATTCGTCTCGTCGCTGGACGCGGCCGAAGCCCGCGAGAACGAGCGCCAGGCCGCCTTCCACGGTCGCAAACAGAGCTTCGTCGTACTTACGCGGGAACTCTACGCGCTGCTGGACAGCACGAGCCAGGACCGCCGCAAGCTGCGGCTGCTGCTGCAGGAGCTCGTGCAGCGGCTGCTGGACCCGACGGGCGTGCACGCGCCGGAGGGAGCGCCGCTGGACGAGAGCGTGGACGGCTTCGTGGCTGCCGAGCGGGAGACGTTTCTGCGCGTGGGCGGCGACGAGTGTCTGCTGCGTGTGCTGCACGCGCTGCGCCAGGAGGACCAGCTGCTGCACGACAAGCAGCCGCCGCTCTGGTCCACGCTCGTGCTGGACGGGGAACGCCGCCAGAAACACGCGCTGAGTCCCTCGAGCGACGTTCGCGCACTGTGGGAAGAGCCGGTGCCCGTCATCCTCTCGACGAGCAAGAGCGGCACCGACGCGTCGCTGAGGAAACATATTTTGAATGATACGATGGTAAGAAAAAGAGAGGTTGGAAGGGGAGGAGAGAGGACTGACATGGGTTTTGTGGTGCTGCTGCTGCGTAGGCGATTTTGAGAGAGCTGTGCTACTTTTCCATCAACTTGGCCACGCAGCTGTGCGACAAGGACGGACTGGTCGTGTATTTATTCCAGCTCATGGGGGACGTGAGGTTCTTCGACAATGCGTCGGGGCTGGTGGAGGAGATTTTGGCTGTGAGAGACGAGTCCTTCGACCTCAGTCGGATTCGTACGTGGAGAATAGGTGTTTTTTGTATTTTCGTGTTTGTAAGGACTAACGCGTCGGTGCTATTGCAGCCAATTTCCACGCGATCATGCAGGCGTTGTCATCGAGACAGTTGGCGTTCTTCTGCCGTGTACTGGCGCTTGTGGTGTTCGAGCCGGAGGACCGACGACTGCTGGAGACGGCCAGTGCGTGGATGGATACATGTCGGTTGTTGAGGTGTGGTGTGGTGGATTCTAAGGCTTTGTGAATGTTTTTGTGTTGCTCTTTACAGAAGTCATCAAGTCGCTGGAGCTGCTCAAGCTGCGTCGCAACCGCATGATGCGTGCAGACAACATTGTAGACCGCAACCACGCGCTGATTTTCAACTCGCCGCTGATCCTGCAGCGATTGCTGCAAGTACTGCAAGTGCAGAATTTTTATTTCGCGCTGAATCCGGTTTACGAACCATTCTCGTCTGAACTTGCAACATCAGCCGAGTTTGCAACGTTGCTGTACCAGACGAGTGACCGCAGTGATTGGGATACTATTGAACGGCTCGTAACACACCCATCGCTTGGATCCTCGGGAGATCTCACCATTCTACATAGGCATCACCAAGCACGTGCTGCTGCGGCAACTACTGCAGAAGGAGATCCCAGCTCACCATCGTCGTCGCACCCGCAACACCCGTTATCTGTTGAGACTGCTATCTTGCGTGATCTCATCTTCCGCAATAGATCACCGGACCAGCGTGCTCGAGAAGACGCCGAAGCACAAGTGATTATGAAATCGATCGTGCTGGCTCCGTATCGCGTCGAGGTGCTTTTGTATTATGCACTCTTCTTAATGGCAAGCGCAAGATCGACTTTCAGGAACGCCTCGCAGAAATGGGATTGATCAAAACACTGAACACCATGTTTGACAAGTTTCAGTGGACGACGACAGTACCTCCCAACCCGGCGCATGAACCACTGCACGGCCCAGGATGCGACTGCAGCTTAGATGCATCGTTGAAGATCCAATTCCTGCGTTTGATTCACAACTTTTGTGACCGCGACTACAGCGATAACACGAGCAAGCTCCTTCTACTAAGTGAGCATGAAGTCCAGCTAATGAACGACGGGGATCCACGCCAATCAGCCTCGATCACCCCGACAAGGGCCTTCTCTCGAAGATCATTCACGCGTTGATCGAGCAGCCAGTCGACTCAATTTACCGTTTCTGGCTTGCCTCGTGTGTAGAAGCTTTTTGCGTCGTGCCGCTCCGAGCGAACAGCTCTTCGTGGCCCGGACGCCTCTTCTCCAGGCGCTCATTACGGAGATTCTTAGTGGTGGTGCCTATCGTTCGCAAGGCAGTTTCCAGTCGGCATTTGACTTGCTGGGAGAGATGACGAAGGGCAACTGGAAAACGCTCCAGCTTTTTCATGGAATGCTGAGCAACACGCAGTTTGCGTCTTTCATGGGTTTGTATACAGTAAAGATCTGTGTTGCTGCCCACATATGCCATCACTAACGATTTTTGTGCTTGCAATACTATAGAAGTGGTGATCTTGAATCTGGTGGACTCAAACGTGTTTATACGATCGATGTTGCTGTCGTCGGAGAAATTTGCGAAGCGACCCCAGGACGGAACTTTTGGCCTAGCTGACGACGACGAGATGGATCGAATGAGCGAGTTCCTGACTGTGAACCTCGTGCGACTTCTACGTGATCTCATGACCATCGTGACGATGGACGACATCAACCACGAGAATATTTGCTGTCTGAACACAGCCATCGTGATTCTTGTGTTCCAGCACCGTCGGCAGCGACTTCCGGCTATACTTAAGGCTCTGCGTGACCACGAAGACGTCTCAGGCAAGCAAGGCTACGTGTGTAATAACTTCCGCGGTTTGTTGTGGTTCTGGATCCAGTACTATACGCCGCGGGGTCGTGACCGACTCGGGTTAGAGCATTCGAGCGAAGTTAAATTCGAGGAGTGGCGGCGTGTTGTTTCACTGCTGTGCGCAGATGATGGTTCGGAGACCGCGCTGCTGTCGGCACCTGCACGACTCCCCATCGCCGTACTCGCGAATTTACGCGGCGCACCACCAAAGGTGCACCTGAAAAAACTTTTTCGTGAAATGCCCTCGAGCTGCTAGTAGAGGCGCTACGCGAATATACGCGGCGTACCGCCAAAGGTGCACCTGAACAAACTTTTTCGTGAAAACCCTCGAGCTGCCTGTAGTGGCCCTTGTGAACTCGAGACGAAAGTAATGACGACGTATGAAAGCGTTTTTTTCAGCTTTTGTTATTCTCGGCCCAACCGGACTGCGGCGTTAGTCGATTTGGCGTGTCTAACCGGGCATCCGATGTTGCCGATAGGTTATCGGGCTGTTTCAAGTGCTGTTCGTCCCCTTATCAGTGTGAAAAGGTACGCGATACATCCTTTACCGAGAGTCCGTGACTGAAATCACTGTTCCCTGCAACATGGATTGGCTACTGGAAATTCATCACAAGGCATGCATTGCTCCAGTTTCGATATCTACGGGGTAGCCTTCAGTGCTGATCAAAAGTGTGAGTGCCAGCTGATGTCGTTTTGGGAGAACGAACTAAGAACCGAATTGCAAGTTGGTCAGTCTTGGGTTTTCTGTGAACTTCGAATGAATTGAGTGACTGCAGACGAGCATTTCCAGCGACTTTGCCGGCGATAAAGGCGACTTGGTGATTGTTGAACTGTTTTGGACGATGCGCTCTTCATCGCATATTATCTATTTCGGAGTTTGGAGTTTTGGTGCTCAGGCCTGGCCAACGCAAACATATTGCTACATCCATCCGCGTGGGCAAGCTTGAATATGCACTTTTTCGCACGAAATCGGCGAAAGCTGTCCAAAACCCCGTTGGCAGCAAATTCGGAGGCTCGACAACGACCACTTGCGGTGGCGCGTGAACCGTCTTCATTGAATCAAGTGCGGCCAGCTCAAGTAAAGAGTGGTCCCTATGAAGCATCGCCGAAGCTCTTCGCCAGAATCAAGCTGCGCGAACTTGCTGATGCTTCATACCATTGGACAACATGCATGTTCATCATTACACTCGTGTGTTCGCAGTTGCTAGGAGCTGTTTGGGATTCTACGAAAACAACAAACCACCTCTTTTACGGAAGAAGTCCGCTGTTAGGACCCTCGCAGATTGTCGGTACAAACGATGTGCCTTTCCCTGACCGTGTGATAGTATGCGTGCGGAATGGACAGGATTACGAGCCAAAACTGGTGAGCTCACTGCTTGCTGCACCGGGAAGGACAGCTATGCTGGAAGATTCGACTGGCACAGCGATGCACGGCTATCGACTACGACAACGGCGAGTGGGCTCGATCGACGACTCGCTCGATTCGGGGTTCTGGACGTCTACGAGTCGTCGTGTGCTTTGATCGCGGATACCATCGACAATATCTTTGCGAGTTGTCTAGCGCTGGGATATGAAAACCTGACCCGAGATAGTCTGCGTGTGGTTGACGACTGGGACAGCAAGAATGTGTACGTGCTTCCGAACACGTTGCCTGTCCTGATCATGCCATACTGGGACAACGCCGCATATTCTCGTCATGCAATACCGACGTGGGGAGGCGATGCATGTATTTTTCGTTTGGAAGACGCGTTTACTATGGTTGAAGGTTCAACTGCGATCGCAAGTTTTCGTGGGGTCAACCAAAGTGTTCGTCACGAACGCACCATCGAGTGGTTGAATCGTCCTGGCGGGTATTGGAAGAACGGGTGGTACGAAGATCTTGAAGGTATACGATGGTACTCGGACGTGAAAAGCTCAGCCCCAGGAGCTCCTTACAACATGATGCATCGGTTATTCGACATGCGCACAGGGAAGGAATTGGACTGCTCTACTTCAGACGACTGCGAAGCTGCTGCGCATATTGACTGGTGGGGAGACAAATTCAGTTCTTCTGACAAGGGCAACAACATTACCTCTATCTACATCGCGAACGCCACGGAATTTGGAGTTTTCGTCTACGAATCCTACGAACAGCACATAGTGCGCAGTGTCTTTGATTGGGAAACCTTGGTTTCGAGCCTGTCCGTTGCTTTCGTATTGACGCGGTGGGTTGTGTCACTGGTTTCGCTGCATCTAGGCGCTTATCGAGGGAAAAGTTTATGGTTTAGCGGTGGGATCGGTTGCATTTCTGGTGCTGAAAGTTTTGGGATTCTACCGTTTGCATCAATGCCGCGACTAAAGATGACGCTGGCTGCCTTTTGGACTGTTGGCTGTCGATTTGAAGGCCAGCAAATTGGTCTAGCCGCGGCGTGGTTTGCAATCTACCCTGCGATTGTAAACTTTATGCTCATTTACTTTAGCTTGTTGAATTTGGCTGCCAAAGCTCTTCGCCGCCGGGTATCAGATGCCTTGTTTGCGCCGACGATACTTCTGCTGTGTATGTTGCACTACTTTCGACTGGAACTTGCGGCGTCGGGGTGGCTGAAAGGTATTGATGGTCGAATTGCGACGGTGGTGTTTTCAGACGAAGTTAATAGTGCGCAATTGTCGGACTATTTCACCACAGATATCGCTTGGCGCATGAATGGGCGGGTGCCGCTCATATTCGGATTGAAGTTGGCCATTCTTGGGGTCAATTTGCTACCGTTGCTGTTGGCTCGTCCGTTTCCGAGGAGTACCCGGTGTACCGAGCTTGGTCTGCATGGTGTTGAGAAAGCTCTTGCCTTACGCGCGAGATATGTGGGTGGTCTTGGCTGCTCACTAACCTATATGGTTGCAGAAGTTGACACGAAGAAGAACTGCTTGGGCTCAACGCTTTTCACAGACAAAATCATTTCTAAGCCCAGTGAAAAGAGCTTGAACTACGATGGCGATTGCCATAGCGTCGTTTTCGGGCCAATCAAGACTAATGTCGAAGTGACCCCTATTCTCAACTACAATACAAGAATTCCAAGCATAGCAACTGATACCAGCAATGCTATTGACGCCACGAATCCATCACACCACAATACGAGCCACCAGGAGGTCGCGCTCGTCAACAGCTACGAGCTCATTCGACTCGGATACGTTGTTTTTGGAGACAAATACCTCATAACTTTCGATGAGTGGGATTTGTTGTCTTCGATGGGCCTGTTTCGATCGTTTTGTCACTTCTGGAACCATCGCGTGCTCGTGTGGACACTTCGCCCAGCGGCTGCTGACGGTGATGCGGAGGTTGCAGGCGGTCGAGCTCTTCAGTGCACGGAACCTCAGATGTGGCGCCTGGACGATCCTAGATTGCAGAGGGTTCGGTGGTGGCAGGTTTCTGCGTGTAGCATTCAATGCTGATGGCTACATGCGGATGGATTACCATTCACAGATTACATTCTTTGGCGAAGAGTGTGGTAAACCTCGTGTACAGACGAGAGCTATGGACATTACCTTTATCTTCTTGTGAGATCAGTGCGAGTTTCCTAAATGCTTCGCTGTCCATCTCGTTTACGTTGTGGTTCGGTCTCAACTTGGAGTGACACAAGCGAATTTGAAATGTTTTTCACGAATTCGTCGATCAGCCCCGCTACGACTACGTCCTAAATCGAAGATTATTGCTCGGATGTCTGTTACTTCGTTTCAATTCGACCACGGATAAAGGTTAGTGACGTGTTGAAGTCCTTTGAAATGGTTGATTCTCGTGAACTTGTCGCGCTGTACCATTGGAGGTAGTCTACAGTAGTGTTTTCTCAACTACTGGGTGCCGTTCGGGAGACGGAAATACTAGCAATTCAACTCGTGTGGAGAAATTACGTGCGTGGACCTCGTGAGATCGCGCTTTCGAGCTCATTCGACTCCGATACCCATTCTTTAAAGAAAATACATATTCACGTTAGCCTTCAATGCGAGTTTTCTGCAAATTTTGGACCCCGTGTACTCGTGTGGACACATTGACCGCTGCCACCGAAGGTGAAGCAGAATTTGTAGGAGCCCCCAAGATGTGGCGACTTGATGATCCTGGCGGTGGTGGCAAGTGACCGTTCGCAGCATTCAGTGTTCGGCGCCTTGTTTGAGCAGGACGTCAAGAGGCTCATGAGAAGGCACAAAATCAGCGGTTAAGACCCGATGCAATCACGCTCAAATCCGTCCCCGCGAACATTGGTAAGCTTAGTAAGAAAACATTCGGCAACTTCGCGCGTGAATTGCCCTTGACGGTAGAAGGTGTCGCGTTGACGCGACCATAACATTGAAGCGGTAAATGCCAGCAATTGTACTAGGATTCGATGCACTCGGAAGTTCACAAACAACGGTGAGAGCCTAAATTTGGCATGTAAACCACGTGTTTTTGGCTTTGGCATCCACCCGCAATAATTTTTGAGAGTGAGTTCTGCACCCAACTGGGATAGGTTAAAATGGATCAGATTTTAACCTACCCCGTCGGCTACCTCTTTCGATATCCGTCCGGCGGACGGTGTATACCCGTGTATACCCCCTGCCACGCCACTCATTTGGAGAAAAACCAACGCGCCAAGGAAAAGGGGGAAGATGGCGCACGAACGGCGCGTTAGAGCGGCAGTGAGGAGGCCGCGCGAGGCGACAAGTGGAGCGGGCGAAGGCACGTCTGCCCCTTCGTCCCCGGACGCGTCGAACGACGACGAATGGGTCGATTCTGACCGTGGCACGTCGAGCAGTACGAGCACCAACACGTCCCACTCGAAGCAAGGCCGATCTGAAGGGTCGACGCACCCGCGGCATGCGAACAACGACTTTGAAGAAGGACAGGAGGTCGAGGTAGTTGCTCCCCGCTGGATAATGGCGAGTTTGAATCTTGGGAGGACTTAGAGAACTTCCTGGAGACGTACACGAAGCAGACGTATCAGGTACACTCAAAAGATTGTCATGCTGCCATACATTCATCTGATACTTATCCGTGTACGCCTACAGAGCTTCCGAGTCCGAACCAACAACACAGCGGCTGCCAGAAATGTCAAGATTCGCGCGAGTTCGTCTACGCAGCCGTTAATCCCGGAGGAGTGGAAGTACTACGGAAAGACATTTGTTTGTACACACTCTGGGAAGTACAAGGCGCGTGGCAAAGGAAAGAGGAAGCGGCTGCAGTCCAGAGCCATGGAGTGTGGAGCACAGGTATGTTTTGTTTCTGATTGGGCTCATTTGGGTGTGATTTGGGTTCAGTTGGGTATGTTAGTGCTCGTTTGGGTGTGTTTGTGTTAACTGGGTACCTGTCGTTACTGTAGATCAATGCTTGCGTCCAAGTAAAGGATGCCTCGGTTCCTACGTTTGTTTGAGGGTTACCACGGCTCGATTGGTGCACAACCATTCTTTGAACAAGCACTCGTTCAACCAGTACCCGCATATAAGGACTGCACTGGAGCCTGAAGTGGTGTCTACGGTGAATGAGCTCCGTAAAGCCGGGGCTAAAAAGAAGAACATTCTCAAGTATATCCACGACAAATCCAAATGCAGCCCGTCTCCACAGGATGTCCATAATCTCGTTCGAAGGCTGAAAAAGAAAGAGGAGACGGCCGACACAACTGCCAAGAGGCTGAAGCAGTATATGGTGGATTTTTCTGAGGAGCCAGGAAATGTGGGTCGCATCTTCGTGGACGATGTGGGGGCAAAGGTTTGTAACTTCACTCATTTTCAGAATTGTATATAAGGATCTAACATTGCGTGTCTTGTAGAAAATTGCTACGTGTATCACGATGCAGACGAAACACATGCGCCAGATGTTCGACAAATTTCCTGAAGTACTGATGATTGATGCGACTCACGGAACAAATGCTTCTAAGTACAAGGTGTTCTCTATTATGACACATTATATCTTCGGGAAGGGACAATTCGTACAGCATGCAGTTGTCCAGAACGAACGTCGCAGTACACTTTTGACCGCGCTAGAAGAGTTCAAGCGGAACAACCCGGCATGGCAAAGAATCCAGTGTATCCTGATTGATAAGGATTTCACCGAGATGTCCGTTCTGAAGAAGGCTTTCCCGGATGCACGATTGCTCCTTTGTCAGTTCCATGTCATCAAGTACTTACGCGAGGAAATATCAAGTTCAGACTATGGATTTTCGTCTTGGCAGAAGCAGCAACTGCAAGGATTGGTGAACATGTTGGTGTATGCGAGGACGGAAAGAGAATACTTGAAGTATCGCAACTACATGCGGCATATCATGAATATCGGTCGAGGCGGCACGTCACGTCAAGGGGTTGTCAGTGGAGCTGACACTGGTAGAGACGAGTTGGGCGATGATTGTGACGAGTTGGGTGGTGGTACGAACGAGGTGGGCGCTGGTCGTGGTGAGTTGGGCTCTGGAAGTGGTGACGAAGTTAACGAAGAACCCACGCACCCATTTTAGGCCTACTTCAAAAGAATTGGGACTCTTGTAGACCTATGTGGTGTGCATTCGAGAGGGAGAATGCTGTAACCATGGGCAACAACACAAACAACCGAATCGAATGCCGCTGTTGTCCAATTGGATATACTAACAAGAATAACGTGCTCTGTACAGACTGAAGTGCTGGATCTTACTGCAAAAGAGTGCCTAACTGAAGAGATAATGCCAGACACTGACAAAGAAGTACGGCAGTGACCCAAACGTCGCTGTATTTGCAGCTTCAACTCTGAGAGTTGTTGAGAACGGGAAGATCACGGCTAACTATGGTGATATTCAGCTTGTAATGACGGGGCTGTCGAAAGAGATGGTTCTCTTTCCCGTGAACCGTAACGGAAATCATTGGTGCTCTGTGATGATGAACCTCGCCCAAGGAAAGGTGCTCGTCTACGATTCAAGTTCGTCCTCTCACTTGATCAGCGTTCGCGCTGTGGCACAGAAGTTGATAACACTGCTGCCACGAGAAGCACAACCACACCCACGTCTGCAGACGTACGAGTCAAGCCTGGGCGTCCAGGTGGACAACTACAATTGCGGAGTCTACGTATTGCTGGCATTCGAGATATTTTGTGGCGCCGAGCCCGTGGACATGTGGACAAGAAGACACTGCAGTGTCTGCGCTACCGCTACCTGTGCATGTGCATGTGCATGCAAGATTAAGCTAGCGATATAAACTGAAAAAACAAGAAATATTTGACTGTGATCCGCGAGTTATTTTCCATACACCTCATGCAAGTACACTTGCGATGAACGGAGTCGCAATTGTGTTTCTTTCTGACGATGCAATGGTACGAGAGCACCCATGAATATCAAGGTGCTCGAACGCCGAAGTGCTCAAACTCTCAAGTCGTTGAGCACACTAGGTACGTTTTTCTATCCGACTATACGTATAGTGACTGGGACTGGCTTCCAACTGGCTTTTGAGTTGTAGTACGTTTGGGCTGCGTCTGTGTACCAGATTCGCTCGTTTGGGCAGTGCTGAGAGCTGGATGGGGTGCTCGTACCACGTCACACGTTCTTGAGTTGGGCGCAGGAACAAGTGCGATTATTTTTACACCGGTACAGCTATTCCCAATTACTCCGTAGTACAATTCAAGGCGGTCAATGGTACTGGATCTGCTAGAGGAAGGAGTTGCAGTCTGCTGTAGTGGCGCTGGCCAACGCAATGCCGCGATGGGAGGGTTTACTCGTTTGCATGGACGGTCGCTACCTGGACGAAATCCAGTAGGACGTCAACTTCTGCAGCAGCACTTTGGCCCGGAGCAGAGCCTGGCTAGCTTCTAGCTAGTCTATACTACTGTAGTACATACAGCTTGGCCTCCCTTGGGTTAATTGCTCGGCGTACGTTGCCTTGAATTTTACCTTAAGGTAAATGGTCAATTAGAGGCCGCTTCTCGAGTGCTTCATTCGCATTCGTGAGGCTAAAGAACCAGCGCAAACCCAGGATAAATTCTGACAGTTCCAAAAGCCCATTGTGTTGGCTATTTTAAAGGCCTCTCCCGGCAAAGGACTTATTACGTATGTGCACAGGAGTCATCTTCGAATAAGACCTATCCAAAATGACTCGTCGCCAGTCAGAGGCCGGCATTAACCTCACTTTCAGTATTGAATTGTCGTGACAGCACACACGCCATCCCAGGGATAGGTAACTCGTCAAAACAAATTTCAAGAAGGCCGTAGCAATTATACAGGGTTATAAGTTTTGGAATGCTCACGGAATTTTCAAACGTGCTTCACTCTCAGGCCGCACGCACTGCCAGCAAGTCGCGCGAGGGGCGGCGGCTCTCCTGGCGCTCCTAGGCCACCCTCGACGCTCCGGACACAACGTACAGCTGCCCAAACGTCCTGCCATGCCCGTCCTGTACTCCCGTTCGCGTCTGAAGCCCCTGGAAAGTGGTAAAACCCGGCAGGGCGGGCTAAACGCTGCGCAAACAGCGCCACAACACGCCGTAATGAAGCGCGCTTGCGAGTGCACGTCTCGACTTTGACGGCAAGTGATCCAGCACGTCAACTACTGTAGCCAACGTAGGTATTTGCTTAGTTCTTGCTCGTGCTAAGCCTAATTCTCAACTACTTGCTGCTATCAAACGACTGCAGATTCGAGAACGTCTACAGCTCCTGTCGCAGCAGGAATCATCGGCGCTGACTTCTTGCGCCGCGTGCTTGCAGCCCGAGTTGCAGGACCCCTCTGGATCTCTTGGAGAACCTTATGCATGAGCAGTCGCTCACCAACCGAGACCCGCTTGCGCTTCGTGCTGGTTCCTTTCCTCGGAGGCTTGGGCAATATGAGGATGGATTCTTCAACGAGCGACCGCATGTGCAGCCACGTCGCTTGCTGCATATGAGTTGGGACCCCGTTGCGTGTGAAGTTCGTTAGACGAGCATTCATCTTCACCAGAGACAGTGGGAAGAGACCACAGGCTGTGAAACCGCGCTGAATATTGCGGCCCACCTTGGATCCCCGCCAAGCAAGACTTGCTAAGGAGATGGCGTCGTCCTTGCTGATTGAGAAGCCGCCTTCATCGTCCTCTTCCACGAGACCAGCAATAGCTTGCAGATTCTGTCTTTCAGCGTCGCAAAAACAGGGACGTCCAGAGGCTGTAGGAGATGCGTGGCGTTCGGTGGTAGGAACACAAGCAGGATCTGGAGATGCTCAGCAGCGTCCACGATCTGGGGTGAGTAGTGGGACCCACAGCCGTCAAGGATCAGAAGCAACGGTCGCTGGATACTCGTAGGAACGCTACCAGCAAAGAATTTCAGCCACTCCTCAAACAAAGCCGAGTTCATGAAGCCGGATTCGGACGTAGTTACGGCCGCACCTTGCACCTCACAGCCCTCGAGCAAACTCAGCGACACGTCTTTCCGGGCAAGACGAACACGGGAGGGACAACGAGGCCTGCAGCACTTCCACATGCCACTATGGAGAGGTGGAAGTTGGCAGTATGCACCGTGGACCACACATTACTGGAACCTCGAACAGCGATGACCCTCTTGCTCTTCAACTGCTTCTGGAAAGCCGTCTCGTCCATATTAAATATCCGTGAGCTATCCAGCTTGAGTTCAATCACCAGTTTTGCCAATGTGTTGAACAGCGTCGAAAGGTCCGAGGAAACAACAAAGTTCCTCTTTAGTGGTAGCGCTTGAGCAGATCTTCCCGTGAGATCAGAAAATCGCTCCATAAAGCGGCGATACCACCCACCACCAATGCTCCGACCGCATCCGAGCAGTGCTACCTCCTGGGCCTTGTGAATGATGACCGACCGACCGACTGGGTGACCCACCAGCTGTCGCCCAACCACCCACTCGAAGATGTGGCGCTCTGCCAGCTCGGGGAAGAATGGCTTCGGTCCCGGGCGTGCAGCACTCTGCAGGCCAGTCTCCGCCGCTGTCACCAACCACTTTCGAATGGTTCTCTCATGAACCCCGGTGACATGGGCGACATCTGAAATCGTAGCTCCTGCTTGGACCAGAGCGATGGTGTCTTGCTTCTTCTCGATCGTGTACGTCTTCATCTTGCAAATGCAAATTTGGAAATGATCAATTGCTCAAAACCTCTGAAGCAGTACACACCACCAATGCATTTCCCCGCCAACGTTTTCCCGCCAACCAGCTTGAAATTTGTTTGCAAAGGTTTCGTACTTAAATTAATTTAGCGAATGAACGGCAACGATCTAAAAGACAGTGTGCTCAGTGGACAATAATGCGCCGGCCTCGAATGACCACATGGCCTCGAATTGAGCATTTACCTTAGTTAATCAATGAGCTCTATTTGGCGGCAGCTATTTTGAGTGCCAAATTTGGCAGCCGGCATCCCCACCGATGCTGCTATCCAGCTGCCAAATGCCAAATCTGGCAGAAATGTAGCTTTTGACACCCGCACCGGTACTGCCAAATGCCAAACAAATATCTCTAAGGGGGCCACTAGCCCTGTCCGACAGTAACTCAAGTAAGTCATCCGACTCAGAACGCGGTTTTATTTGGATTAGCTCGCTTAGCAGCACAAAACAAACCCTTTAAGCAACTGCTCGCTCGCATATACAGCGCCTATCTACCGCCGTGTTCTCCGGTTTCCGTAGCTGTTACTGCTTCGGTGAGGCCTTGTCGGCAAGGCCTCGTTCAGACGGGCGTACCCTTGGCTGCCCGAGTTTTTCCGACTGCGATTCTTCTTCGCTCCCTTGGACGACTTGTAGTAGTCCTCGTCTTCGTTGTAATCGTACCCGTTGTAGTCTGGGTACTCGTCTTCGACATCTCGACCACGTTTGCGTCCAGTGACGCGACGGCCATTGCTGCTGCTGGTTGCGTTGTAGCAGTCGGCCGCGAAATGCCCAGGCTTGCCGCATTTGAAGCAGTTGCCTCCTCCACCTCTGTTGTATCCGTTCGTACGCATGGGACACTCCGCAGCGATGTGGCCAGGCTCGTTGCACACAAAACACGTCTGCACCGTCCGGCCGCTACTCGTTCGGGTGGCGAAGTTGGTCGCCGCGGGCTCCCTGTAGTCCTCACATCGGTCCAGCGTGTGGTTCTTGGCACACTGAGGGCAATACACGCGTCTGTCGGCAGGAGGAGGCACCGGCACACAGTGCAAATGGCCCGCTATGGTGCACACCATACACGTCAGCAGCTCCTGACTGTCGACGTTCTCGCAATCGTCTGCATAGTGTCCAACACGACCGCAAATGCTGCACGGATCAAGTTCCTTCGAGCGATTGTCACAGTCCTACAGCCGCAAAACAAAAATCGTCAGCAACCTCCTTCTCAACCTCTGCAAAATACTCCACACATACCCGTTCTTGATGCCCCAACTGCAGACAATTGGTGCACGGCAGGTTCGGACACCCCCACGCCTGATGCCCACGCAGCGCGCAGTAGTAACAAGGTCGCTGCAACTTGTCGTTCATGCAGACGTTGGACATGTGGCCCACCTGTCCGCAGTGGAAGCACTTGGTGGCCAGGTCCGTGATGAAATAGCGGTTCTCCTTGCGCTTGCGGATCTCGGCCGGGTCCTTCTTCTTGAGGGTCTTCTTGTCCTTATCTGATTCCTTGCTGTCCTTGTCCTTGGCTTGATCGAAGAGCGGCACGCCGACCTGATTCTGATTCTGATTCTTGCTCCCATCCTGTGGCTCGTCCTCCTGAATCTCCTTCTCCACGGCCACGTCGCCCGCGTCACCTCGAAACCGCGAGCCAAAGTCGCTCAGAATGAAGTCGTTGAGGGGCTCCAGAGGGGCTCCTCCAGCACCGGCAGCTTGCGCTCACTGGCGGGCACGAGGAAGCGCGCCGCCCACTTGGACAGCGTCGGCTTCTTGCCGTCCTCACTCTTGATTACCACGACCGGTGTCTGATTCCTCTGAGTCGGTTCTGAGTCTGAGTCCACGCTGATTGGCTCGCCCACGTCGTCGTCTGAGTCCCAGCGACTGGCCGTCTGATTCTTGCGCTGCTGGCGCGTGGGCTGCACGGCCAGCGGCGCCGCTCGATGCGCGCGCGGGTCCGACGGGTCCATCACGTGCAGCAGCTCCACGTCGCTGTCCGACGAGTCGCTCACGTCGCTCATGGCGTCCAGCACGCCCGCGTTCTCGCCCCGCATCAGTCTCAGTCTCAGGTGCGCTATCTGCCACTGAAAAATAAAACCGGAAATGGTGTAGTGTACCGCATTGTAGCCATGTCAACCGTTTTTACCTGTCCAAACCGATACCATTGCGCATTACGTCCAGTACCCAAGTTGCCCTTCCTCCCTCATGGCGTCGATCGATGAGCCGTTGGACCTGATCAAGCTGAGCGTGGCCGAGCGCATCTACGTCAAGTGCCGCGGCGACCGAGAGCTGCGCGGCGTGCTGCAGGCCTACGACCAGCACTTGAACCTGGTGCTGAGCGACGTGGAGGAGACCATCACCGTGCAGGAGGTGGACCCGGAGACGTACGAGGAGCTCGTCAAGCAGTCCAAGCGCAGCATCGAGATGCTCTTCGTGCGCGGAGACGTCGTGATCCTCGTGGCGCCCCCGCTACGCACCGCCTAAAACTCTTGAGAACAGCAGTCTTTCCCCTCTCCCTCACCTGCCAGCCATAGGTTATGAGCCCATTTTCCCTTTTTCTTCTTCTTTCTTTCTCGTGAGTTTTTGCTGCTGCTACTATTACATATGGGGAGTTTGTTGCACGGAGAACTCCTGTTGAGTGGTGTGTTGCAGGTGGCGAATGGCACGGAGATGTTGGTGAACGAGACGGCGGGGCAACTGAACGAGCAAGAGATCAAGAATGGTGCTGCGCTTCACTCGCTGGTTGACAAGATGCTCCTGCCGAACGATTTCCACTATTACAACAGGACGTGTCAGTCGTCGCTGTGTCAGAGGGGGGCATTTTGCCTCGGGTGAAGACGACGACGATCCGTCGCTACCGGAGGAGCAGGTTTTCGAGTGTTTTACTGAGCGTGTTGCCCACTTTCACTTGTCTTTCGGAAACGAAGGAGCCGAGCAGCTCGAGCTTCTTGACACGGATGCGCTTGTACTCCAGATCGTTCTTGGGGTTCAAGTCGCGTACCACACCTCGAGCTTTCGTGGTGAGCTCTTTCATGTAGATGCGCGTATTTTTCAGCGTCGGACACTTGCATCTCGGGGTGGCGACGCAGCACGTTGCCGTTGCGGTCGGCGACCACGTAGCCCTCCGCGCCCTTGTGGTCTTGATCTGCTCGAGGGCCTCTTCCACTTCGAACATGTTTGCTAACGCCCATTCGTGGAAGGTCACTATGAACTTATCTCGGCCAAGACCCATCGGTACAAAATCAAACCGGAACATACATTCGAAAGCAGCGTTTGCCAGTCAAAAACGCTCTGCACAAGAAAGAACTCGTGCGACTCGTAAAGGGAAAAGCCGTACTCGGATGCATTCGCGATGTACACGGACACGAATTGGTGTGCGCGGTTGCCTGAGCTCGCTTTGTCCCCCAATGCTCGATGTGAAATCCCCTTCGCAGTTAGTCGGATCCGAACAATCGAGTTCTTGGCCCGAGCGCATGTCGAACACGCGGTGCATCATAAAGTAGGGAGCTTCATTTACGGAGCTGGTGACGTAGGAGTACCATCGCCCTCCCTCCTGATCTTCGTACCAACCGTTCTTCCAGACCCCATTCGGGCGATTCAACCACTGGATTGTTCGCAAGTGGTGGACATCTCGATTTCCTCCGCGAAAACTAGCAAGCTGAGAGCTCCTTTCCAAATCTGTGTAAGCGTCTTCCAACCGAAAATTGCACGCGTCGCCTGCTCCAGTGGGTATGATACTTCTCGCGTACGGTGCGTTGTCCCAATAGGGCATGAGGAGAACCGGTAAGGTGTTCGGGAGTGCGTAGAGGTTTTGGCTATCCCAGTCGTCGACAACACGTAGATGATCGCGCGTGAGGTTGGTGTAGCCCAGCGCTGAGCACGCTTCAAAGATGTTGTCGATGGTGTTCTCGATCAGATCGCACGAGCTTTGGTAGACTGCGTTCGCGATCGAGTCAAGTGCGTCGCTGGTAGAGCCAACTCGACGTTGTTTGAGTCGGTAGCCGTTGATTGCTGTGCCTGTGGAATCCTCCAGAATGGCAGATACACCCGGAACAGCTAGTAGTGAGCTCACCAATCTCGGTTTGTAACCTCGTCCTTGACGTACACAAACAATCACCCGGTCTGCGTACGGTACATCGTTGGTGCCAACGATTTGGGAGGGCCCGAGGAAGGGGCTTCTTCCAAATAGGAGGTACCCCGTTGTCGTCCTGGAATCCCAGATCGCTGCTAGTAGCTGGCTGCAAACGAGAGCAACGATCAAGAGGCACGATACCCAATGGTAGAGCCCTGCAACAATCCGCTTTAGCTTGAATCGGGTCAAAGTCGTAGCGTCTGCAGTGATCTCTGGATAAACTCGAAGTGACGAGAAAAACTTGCTTCGTACACGTGAATGTGGGACTTGGATGTCGTTGTCTTCAACGTCCTGAGGAAAGATTCCAGGCGCCATTGACGGCTTCGTTCGATTTCGCCGCACGAACTGCATGTTTGGGTTGCCAAGGACGACAGGAAGGAATTGGAGTCTTGGTAGCGCAAAATAGGCGCATGAGATCAAACACCGGTCCGAAACTTCACTCAGAAACGGAGTCCGGACTGCCGAGTTCTCGCGGTTTACACATTAGACTGAAGCAAGACGATCGAGAAGTAGACCTCGAGAGCACGGAGCCTCGAATGCGGCGCCTGGGGGACCCGAGACTGCTAAACGTCCGCAAATTTGATGTCTGTACAGTGCAATGCTATCAGACGAGTAACTATCTGTGAATCAGAGGTCGGAATTAAATATGGCAATACAGTAATATATTTATTTTTCCACTAAAAATATGTATTATTGGATTTGGCCGACTGCAATACAATTAAAAATTGGGTAATTATTGCCAATAAATATGGCAAAAGTAAGCCTGAAAAGTAAGGCAAAATATGCCTCAAGCTGCCTTAGCCTATCTTACTTTTGCCCTCCTACTTTTAAGGCTGGGTTGGTTTCCCACGACCTACATGGCAGCCAGCAGTCGACTTGCCTCAAGACATCATCGGCGATTTCGAGCATGAGGAGCTCGGCACGGTTTGGTCCGTCGATGGGCGAGCCTTCATTCCTACTGGACTACCTACAGGACACATGGAAGAGGAAGATCAGGTAGACGATCATAAATAATATATAAATTGCGGCAATATTTATTATTGCTATCGCACAAATTGCAATTTTTATTAGTGAGTTGAATGCCCTCCAATACAATATGATACTGTAGTGGCGGACCTCTGCTGGGAATGTCGACTTGATATTTGGTGGTCGTATACCCAGTGAGGAAGACTTTTGATCCGTTTGCCAGCCTTCACGTTGTCCTCTTGTCGGTCGAACAGGAAGTCGTCGACCTGACAAATAGTCGGTATCTGCAGCATACACAATGGCAGTCCTGTAGCAGAACCCTTTAGCTTGAATCGGAATAGCAACCAAACCCTGCTTCGTGCACGAATTTGCTACTTGGATGTCGTTGTCTTCATCGTTTGGGCCATCTTTGAAGCTACACTCACCAGTCTATCGATCTGCTCAAATACCAAACCTGTTTGTTGCCGTCAGCACTCGATGCTGCAAGCAGAGACTTGCCACCATAGATCATCGAGACGACACATCTCCGGCTCAGTGGATTCCAACGCTCGGCCATTTGCGATTCCAACATCGCTCGTGCTGGTCGACGGACGAAGAACCCAAACGAGCACTCGGTGGTTCCGAAGGTGGTAAAGTGCTCGGAACGGAGCCATCTCGGTCAATTGGCGCCATTCCTCCACAGATACCTGAGGGGAATGAGCTCGTAGCTGCTCACAATTAAAGCTTGGCGTTGTTCTGAGTGCAGCTTGGAAACTATGAAATATCTCGAGGTATCTGCGAGGAATGGCGCGACTTAAGTTCCTGTCGGACCTTATCAGATTGATTTTGCTCGATTTCTCGGATAGGAAGCTAGGCGAGAGAACTTGGTGACGACAATCGCCGTCTTTTCTCCTCCTCCACTTAGTTTGTCGCCTACTTCGACGTCTTGCTGCTTGGTCGCTTATGAGCACACATGTCGCGGTCTTCCTGTCGTTCCCGGGGTCGTATCTTGGGCCGGTGACGGAAAGTAGCGTAGAGCGTTAAAAATGAAAGTTTCTTTGTTTGTTCTTAGTAGTTTGCACTACGAAGGAAAATCACGACTGACTAACTCGTCTGGGCGGCCTCGAGCCGCGCCATCCTACAAAACGCAAGCTACTTCTGTAGCTATCTTCACAATCCAGGGAGTGCCGTCTTACCATTCGACATCAACCCACGTTCCACGGTACCTGCACCACCAATGGGAGATGGGCACTCAGACTCAAAAGGTGTCGTCTGAGTCGACTCAGGTGCACGTAGACTGACATCCACCGCGCATATCTTCTGGATACACCCAGCCACGATGACCGAGCGGTACGGTGGGAGAGGACCGTGACACGCAGCACAAACTGCTTCCCCGACTCGAGGAATAGACGAAAGACTGGAAGCAATCGGTTGAGACCTTGGCGATCGCACTGTTCACGAAAAAGCACCAAGAACAACATGAAAATGATTTGCACTGGTCAACGATACTCGAATTGTTGCGGAACCCTGTGCAGGTGATCTCATCACGAACGATCGGTGTGCAGTCGGTCCAGAAAAGTCTCCATCGTTAGCAGTACCTTTTACAACACTGAAGACCTCACGGTTAGCATTGACCACGGGTGCTGCAGTGAGGACGGAGTTAGGATTCGTCACTTGCTAACAACTGAGAGCTGCAAAACACCTTCACGTTCCTGGTCGGAAGCGTCCGAGTCGTGTGGGAGTGTCTCCTGCTGAATTGTGGCTATGAGTGCGTATTGGCGATCTCCACACCGGTACGCCAGAGTGTCGGAGCGCCAGAGCGCCAGAGAGTCGGAGCGCCAGGGTGTCGGAGCGCCAGAGCGCCAGTGCGATGAGTCAGAGCGGCATAATTACTGTGATGGGGTCAGGCTTCCAGAGCGCCGGTAGAAGTCAAATTCGAAGTCAAGTCAGAATGGAGAACATCTCAACCGAGAATGGCCAACTGCGCAAGGGCCGTGGCAAATACCCGGTGATGGAGTGTGAACTTTACGACGGCATCGTGCGGCACGCCCAGGACGCTGGTGTAGATCTCGCGTCGTTGGTCCGACGCGCAGACACGACCTTGAGCTCCAAAGTGCTAAGCGCTGGGGCGAACCGGATCCTGGCGTGGATTGCACCCGGGGCATCCTTGTCGGAGAAGTGGGTCTCCCACTTCAAGGAGCGGTGGGGCCTGCTCTCGACGCGGCTCGCGCCTGCTGCTACTAACAGTTCCAGTGTTAGTGGTAGCGGGTCGCTGGGCAGCAGGTCAGAGTGCTGAAGGACTACCAGTCGCTGGAGCAGAAGGTGAGAGTGCTGGAGGAGAAGGTGCGGGACTACGAGGTGCTGGAGCAGAAGGTGAAAGTGTTAGAGGAGAAGGTGCGGGACTACGAGGGGCTGGAGAAGAAGGTGGAAGTGCTGGAGGGGAAGGCGGAGTATTACGAGGGGCTGGAGAAGAAGGTGGAAGCGCAGGAGGAAATGACAGCATCCGTTTGTAGAGATATTCAGGAATTGACTGCTCTCCTCGTGTCGACACCAGCGATCAAGAAGACGCAAGAGTATGTCGCCGCTGTATAAGGGTAGTGGGAATGACAATGGCTAGCTGGAAGGCATACGAACGCTTTAGTTCTTACATCGGTCCGCAGAGTGCAGTCATTTCAGTACGCCACACTAGCGTGGAATAACCCCCAACCGTCACCTCTCATGCGGCCCCGCGTGCAGCTCCTCAATCGTGAGGCCACCCGAGGCGGCTTCCTGTCGTCCGGCCCGCGTCCCGCCGCGTTCGCCCTGATCTTCGTGCTGAACATCCTGTTCATCATCTGCCTCGGCGGCTTGTCGGACACGCCCGGCGACCAAGAAACAGTGCGCCTACTATTCATGAACGTCATGATCGACACGACGCTGGGCGTGTTCGTTGACTGTTTATTACTGCAGCGCTTCAGGCTCGTGGCGGTACGTGGCTGCTGTTTCGAGCTGCTGCTGTTGAGGGAACTCATGCTGTTGTTGTTTTGTGGTGCTAGGGTCGCCAGCAGTGGAAGAGTCTTCGCTGCAGTGGTGCACCATCCTCATCATCATGAAGTTCTTCGTGGGGATCCCGCTACTGGACCAGCCCATGGACCTGCACAGGCTCGACGAGCTGGACACGAGTAAGCCCATGCACATCAGCGCGGAGCTTGTGAACTAAAACGAGGGTACAGTTGGTGAGTGCACTCAATTTCAGCGCTTATACGTGACATTCTTGCCGCAGAACCAGCCCGAGCACAACCTCAAGACCGTGGATAGACTACCCACCTGTCCGAAACCTAAACAGGGAAACTGACTGGTCGTATGGAATGACTGGTGTTCACTGAAAGTGAGCGATTGGGGAAGCACCCCATCGCTCACTTTCAGTTTGGACGACAAGGATCACCATGCAGGCCGGAGTGAGCGAGGACAAGGTGGAGTTCAAGTACTTTCTCTTCTCGCAGGCGACTGCTACCACGACAGCCCCAAGAACAACGACACCAACCACGACATCTCCAAGCCAGACTGCTCGAGGACCAGGTTGGCAGTGACTAGGACAAGGCTGCTGTTCTGAGTATGAAGCGAGTCCGTTGTGTTGCTGCAGAACCACGACAGCGTCCTCCAGATCCCGGAGACGTCCACTCTTATCCTCACAGGCCACGCGGCCGACAACGCCGGCTACCAGTGCGGAGGCTGGACGCTCAGCCAGCAGGGGTACTCGGGCAACGACATGTTTCCGAACGGAATCAGCGTCAAGGGCATCTCCAACGAGACGGTCACGTACTTCAACGGCCTCAACTACACGGGCGCGTACAACGAGAGCGACTTAGCTCAGGCCAAGGAGCTCGCGAGCAAGGCCGAGTACACCATCGCGGGCATCGGCGAACACTCGTACACGGAGAAGACGTACGGCGACATCAACGACTTCTGCCAGAACGAATGCTATGTCCACTCCCGGGGTGGATCCGTTGCTCGTAGTGTGGTCGAAGAGATGGACGACCAGAGCCTTCACTCGTTCATCAGCATGTCTGGTGATGTCAACGGCAATTTCTTCGGCCCCACGCTTCGGACGCGGTGTCTCCAGGTTCTTTTGAAGGCTATGGGTCCGTACGCTATCGATGCGACTTCGACTTTGCCAAATACGCGGTCGACCCGACCACGTTGAAGGGCAAGTTTCAGTGCGACCTTGCGAGCTGGTCACCACGAACGACAAGTTGCAGCTCAACAGCTCCATCGCCATCATCATCAAACCTCCGCTGGACAAGGTAGCGTTGGACAACTGGCTGGAAATCAACTCCTTCCTGCCGAAGGTGAACAACCTTCAGGACTGCGGCACCGATGCGGCCTATGAAGGATGGTCAAGTGCTGCTGATCCACGTCAGCTATAAGGTATGTGGTCTTGTCTTTATGCGATATTGCATGATGGAAATTAACGAATATTTATTTGATGTTATGCAGATAAATGTATTCTGTTCTCTCTTATCCCTTATTGATTTCAGTTTCCAACAGAAGCCTCGCTCTCGATGAAAGCTCTGCGGACGCGCTCGTTCTGCTGACGGAAAAGGCACGGACCTGGGAATGATTAAGGTTCCCAGGTGGCTCCCACGTTGGAACCCAGTCCACAAGGTAGAGGTACGTACCATCCGCTGTTCTCATGCGTCCTAAAATGCGTTTTGTTTCCTACAGCGGAGTGCGCTGCAGGGACCCAGCGCCGACAGTGACTTCGTCTTCTCCCTCGGACTCAGAAGTGTCCGAGGCCTCGATGAGGTGCCATCAGCGGCGAGGGACAGCGGCGGACTCGGACTCGGACGACGAAGACACGAGGTCTACAACAGCAGGAGCGCTCGCCTGCGTTGTGTCCGAGGTGGCTTCTTCCGGCGCGACCGTATCCAGCGTGTGCGTTCCTGACGTGCGCGCTGAGACCGTTGCCGTTGTTGAAGCTGCCTCGGCTGGTGTGGGTGCTGTGCGCCGGGCTTCCTCGATGGCAGCACGATTCGCCTCCAGCATGAAGGTGATGATGTATTTTGCGGTGATCTTGTTTTCCTTGGTAGCCGAAGCTCTTGTAACCATTGGTGTTAATACTAATAAAAGTATAACTTCAAGGTCTTCTTGTTGATCTGTTGTCACCTCGATCTGGAAACGCAGGTTTCGAAGCGCTTCAATACCGATCGTCGTCTTGCCGTCGCCAATTGCGCGAAGAATCGTGAAGACCGCCTCGGTGAGCCTTGAGCGGGACACGATGCTGAAGTGGAGTTGTCCATGCTGAAGAAATTGGAGAATGAACATATTCTCGGCTTCCAAGCTGCATTTTCCGTTAGGGTAAAACCTGTATAATATTATAACCTTTTATTTGAGCTTGTCCGTTATGAAGTCATATTTGTATTTACTATGCCACGCGTACTGTGAAAACTGTTCCACTTCAACTTCTCAGCCGTTGCGAAGTTGAAGTGTGTTATTCGCGTCGCGTTTGGGATGTGCAGACACATAACTAGATGTAGTTAAGTGTGTTATTTACGTACTTGCCATTCCTGGCCTATAGCTATTTCAATACAGACAAGATTGTGAACAAGTACGGCATGAGCTTGGACGTGGGCCTCGTATTCCTCGACCTGCGTGGCAACGACACTGGTGCTACTACACGCAAGACCATAGACATCAGATACTGAAACTAACGAGTCACTACGATTCAGTTGAAGTTGCCGCAGATGTTTTTTTACGATTGCCCCATATTCGAATTGGCAGCTTTGGCAATGGACCCTGCGTTCAAGTGCTGGCCCTGCGTCTGCAGCAAAACGCAGATCGATATCTGGCGCGCCTTCGTCCTGAGATAGCAGGTTCGCGTGGTTCCCCGCGGGACGCTGCTGATTCTACCGACAGTGGAAGTGATGGCGAGCAAAAATACAACGACTTTCGCGCTGGTTCGAGAGGTGACGATGGCGAAGAGAGTGAAACCGAGCAGAACACCCCAGGATCATTTCAAGCTTTATTAGCAGACGCCCAGCCTGTTCAGCAGCTCAACCACCTGCATGAACAGCACGAATTTCGCGGGGGTGGTGAATCGAGCGACGGTGGTGATTCGAGTAATGACAGTGGAGATTCAGGTGATAACGGTGGTGGAATGAGTGATGACAATGGAGTTTCGAGTGTTCATGGAATGAATGATGACAGTGGAGATTCAGGTGATAACGGTGGATGAATGACTGATGACAATGGAGATTTTAACGGTGGTGGAATGAGTGATGACAATGAAGTTTTGAGTGATCATGGAATGAGTGATGACAGTGGCAATTTAAGTGATAACGACCTTCCTGTTGCACAAGCGCAACCTGCTCAATTCGTACTTGGAGATGATGATGATGAGCCAGAAATGTTATCGGAGATTGTATCACGAATTGCGGGCGACAAATTCTTGTTTGTGCCCCTGGGTGCAAAAATGAGTGACCACCTTCACCTGCACAGGGGTTGGAGAACGGAACTCACGCCTTGGTTTGAACTCCCTGCGCATACAATTACTCGTTCGCGGATGTCACGAACATGAATCGCGACAGAGTTTTGGAGTTCAGAACCGCAGCACGATGGTTGTTCAAAAACCGACTGGATTCGATGAACCCAGCAAATTATGAAGGCGCTCGTATTTGCAAGAATGGTTTTACAACAGTGAGCGCCAAGTCAAGAATATCTGGTTACGCATATGATCTAAAGAACTGCGAATTTCCTTTTGAAGATTATGACGTGACTCTGGAATCTTTATCGTCAACTGTCCGGATGACATGTTGAAGACTCTAGAAGATAATGTTCGCAACAAACTGACTACTGGTGACCTTCGCGTAATGTGGCACGCCGCAATATCCGGGGCGGCGTACACCAAGATCGGAGATGGTCGAGCTGTTGACCGATCAAGGCCAGCCGGAGCGGGTAGAGAATGCATATCGGCAGAGCGTCGAAGAACCAGCTATTTCTCACGGCGCAGTCACCGTTTCCGAGGAGGAAATGGTTGCGCTAGTTGACGATATCACTTGTGCGTTTGCCGAAGCAAACGCATACATTGAGATGAGACGACGCCAGGCTAAAGAGAACGCCCTCCAACAAAATAACGAAAACTACGAGCAGGCCCTCAACGCGATCTCGAACCTCCCTCACGCAGATCGGGAGAGGCGAGGACACAACTCCACCGAGGATTGTCAAGATCCATTACAACGATCATCCGGCGTATGTCCCAAGGAGTGAGTGTACAAGAACGACAGGAGCGACTTCAACGCGCTCGACTGGCGAGAGCGGAGCAGAATCGCTGCCATCGCTACGACGAGGCCATGGAAGAGATTGCAAACCACCCGGCTGAGAACCAAGCTGCGGAGCGGCTACAGCCTGATCAGCGATTTCGCCGAGCCGAGACTGCAAGAGCCCGACGAGTCCGACGATTGAGAGCCCGCAATCGTTAAAAACCTTTGCAGCGCAGTTTGGTAACACTCGTTCTAAAACTACAATACCAGCTCGGGGGCAAGTATTTCCAACAAGTATTTGATTTCAGTCTGATAGGGATAAGCAACACAATATCAACCGAATTTTTTTCTCCAACAACTGAAAAAGATTAAATTTCTTGCGCAACTTTGTCCGCTTTGCCCTGCTGTAGCTGTAGCCGGCAGTGCAGCAAACGGAATTGAGACTCCTCTCGCAACGCGTCCTCTTGGAAAGCAGAGCACTCCTGTTCAAGCCTGAGCCTCTCAGCTTCAAGCCGCGCCTTGCGTTCCAGATAAACCGTCTCCATTTCCTGGTAGCGTTGGCGAACCGAACGGAGCTCTTTGATCTGTGGAGCCAATTGGTTTTTAGTTTTTTTGCGACTCGATGGTTTTTGTCGCTTTTGTGGGGAGTGACCGTCGTGGCCTCCGTCTCCCTTCGTGAGCCAAGCATGTATGTACTTCCACTTAAGAATAGCAAACAACGACCCTCGAGCTGGTTGCCCACCTGCATTTGTCATAGCTAGACAGATCTCCATATGCTCTCCGATTATAATGTCAATGTGATTCTTGAGGAGGTCTTCGACAACAGAGCAACTTATATTTGGAAGATAGGGGGCGAAAACGAATGACCGACAAAAACGGAAATGATGCTGTATCCGGATTGTTTTGCGTTGCATAGATGCTATTTTTGACATAGTTGCTCGTGATTTGATACAGCGACTGCACATATTGTTCCCGCTCGGTATATTTTGTTTTTGCTATTATCAATCTCCGCCAAATTACGATTTTAAGCAAGTTAGTTATGCACGACGGATGTGAAGAAACCAACCCCTAATTGATTTAAAGTTGGTATGGGGCCATACAAAAGCGTAGTGTCCAATTGATTAACGTGTCTGATAAAACATCAAGGAAATCTGCTAACATGCCTGATACAGGCTCTCGGGTTTCGGGGGGTTAAGACCGTCTCCGACCGGTTTTCTTCATTCTGCTTTCAACCATGAAAAAATCTACGCTGCAGTTGCTGAAGCGGGACGGACCCTGATCGTCGAGATCGAAGGGGGTAGGATGGTAGACGAGCTCAAAGCAAAATTGCGAGATACCCACGAAGGGGGGCGGCTGTAGAATCTGGAATATGTGATGCATTCAATTCCTATTAAGCGCTTCGCGCCCCCCGCCAGGGGCATCGACCGTGGCTTGCTTAAAAAAGAAGTAAGATATATTCTCGACCACTAACTGGGCTACTTCAGATCATTCTAGAACATCCTAGTCTACTCCTAAGCTAGTCATTGTTAATGTTCGCCATATATAACTCTGGAGTCGTAATTCCAAGTGGTTTCCCCACTTCCAAAGGACCCGGATGTTGACCTTTCATTCGTGGTTAACTTCCTGGCACCCTCATGGCGCTCATCAACGAGCGGAATAAAATGGATTCTCAAAGTCTTGTCAGCGAGTTTGGCTTTCCAGACACGACAGACGCCCAATTCGAAAGCATCTACGTCATTATGGTTCCTCCAGCGTACCTGAGGCGTAAGTTCACCGTGATGTATTATGGAGACGGGCCTACGACGCGAACCCAGGTACTGTAGATGCACCATACATTTATTCTGAAGTTTTGTTTTTAATCGTGATTGTCAACACTACTTAAGGTGCAGTCTCTACAGCGGAAAAACTATCACTGCTGACATGTGGGCGCGCGCAGTCAGTGGTGCTGATATGGAAGCGGCTAATTTCCATTGGTTCTGCTGCGACAGCTGCGTTTCAGTGAGAAAGGGGTGTGCAAACACGAAAGCACGAAACACGTTTCATCTTGTTGGAAGCAAGCGAGTCAAGATGAGCGAGCATGTCTACACATTCGAGAAAGTGCATGTTCGTTGAACCTACTGCCTTGGTAATACAGTCTGTCCGCGCAACAATACATTTCTCTAGAATCGTATTGCCGAAGACGATGAATCTTCAACAGCCTTGAATACGTCTAGGAATATGCAAGATGCGTGCATTTTCTGTTCACCTTCATGGAGACTGGATTGGAAGAGTATATGCTATCATTCTTTGCAAATCCAGCATTTTACGAGGACAAGAGTAGCTCTACCAGCAACTAATGGGTGAAACGATAGTATTCACTGGGTTTTGTTTTGAATGAATTATTGGAAGCGAAACCGCAGCGGAAAAAAAACTAACAACTGTGCCCCTACTAACTCCTGAAGCTCAATGACTAACAAACAGCACTTTACCCCCACTTTCGCCTTACACGTCGAATGTCCCGTAGTTGAATGGTAGCTTGAGCTCTTTACTTTTCAAGCATCCTGTCAGAACCGTAACCAGCCACAACACGAACCGTGGAATGGCCACAGACAAAACTTTGTCGTTGGCGGGATACAAGTCCTCCAGGGTGCCGCGCAGAAGGTTTTCGTCAATAATGGACAAATATATACCAATTCCCAGCGCACCCACAGCAAAACCCAGCTCCATATAGCAATTTTCTTGGCTTTGGCTGCATAAATGAGTAAGTACAAAACGATTATTAGCCAATAAACAAAAAATGCCATTAACGAACGAACCTTCAGACTTCTTCATGTTGTTGTAGCGTTTGCCGCCAGCCAGCAGTGTACATAGACTGTTATCGAGTATTGGTGGCATGTTGAAGGCGAATGCGGACACGTGGATTTTATCAGCTTCAGCGACACCCTCATCGAGGCGAATTCGTTCGTTGATCTGATTGGTTCGAGCACCGTGGTCACCCATGGTGGAGGTCTGCCGGTTTTCGCCAGCTACTGGCGCCTATCGTGGCCAAGCTGACGCTCTATTCGAGGTCGTACCCAGCGGAACTGCTGGAAATGATCAAGCGGAAGAACCCGAACGTGGAGTCGCTCACGAATAACCGGACGTGTCGTTGATGCACGAAGTGCGCAAGTTCACGACGATGCACTCGGACACGCAGTTCGATTGGATCGTGATGAGTCCTGGCATCACGACGCTGAATGGCCGAACGGAGACGTCCGAGGGACTTAACGTCAAGATGGCGACGCACTACTACGGCAGGTACGGCCGAGTACTTATCATAATATGCCTGCAGTGTACTGAATATGGTGTACGGCTGGATAGATTCATGCTGGTTCACGACTTGCTGAAGGGACTGAACCGCCCAGGTGTGCGAGTGCTGAACATCCTGTCAGCCGGTGAAGGTGGCAAGATCGACGTTAATGACCTCGACGTCAAGCACACGTACTCCGGTCCACGCTGCGCATAGGGTACTCCCTGACACTGACAGGTTAGTTGTTATGCATGTTATATTACAGTTAGTAAGTGTCTAGTATTTTGAGCTAACATGTCAGTGGACATAAGAGCTACGGAGTGGTTTTGCTGGGGCATACATTTTGCTGACATGGCGTCTTCCGGGAAAAAGGTGGAGGGTGTCGTCGGTCAGGTTCGAGAGACGCTGCCCAGCAAAGCGTGGAGATCGACGCACAGGGCGTGGAGTCGTCGGTTGTTGGTCAGGTGAGTGCTCTGGTCCTCCGCTTGGTCGGCCATCACCCGCCTTCTTTCTCTGTTGTGGGAACTTGTCGAGTGAGAGAAGGGTCTCTCTCGCGCTTATCAGTTTCGAGGGAATGCTGTTTTGTCGACACTGTCCACTCCCGCTGTTCAGGAAGTGGACAATTCGTACTTAGCTGGAAGCGGGAGTTTTGAGCAAATTTGATCGATTATGATTCGCTCATAACGATTAGAATGTTTAAAACAATTTGAGGATTCTGAATCCGCGAAACTCCGAGCCATCACTGTCTGGGCGATGTTTTTTTAATTTCTGGGCAGTGCGTGATCAGCGTCGCCATAAGGACTTGCGAGTCCACGCTCTTGTACATCGTCGGAAACTAAGTGACCACAACAAAGAGTAGACTTTGCAGCATATCCACTGACGATGTCATCAAGGGACGACAGGTCAGGTAAGCGATCGCCTGCTTGTGGGTTCCACCCGCTCAACTGACATATAGAAGAACGCCTTGCCCACGCGTGACATGTTCCAGCTCCCGCGCTCAACAACCCAGTGAGGCGTGATGCAGCTGTCAGCGTTCGCGTGCATGGCCCCACCACGTCGAAAGGAGTGAGAGGTAAGCCCTTTCGTGAGACCACTTTCCTGTGCTGCTGGCAACTAGCTAACCGTGACTAGCAGTCTGTTGATACAGGCTTGACCACCAATAGTCGCGGGTAGCGTCGCCGAGCTGGGGTTCCCAGTCAGATCCGTGAGCTGCATGATCGACCAGGCGTCGACGCGTTTGCGCCCACACCTCAGGGAGCGAGGTCACAAACTGCACGGAGAGGCCAGGGTGTGAGCATTGTTGACAGACGCAACGTCGGTTCGTCTTTTGGCCCGCTCACCGCAAAGAAACCGATACTCATACACAAATACATCGCCGCGGGGATCGTCATCGTGCTACTCGCTTGGAACCCACGCAACACACGGCCAGGAGGACACCACGCCGCCCTCCCGTCCCTGTTGGTCACAAACCACCAACCCGTGCCCTCCGTCTGCTGCTCTGTCTCGACTGTCCTACCACCTGTCCCTCAGCTTACATCGACGTAGTTTCGTGCTGCTGCGGTAGTCACTTAATTTAGCCTTAACAAGTCCAAAACGTAACTGATCGTCCTGGCGTCGCTACTCGACCTACAGCGACTCTTCGCTCCTTGGATCCCAAGGCGCCTACGCCACTCACTTGTCCTGTCGTCGTCGTCCATCTCGCTACACTGCTCCTTGGTATGCCTTGTCCGGCACGTCGTCCCGCCTCGTACATCCCCTCACGTCGCTTGACTGCTCTGGGTTAGCAACCCTCTTGCAGCAGCCGTCCTTCCTGCAGCAACCGACCTTCCAGCAAGATCCCGCCCCGCACTTCAATGTCACTCGCTGGTCACTCGATCACCCATACGTCGAGCTCCGGCCACTCTTGGCACGAGTGACACGCTCCACGGCTCCACGACATCCCCACCAGACTCGTCTCCGAGCTTGGCCGCGTCTAACAACTCCTCGTATGCGGCGACTCTCAGCCATCGTCGTTCCGGGTCTGCATCCTCCGACACCTTAAACTCCACCTCGTACTCGAGTTCGTACCGCCCAGCCCGATTCCGACGTCGACGCCGGCCGAGCTCGACAATCGGCCTCCACACTTCCTGTTGTGCAAGACTTGGTTGATCTGCTCGTCCCCGCGGGTATCCAGGACCACGCAGCGCTTGTACTGCTGGAGCAGACCGTCCTGCCGCTCCACTATTGCTTGAATGTCCGGAGGCGGATCCACCAGCCGTACGATCGTCCTCTTCACCTCCTTGTTCCGCCAACTCCGATCCGTCGGATGCCTCACTGCCGTGTACCCGACGATCAGCGTCTGCACCAACTTCCTCGGCACCTGTCGCTTTAGACTCGTCACGACGAGCTCCCCGTCGTATCGCTCGTGCTTCCTCGATGCCTTCTCCTTCTCCTGCCGTCGCTGCCCAACTTCGGCATCTTTCACAGCCCGTGCTTGATCCGTGGCACATGTCTTCTTCCGAACTGCTCCTCTCTGCGTTGACACCTTCCTCTTGACGGCAAACGTGATCACTGGTACACGGGCCATTGAATCAGACGGCCTGGTAATTCCCGTCTCCGTCCTCGCAGTTATTCCTCCGTCCTCACTTGAGCCAACCGTTCCAGGTCTTGTAGTAACTTCGTCTTGTCGTTTTTACCCATCTCCAACGCGCAATTCACGGAGTCGTGGCGCTCGGGCAACCCGCCGCGGGACTTGGACTGCGCCCCGTGGTAGCTCTTCTTTGCCAGATACTCCGTTGTTGACAGCTACATCGTCCTGTGTCTCGCCTGACGCCATCATTATATCTCCCGCGGGCGTCACCGCGTCTGCCGTCATATTCATTTCCACCTCAACTGTCGATAGAGTGAATTCTTCCGCATCTGCCGCCACAGGTTGAGGTAACCACAAGTTCTCGACCCCATCCGTTGCTTCCTGTTCGTGCTCCGCCACCTCCCGCTGTGCAATTTCTTGCAGCTGACTATCTGGGCAATGGTAGGAGGTCAAAAAGCTGCAGTGGACAACCAGTGAGGTGCCGTCGTCCAGCCTCGTCACCCATTAGTTGTCGTAGCCTACACCTTCCTCGAGACTTGCCGAGCCAACCCACTGGTGGGGTAACTTGATAATTCCTCCGCCGCGTGGAGGTCGCAGCGGCGACTGCACCGTTGGTTACTCCAACTGCAGGAATATAATTTCGATATCACCTACCGGCCGGGCTCAACGAACGTAGTGGCCGATGCACTATCCCGATCTCCGGTCCGGCAAGTGGTGGGAACTGCGCAACAGGAGAGTGAGACGGAGGCGGACGCGCAGCCGGTGGTAGATACTGCGGACACGAATCAGCTGACGGACGACGAGATTCGGCGCGAGCAGAAGGAGGACGTACCTGTTCAACGACTGTTGACAGCTGGGCGGAGTGGTGCACAGCGGATCCAAGTGGATGGAGGGGTTGTGTACGCAGTTAGGGCGGACGGTGAACGGCGAGTGCTGTTGCCAGTAGTGCTGCGGCACAAAGTTCTACGGGAGGCCCACGACTCGATTTTCGCAGGGCACCTGAGAATTCAGAAGACCTTTGCGCGGATAGCTGTGATCTACTGGTGGCTCGACATGCACACGACGGTGCGCCAGTGGGTCCGTAGTTGTAGGGATTGTGGAACGCGAAAAGCAAGGGCACGAGAGGTGATTCCGCCGCTCCGGCCATTGGGACTTCGTTATGTAGGTGACGGGTGGGCCCTAGATGTGGCGGGTCCACCACCGGTCACGGGCAGGAGCAACAGGTATGTGGTAGCAGCGGTTGAGTACGCTACACGGTACACTGTGGCGGTCGCGGTGCCGACGCACACATAGAACGATGTGGCGAGATTTGTGATGGAGCGGATCATCCTGACCTACGGGCCTCTGCGGGAGTTGCTCATGGATGGGGCGCCGGAACTAAACGGACGAGTATTTGAGGAACTGGTGAGCCTTCTGCAAGCGAGACAGTGACGCCGGTACCGTACCGACCTGCGTTGCTTGGTCTAGTTGAGCGCTTCCACAGAACCTGGAAGGACATGGTCAGACTGTTTGTTAGCGAACAGCAATCAGATTGGGATGACTGGTTACCGCCTACAACGGTGCACGGCATTCGACAACAGGGTACTCACATACCGAGCTGTTAATGGGACGGAGGCTTCGAGCTCCGAACGAGCTACTCAAGGCGAGTGGCGTTACGCAAATGGGACCCTGAGCTGACTATCATCGACGACTGGTCAGTCACATGGTACAGGAAAAGGAGATTGCTCAACGAGCTGCGGCGAAGAACCAGGCTCGGCGAGCGAGGTACTACAACCGCAAGGTGCAGAACACCCGGCAATTCATGGTGCGGGACTTGATGTGGGTCCGTCAGGTCCTTACTTTTTATCAGCCAGCTCAGTGCTGAATGATCCGTTACGAGCTCAAACCGAAGACCATACATATACGGTCTGAGCAATTTTATTGTCCATACAACAGCGGCACACTTGAGATCAGTGATGCCGTACTTGCCCACCGTGGGTGAATTCACCTTCGAAGCTAATGCAATTGGTTGTTCTCCTTTCCCCTGATCCTGCATCAACGCAGCACCAAGGCCGACGTCAGTAACTAATTTGAAAGGCCTCGAAAAGTCAGGGTACGCTAACAATGGCCCTGATGTGAACTCATATTTCAATTCCTCAAATGCTGCTTGCTGCCGCTCGCCCCACTCCCATTCCGAGCTCTTTCGCAACCGTCAATGGTGGTGCTTTCGTACCAGATTCGGCGATAAAGCGTCGATTAAACCCCGCTAAGTGGACAAACCTTGCGGAACTGGAAATTCCTCCTAACTAGGCTTTCCATCCGGAAAATCCGGTCGGAATCCAACTCGTGCCCGAGATACTCCAGTTTGGGTGTGGCAAAGCTGCACTTTGCTGCCTTGAGGGACAGCCCTGCTTGCAAAAGACGCTCCAACACTGACGTCAGAGCCACAACGTGCCGAGAAACGCTCCCTTTCGTAAAGATAATTACATCATCTAAGATACTCCAAACAACACTGCCACGCGAATCCTCGTAACACTGCATCCATTCATCTCTGGAACGTGCCGAGTGCGTTGGCCAGCCCAAACGGCATCCGCACGAAACTGAACAGTCCCTGACGAGTCACAAACCCCGTTTTGTCTCTGTCCTTGGGCACCATCAGAACTTGCCAGTAGCCAGCATGAAGGTCGAGGCTGGAGAATCTCCTCGCACCAAACATGATCTCTAAGGTATCATCAATTCGTGGTAACAGGTAAACGTCCTTTGCCGTCACCGCATTGAGGAGCCTGTAGTCAATACAAACCGGACCGTTCCGTCTTTCTTCTTAACGAGAACGCTGGAATACCCCATACCCCATACCCCGTTTCCTTTATCCACCACAGTCATTCAGCATCTGGTTCACCACCGAATCCACCATGATGACCTCCATGTACGCGTGACGTCGAGGCCTAACTATGATTGGGGCCGCCGTTTCCGTGCGGATTGCATGCTCCACGCCGAGTGTCGTCATCGGTGGACACCCTTTGCACGGCTCAATCATTGCTGGATGTTTGCGTAGCAACTGAAACAGTAACTTCTGGGCCTCGTTCTCTATCTCCCCACCGACAAGTCGGCCTCTTTACTGAGTGGTGTCGTTTTTGCCTTCAGTATTCCACTTCTTGACCACCTCCCGGTCCAAGTCGCCGTTCTTGTCGAGGATCTCCATCTCGTCGTCCACTGGCGCCTACGTACCCAAAGTTTATCTCGTTGGTAGCTTAGTTGTACGTCCCGCCAAACTCAGGACAGGCACTGTGATATTGCATTCCCGTACTGTCGTCATCGTAGGTGCGAGCAGTAGGTGTCATTTCTTTCTAGGCCTCGGGACGAACATTCCCACTGACCCGTCTGGGGCCTCCGCAGCCATGTGTACGTGCCGCATGGTCTGCGTGACCACCTTAGCCTTCTTCAGAAGTCGCACTTTTGCAGTCCTCGACCCCTGCGGTTGTGCCGTGCCAATGCCAGTGAACGGCATAACCACCTTCTCATCATCTGCATACCACTTCATCTCGTTTGCCAGGAAGTCGATCTTGACTCCGTGCGTATACATCCAATCTTCGCCTACGAGAACGTCCAGGGTGTCGCTGTCGACCAACAACGCGTCCACCTGCGTGCTCTGCTGATTCTGCGTGATGACGTTGAACCTCCATACACCAATCACCCGAACAGCCACTCCACTAAACCCCTCCATGTAGTCCACAGGGAACACCAAGTCCAGTTTCGTGCCGTATCTGCTCCACTCATGACCCGTGACGCGGTACTGAGCGCCCGTGTCAATCTTGACCGCCTTCTTCTCGTTGCGCACCATCACCGTAGCCGTAGGTAGTAAGTCGATAGTAGGTGCACGAGCTGCCCGGAGTTTTCCAACTCGCACCAGCTGTGTGTGCCCCTCCTTCTTTTCCAGTACATGTAGTGACAACCGCAGTGGTATTTGTAGACCGGTTGAGCCTTCCATTTGTGCTTCTTCTTCTCCATGGCGTCCGTTGCGTACGGCAGTACCAATTCCACGACGTCGACTTCTTCGCGGGAAGTCGTCGCGCTCGACTCCTCTCCTTCTGACGCAGCTCATCCATCGCCATGAACATCTCCGGGTCGCCTTGCGGCAGTTCATCACGCTGCTCTTGTTGTCGTAGGGCCTTAGCGTGAGCCTTCCGCACCCTCTTCTCGAACCGACGTCTCGACCATGACACCCCCAGTGGCGTCTCCTCCTTGTCATGCCAATCATCTCTGACAAAAACTCGCAAGTCAGTCGCGACAGCAAGCAGCTGCTGTGCGACACCATCGCGTGTTTCGTTGACATCAACCACGTTACCGGCTGCCAGTAGCTCCAGTCTTTCGGCTTGTGCCAGCGCCAACTTGGCGAAGCCCTCTCTCAGTACGTTCTCCCTGGTGTCCACTTCACGCAGAGCGTCCCGAGCGTGAACACTCCACGTCATAGCCTCGCGAAACTCCGGGCATCTCGAACTGCCCTTCGTGCGTAGTATCTGGTCCTACGCAACCCACATGTGGCTTGGTCTAATCCCTGCTCGACGTTGCACCAGCTACATCTTCTACCGTCACCAGGACTTCGGCTTCTTCGTCTCGTTTGCGGGCTCGCTTCGCTGCTCGCTGTCGGTGGGTGCGCTCCCGACGTTTTGCCGCATGTGCGGACCACCGTACTGCTTCTTCATCCTTTTGCTGCTGCAGTACAGTGCTGACTGCGCGTCTGTAGCACTTCGGCACGGGGTGCGTCAGCACGGTGCATCTCCTCCATCACTGCGGCCATGAGCTGCACCGGATTCTTTTTCTTCATGTCCGCGGATTCTTCAGACTTGGGCTCCACGACGTCGATCTTCATCACTTGAGTCACATTGCATTGCCGTCGCGGCAGCGGTCCTGTGTACTCCGCCAATCCTCTGCTTGTGACCCATGGTGCGTCACTGAGGTTGCTGGTCACTGTACCGCCGTCCTTCTCCGTCGTCGTCGTTGCTTGCGCTGTGCCCGCCGGTTCCACCGCAGCAACTTCCGCCTTTTGCCCGTCTGTCGGGTCGGCACTGCTCTTCATGTCCACGTTACCGTCGAGTGGTGCTGCGCCTTCCCAAGTTTACAGTAGTACTGTTTTTCCTTGTTGCCCACCGGGTGCACCAGCCCGTACGTCCTGTAAGGCGCCAGCCCCAGTTCTCGCTTTTTCGTCTTCTTCGCACCGTTGCCTCTTCAGCACAATCCCGTCGTCTCCTTTCATCAGTTCTGGGCTAGTTACGGCGGTTTTGATTCACCGTACGCTCCCTATACCTTGGCTTCGCCTCTCCCGTCTCTTCCTCAACCGGCGCTTGGCTCAGCTTAGCCCCGGTCCTACTGTTCCTCTTCAGGTTTCCGCTTCGTATGGTGGTGTCCCTTACGCCCGCTGTGCGTTTCCCGATTCCGTTGACTGCTCAGAGACGCTATCGATGATCTTGTCGGCTTCTTCACCGGCATCTGCCAAGTCCTGAGCTTTTAGACGACATTCTCTAGCGAAGTGTCCGGGCGACCGACATTATTAACACATCTTGTCGCTATCCGCGTGGGTTACGGTTGCTACTGGCCGCTGACTCCTTGCCTGGTACATGTGATGGTTGACCAGCCGCTCTTCCTTGGTCCTGTACGGCTGCCAGGGTTGTCGCTGCTGTGGTCCGTACCGACTGGTGTCGTCGCGCATGCCCAGTGGTGCCTTCTGGTCCTCCTTCCCCTCGACCTGGAGCGTGCGTCCTGTGCGTCGGGCCGGCTGACTGCCCACATTGTCGCGCGGTCCGCGACTCCTTCCCAGAGGCTGATTGCCCCGACTGCCAGACGACTGAATTTTCACTTCAGTGACGATTTGAGAACCCAGGATACAAGGGCGTAACCAGTCGGTACCGTAACCCCCGTTGTACCGGCCGGACTGACCAATCGCCCGTCGATATCATACCGCGGCGGTTTCTGGGTTTGGGAGCTCACTTCCCAATACCGAGCGCTCCACCCAAGTTCCCCGCGGCCGCCGACTGCTCCTTCCCGCCAAGTCCGAGTGAGGCGGCAGGCCCGCTGTCGCTCCTGTCAGTCTTGTTAGCCAGATTCTTGCGTCGGTCCTGTTTTCCCATCGCCGACTCAAGCCAACCCGGTGGCCCTCGCCAAACTTGCCCACTTGTTTCGTCGCGATTCGGACGGCCGAGTCCAGCGTCTCCGGTTCACGGCCGCAATCGTGCGTAGCCGAGCTCGAGTTACTCAGAACGCGTCCACAAACCAGTCTTTGCCTATCTGTCACAATTTCCCGCAGAGCGGCCGCGTATTCGACAAGAGGCTCACCCCGCATCTGCTTCCTGTCGTTTAGGCTGGTCACGACCTTCGGGTCCGAGTGCTGCTCCGCGTAACGTCCGCGCAGATGTCGTGGTTCCGCCCGCCTCTTCAGTGATCGCGCCCACTACGTTTACGTGCCTCCCCTCGAGGTACAAACCATCTCGAAGTACACCTCGTCCGGTTGCTACACGACCCCCATCACCCGTTCCTGTCGTCGCGTCTCCGTTACGACCGCCCGAAGCCAAGTGGACACCGCCATCGTCCCGTCCAAGTTCTTGAACTTCGGCAGCCGCATCTTCTTCGAGTTTCTGTACTTCCTGGTCACCTCGCGCATGGGCGTCGAAGACGTCGATGCCGCGGCTGGTGTTGCAGGTGGCTCTCGCAGCGTATCGCGTCGCCCTGGCTGCTGCCCCGGAGTCTCTGAACCGGTGTCCACTATTTGCGCTCCCGTTTCGCTCGCGTTCGGCTGCCCTCCGAGTATTCCACCAGGTCGTCGTTATCTTTGCTCTTCTGCTCGGTCTCGTCGAATCTCGGGATCGACGGTCATGATGATTGCTGTCTCGGCGTGTCGTTGGTGAGCCTCACCGTCCGCTGTTTATCGTCGCCGCCGCTGATCGCCAATTCCGCCGGTCGCGAAGGAATCGTTGTCTGGTCTCTAACCCTGCTGCCCGTACTTGCTTGCCCCGGCTGCGGAGTGGATTCAGTGGTCAAGCGGACGCTTGGCAATGGGAGTTGCGCTCGTCCACCATCACACGTATCAGAGTCATCGACGCCGACCATTGCCGTTTCGACTGCGACGGCATCGAAGCCGACAAAGGATGCGACGCGCGCCTCACAGCTCGTGCGTGCCGCGCGGTGTCCTCGAAATCTTGGTCATTAGCCATTTCCTCTCTCTAATATCATAACACATTCATCTTCATTAGTTTCCGTCCCGTATTCGTTATAAACTACCTCTTGATCCTCTTGCCCGTGCTGATCACAGCTTAGATCTTCGCACAGGCTGCGACTTCGGCTGTACGTGCATGCACGGCACAGGAATCCTCAGTGATGAGCCAAACGAGCCACGTAACGTGGCTCGTCAAGCTCACGATCAATGTAATCATCCCAAGCTCATCATCCTCTGTTTGTGCATCTGTTGTCGACAGTGATGGAGCAGCAGCAAACTGAGGGAAAATGCGTAAGCCTGGAGCTGATGGTAGGACCGGCGCCACAGCAAGCACGTGGGGCGGGCACGCGAAGGGATAATTAAGATCTTTAAAAAGAAAGATGCCTTATTGTGAAGCATTTTTCACGCGCTTAAAGCGTAGAAAAATCATACCGCTTGATATAAAGCAGGTTAGCTATATGGAAAATTCACCAGCATTCTTACCCAGGCACCCGCACAACTGGGGTTTCTCGAATTGTTCAGCCTCGGGGCCTCGTCCATAGAGGTACCGCATGATAGCTGCTAGCGCCGCAACGAGGTAGTCCGAGTTGGCCGAGGCGTGCAAATATGGAGTAGAGATCATTGTCTTTACATCCTTCTTAGTGTACGCCCGGAGGAGCTTGTTTCGTGACACCTTGCTCGATCCTCTTCTAGCAGTATCGATCTAGATTAGGTATCATACTTGCCGCTTTTTCGCAACTAATTGGCTCTGCTGCGGAAAGAGATCTCCCAGCCAGTTCTTCACATTACCAAAGAAAGATATAACAGTCGTTTTCGACAGAACAACTCCTTGCCTTCCTACTTTATTTTTTTGTTAGGTATAAGCCACCCATACTTATCCAGAATAAAAGCCAAATTGTTTTCCTATGCTGTACGATCTTGGGCTTCTGCGAGTATCATCTCCTTCTTCTCGAGGACGTCCTCAAAGGACTTTACACCCGTTTTCCTGCTTCGCTGGCTTTTGGCAGGAACCAGCGAGACTACCGGCATGCTTTCGAGCGTCGAAATGCGGAGTCACATAGTTGTAGAGTTGGAAACCTACGATTATTTGTTCTATTTGTAAATCACTTAAGTTTCGCAAGGCATACTCGGTGTCATGTGGATGATTCCAACCATATAGTTTAGAATGGTCAGAACGGTGGCTCGCTGTGGGTCGTTATATTTTATAGGACAAAAATGTGAATACCTAATTACTTATTGGACACCCATTGAAAAATTTGCAATGCATAGACTAACACTATTTCTATTGGCTGGATCGGCCATACAAAAGCTAAGGTCTGCCGAAGATGTTAGAGCGACAAAGATATGCTCCGCCATTCAACAAATGGTTACATTTTCCTTTTCGATTACAAAACAAGGGTTACACGATGGCTGAGATCAAACAATACATGCTTTCTGTTAATATTAAGTATGACATATGTTTATCGAAATAGTTTCCACTTGCACGCTTAAAATTGTAATTCGGCGGATATTGACAATAAGATAAACAACATATACCAAGCGGAAACAATATGTGCAGTCGCTGTATTATCTCACGAACAACCAGTTCGAACATAGCATAATACGCTATATATTTTATGCAACGCAAAAAGCCGGATACAGCATCATTGCCGTTTTTGTCGGTCACTCCCTATCCTCCAAATATTAGTTGCTATGTTGTAGACGATCTCCTCACGAATCACATTGACAAGAAACTCGGAGACCACATGGAGCTCCGTCTTGCTATGACATATGCAGGTGAGCAACTAGCTCAATGATTGTTGTTTACTATTCTTAGTGGAAGTACATACATGCTTGGCTCACGAAGAGTGTTAGCAAAACACAGTAGACCTCACTCATGAATGACCACAATATGACATTAATGGCAACTTGACTTTCCGGATGAAGGTGAAGCCAAGGCTGACGAGATCCACATGCGTGCATTGTCTCCAACATGTTGTATATTTCCGAGATCATCTTGTGTACATTGCTTGCTAACGACAAAACGCTACTACAATATGAAGATGTATATGGGTTTGTTGTTGACTACATTGCTATATAATTTATGATTTTAGTTGATATAAGGTGTACATAATTTATGCAAACCTTCTTCGGGACACTCCCGAGGACTAGATCCGGCCAACGACAAAGTTTGAGCGTGGCTATTACACGATTCACATTGTGGTTATTTTCTGTGCTGTATGAAGTATTCAGACGAATTGAAAAATAAAGAACAACAACAATGGTTCAGATACGGGACCGTCGACGCGTAATGTAAAGGTGGAATTAAAAGACGGGCTGTCCGTTTATAATTTAGCTTCTGGAAGAAGTGACAATGAATTACTTTCACTAGCGTACTGTTTAGTTCTGATGTCGCTCATATGGCATTTTGTACAGCACTGTTCGCTAGCCTGGACATGTTTCCCTAATGGTCACTTAACGACAACTGTATACACCTTTTTCCCGACCAATGTTGAACTAATCAACGTCTAAAGTTAGACTCTTTATTTTCGGTTATCATTCTGAACCCAAAAGAAAATTACTAATGCAATCAAAATTGGCTAATCGTCAAGCGAAGTTGGTTTATGGTAATCACGACATAACCCAGCTACTCACCGTACACCATGTCCTCCATGTGGATGGCGGCGTTGACGAACTTGGCCGCGTGCAGTTATGTGCTTGTACCATGTGCTGCGTGATCTTCGGTGCGAAAACCCCAACGGTGCGCTCGAGAATCTGCATCCGTGCCTCGGTCTTCGAGATTGGCTCCCCTCCACTGGTGAGCTGTGGTTCGTCTAATCTCGTCCCTAGCCAGCGCCAGATACTTCTTGATGTGCGCCTTGAGAGAACTGAACCAGTTCTCGATGGGGTTGCACATTGGGGTGTATGGGTCCAGACGCAGCAAGACGAGGACGTCACGCGCGGTTATCAGTTCTTCCGTCTTGGAATGAGCTGGCGCGTTGTCGAACACGACGACAATTTTCTTGTCTTGGTACTCCTCTTTGTACGTGTCCAACTCCTTGACCGCATCGTACAGGGCTTCGACAAAGTCGGCATAGGTCTGCATTTTGATGATGCCACGATGCGTGCGATACGCTACCACACCAACCGAGACGGCGCACTGAATCTGCAGGTTTGCGCTTTTAGAGGGTGGGAGCTTGCAACGGCTCGCTTGCCTTTCTTGGCTATGCCGCGCGTGCGCTTAGTGTACACGTTGTAGTTTGTCTCGTCGAAGTATACGACTATGTCACCATCTTCGTGGTGACGGACAAGAGCTCCCTCCTTTCCCCTTTATTGATAGCGTTGTTGACGTCGTAGGCTCAACCTTAACCTGCAACAAAAAGTAAAAAAATTGTGGTAGCAAATTATGTTAGAGACATCCATGTACGGCATCTGTTTGACGGTGAACAGCATATCAACCAGGTGCCGCTAGATTGTGGTGTCCGACAGGACCACGCCGAATTCCTCCAGGACAAGCGTGGACCCAAAGTGTACGAGCAGATATCATCCACCCAATGCTCCAGCGCAGTCTTAATTTCGGGCGTAACCTTTGTAGCTCGCGCTCCTCCGCGAGAAAGGTTGTCCACGCGGCCGTGATTCACCAGATACTCGGGCGTGGTGCGCGGAAACCCGTTGTGGCGGGCGACAGCTCGCCATTCACCGCCTGTGTGGAAGGCGTGTAGGACGCGGAGGCGTTCGTCAGCAGTGTGGTGCTTGGTTGGGGAGATCATCGTTTCAATATGTGAGGAGTTTGAGAATGAGAGATGCGCGCTCCAGTCTGTCTGCGCATGATATTTCCGATAGCTTCAGGCCAGTGGACTTCCAGACCAAGACCGTAAACCGCGGTTACGAAGTTATGTGCGAAACGTAATGAGCCAATCTTGATTACAACAGTGTCTTTATTTTGGGTTCAGAATGGTAACCAAAAATAAAGAGTCTAACTCTGGACGTTGGTTAGTACAACATTGGTCGGGCAAATGTGTAGAAGAAGCAATATTCTCCGTTTTCTCGCTTGTTGTGAGTTGCTTCAATTGGTTAGAGTTCCCAAAACCTGTAAGGCAAACCAGGAGTGTGATATTGAAGAATTCTATTGTTTGAGTTGGTTTTTGCCTTCAAGAAGAAGTTCAAGAACATCCCAGAGTTGTTGCTCTCAGTGTCACTTCCGCATCCTGTTTTGCTCTTTCGGCTTCTCGCGACCCGGAGGTCGTCGAAAGGGAGAGTTTTTCTTGGTCAACCGCTGCGCAGGTCCCGACCTGCGCAACACTTTTGGGTCAAGTTAGGATCCAACTGACCACAAATTGACCCACGAAAAGGTCATATTTTATTTATTTATTGTGCTAACGTGTAAAAAAATATGTATATTTGATTACTTTGTTTATCATTTCGTAAGGGTTTTAATCAAGCCACCAATTGTTGGCAAAGTGGTTATCGAAGTCTGGGCCAAGTGCAAGCACTAATAGAGATGGGTACAAACAGCACACCAGTGTGATAGAACCTCCGCGTCTACGTGGGCATGCAGGCAAGCCGGCCAAATGTTGGGGGACTGTAAGTGGTTAGGGGTGACGCATTAGCATACGGCTACCGGTTAGACCGTGTAGCAGTGCGAAATTTATGTTAGTACGAGTACCCAACATTAAGTATAGTGAAATCAAGTCTTTTTTAAGCATGGACTCTGATTTAGCATAAAAGTATATTGCATTAATTACCGAAAGATTCAAATATGAAATTGCTTGATGTATTCAAATGTTATGGGTTAATGCAATACAGTATACTTTTCGGTATTCGAGAGACATCGACCTCACAGTCTCGTTGTCGTTATCTGAGTCATCCGAGTCTAAATCCGAGTCCGTATTGACTTGCAAATCGGGATCATACTCGAAATTTGGGGCGCTCTGGGATAAAGCATGCGCTGGGGCACTTGCGCGGCGGTTTGAAATGTCGCTAATCAGTCGAACATTTTTCCGGATCTCCTCCTCGATGACTGTAACGAACTGGACTTCGTCAGGGTGCGGACTTGGGAAAGCATAGTTAACGGTACGGTTGTACCACTCCAGGAGTTGTTGGTCCTGTTAATGATGTCCTCGTTGAGACCGTTGACATTTTCCACCACTCCGGTTTAAACTTCTAAATCCAGCTTTTCTTGAAAAACTTCCAGAACTTCTTCCAGTTGTCGTTAGAGTACGCGATGACTTGAAAAGCCCATCTCGCTTGATCATACGTCGAGCTGTTGGAATTCTCTGGAACACGATGCCGCACCGCCAAATTACAGTGAGCCTGTCGATGCATCCCTCACGCATTACGAGATTCACTTCAGCTTCAGGTATCTTTAGATTTAGCATCTTACAACCCCCAGCGCTTGCTCGAAGTGAGAAAAAACAACCCACGATTCTTAATTCTGGAAACTGGTTCTGAAGCGCCTTAATCAGAGCAAACTCGACGTTTAGTCCAAGGGACTTTATCTAATACATATCTATCAAGTAAACATACGAGCCGGTTGTTCAAGCAAAAACCTAAAATATTGCTCTGTGAGGTTGGTAAGTGAAAACAAAAAGCGTATGCAATGCGCTGTGGTTCCGCACCACCAATAGGAGAATAGCGCGAACGACATAGTTTACTCTCCGGGGGTATACTGCCCGTTTTGTGAGGGTAAACGATTGTATCGAAATGATGTCTGCAACTCTCTCACCAGGACTCGCCCAGATCTGACGAGAGAATGGGACTGAAAAAACGGAGACCCTAACGAAAATTTGTTCGGTGCCCACACGAAGGTCTGGTGGATCTGCGCTGCTGAATCCATCACACAAGTGGACATGCATGATGAAAAACCGGGCCCGCCCCGTAAGCCTCGCGGTTGCCCAACGTGCACCTGCAAGTCGGAACAACACTGGAGCATTTTCCGATGGATAATATCCATTCTCACGGCTGATGAATGTTCAAGAAGTTTTGGCGCAACTCTGCGGAAGACGTCTGATCACAAAAATACGAGTAACAATGTCACCACGCTGAAGGCACACCACTAAACTTACAAAGCGCTTAAACTATGGGTCTCGTTGTGCTCTTCACCAGTGGATTTGACGCTTTGGATATTTCGACGCCCCTCAGTGCGTACAATTTGCGGACCAACCCAGTTCATGAGCGAGATTGACGATGGAGTAAAAGCTGCCATTCCGGGATTACAGGCCAATGCTGTACAAACGTCCAGCCCAATTCGAGTCAACCATCCCAGCCCTATATAAAAATATCGTTCGGCACGGCTAAAAACATTCCAGCTGAACGACAACTTCAACGTATTGGTGAAAAGCTGGAGCGTGCTAATTCCTGAATGGTTTGAGCAGCACTCAGCATTGGATGGTACGAAGATACTCTCCATCAGCGAATTTTCGTCAACCTTCTCGTCGTCTAGCCGCCACTTCTCGGGTCCAACGTGAAAAGAGTGCGAAAGCCGGGTATTTCTTCTTTACTATGCGTCGCTCGATAACTTCCCGACTATTCCATCACATGAGAACAAGGTGAAGGTTTTGTGTGGAAGGCATCTTCTCTTAGCATGAACAAGAACCAAATGGTTGAAGACCAAGTGACTCGTGATTTGCTTGAGAAATATGATGTGCAAGGAAGAAGGGGTCCATCCCATCCGCATTCCATCGAAATTTACGTGCTACAATCCCTGCTAGATGGAGAATTTATGTGCAAGAAGGTAGACGAATGGGAGATTCTTTTGGGAAGAGAAAAAGGCAGACAAGCGATATCAGCTTAGGCTTCCAGCGTGGAAAGGTTGGACCAACCCACAAGGAGATGGGCAGCGTCGTTTTGAAGATGCCACCCTTGATGAAGAAGATCGACGTGATCAAGAGGCTTGTATTAAGCCGTAAGTGTTTGTATGAAAATATGAAATTCCTAGAGCGATACCCTAGGAGGAAAAGAGAAACAAGACCTGTCTTGTCTTTGTCCTTATTCCGGCGGCGCGGAGCGTGCGTTCGGTCTCCATCTCGCTCAGTCAATTCGGTAGTATGTGGTGGCAGCTATTAGAAAAGCCGGATAAACCGTTCAGTAGTCTGAGCAGCGATGAGCCGCCGCGGCAGATTACTCTTCCGTTACAGAATTACAGAATACTTGCATAGATGCGGAACTATAGATTATCAAGTTTTATGAAAGGACTTATATCGGCGAATTCCAGTTTATAGTTACATATAGGTCAGATTTTACATTATGTCCTTGCGTTTATGGGGCTGCCTTGTACCATTTTAAACTCAATTAATAGAAAATAAATCTTATTTTATTGATACCAGCGAAGGCGGGTTGACGTCCTAACATATTGCATTGCCTCGATGTTGTTAGTGTAATAATGACGGCAATACGAGGAGAATCAATAATAAGTACGGCCCAATTACTGACAATTTCTCCATTGCCATGGCTAAGTGTCAACAACAAGCCAAGCAGCTACGGCACATACCTACAGCCGACCGGTGACGTCCCGACGTCCTACATTGCCTTGTTAGCGCGTTCTTCCAATCGCAGGTGCTCCTGACGCATCAGCGCTGCAGCTTCCGTCGACGACGGGCTCTCATCAGAGGCCAGTTTGACCAAGCCGTTCACAAAAGTGGCAGAGTGAACAATTCTAGACGTCGGTTTCAGGTACTCCCATAATCGGGTAGTCAGCCACAACCGAGTCAAAGAGAAGACGCATTTCGCTCATGGTCGCTACCTCGCACTGCATACGTATGCCCACGTTGTCCAGCTTGCGCAGATGACGCGGCACGTCTCCCAGCTTCGTGTTCTCGCTACTAGTTGCACGAAGTTCATTAGCACCACCTCCACAAGCCGGATGTGCGGTCGCAGCTCCATGTAGCGCTCTAGAATCTTGTAGGTCGACGACCAACACGTCACGTTGCGCTTCTTGACCCTAAGAGGAGTGAGGTTGTACAACTCGGCAGCGTTGTTGGTCTGGCGATGCGGAGACATTAAATTGTTAACCTTCTGTAACAGCAGCTCTTGTTCGGTTAACAGCGTGTTAACGGCCAGGTAAAACCGGTGCGAGGCGCAATCGACCAATGGGATGCCGAGCTGTGTGGCTATGCTGCCGTTGGTGTTGCAGTTGTTATTAGCCACGGTGAACTGCACCATGTCGACCATCTTGTTATAAACGGCTAATACGTTACGATAAAGCTCATCATGAGCATCCACATTCTGGCATCCATTGTCCCGGTGCGACAGCGCCAGGAACGTGCGTATACGCCGATGAAGTGCATGGTCAACTGGGTCCAGTTGTCGAACAGCAACCAGAAGAAGGTACCCATCTCCTCGTTGATTACGACCCCCACTTCTTAGCCACCGTGATTATGTTAGCCTTGAGCGCCATAGAGTTGGTTGGGAGCCACTTGGACATGGACCTTGTTCTCTCACCGTCCTCCTCACACAGCCCATGCTCCGCTGAACAACCCACCCCAACCAGTGGTAGCGATGTGTTGTTTCCTCCGAAACGAAACCATATGGTTAGAGGGTTTGCTAGGTTCCGCGGTGATGGGCGACGAACTGTTCGTGAAAGTCCTCGAGGCGGCTCGCTAAGTGTGATATCAGGTTGGAGTAGCCCGTACGGGGCAGCTGCTTTCGGTCCGCGCCACAAGATTATATCGATTTGAGATCGAACCAATAATCTAAAATACAATACAGAAAATACTATAGTCGCAATTCCGCAATCTTTTTTCGAGCTTGCACCGATGACCGTCGTGGCCTTGACGCTTGAAGAATAAAGCGCAGATGTCTCTGTTTGCAACCATTGTTGTATATTTTAAAGTGAAATTCACTATTGCTCTAAAAGAGAGCAAGCTAAAGGTCAACAAATGTTGAGAGGAGCCACTCACCATACTTTTACGATGTTCTTTCTTTTGATTGACAGCAGTCCTAGTGATAGTTGACGCAAGTGAACCGGGCTTTCCGAATCGGCCTGCGTCCTATTGGACATCATTGTATTTTCATTATTGCGTCAATTAATTATTATATCGATTTGAGATCGAACCTATAATTTATATTACAATACACAAAATCCAGTAATTGCAATTATGCAATCTTTTTCGCGGCCTGGTTGAGGCGACTGTGTTTTATGCGTCAAACTTTTCAGGTCGACGATCATACATGTTGATACTATTATATATTATTATTTAATCTACAAGAGCAAATCAGTTATGTATGACTCTTTTGTTGACTCGAATTTATATTTATTTTTAAGTTCTCTTGTAACGACGCCACTTCCCAGTCCACGTACGGTGAAACCCAGCCTCATAGAGCAATCTTTTGGTTTTTGCTGCGTAAAAATAGCTGATTGAACTGCTTTGAACAACCGGCTCGAATGTTTACTTGATTGATTATAAAGAGTACGTTGGACAAAAAGGCCCGTTTGTTTGCTTACTTGTTACGTTTATATAAAGCTATTTGAGCAAACGGCCCGTTATTTACTTAATTGTTAATAAATTTGTATTTTATCTGTGTATGGGGTTCCCAGTTCACTTACGGCGAAACCCAGCCACATAATCTTTTGGTTGCTGGTATGTAAAACCAGCCGCGCTTGTTTAATTACTTGATTAGTATCGATTTATAAAGTAAATTAAAAAATGGATCTTTTGTTTTCTTGATTATTACTTTTTATCAATTACAGTTTACTTACGGCTAACTCCTGCCTCACAGATGGTGCAAACAAGAAACCAAGAAACAATCGCAAATTGCTGGCGGAGGTAGCTAGGAATTTTAGAGCTGCTGTGTTTGCTGGCTACGACTGAACTGCCATATTTTATGTTGGAAGTGGTGAAAGTGGTTTTATTGAAGGTGATGACAGCGACTTAAGCGAAGATGAAGAAGGGGTGAGCTCGGTGACACTTTTATGTTTTAAAAACAAAATTCGATGGAGGCGTTTGCAGAACACATCGGCTTGGGAGGCCCGTACCGGTACCGAGGGCAGACGCTCAGTCAACATGACCCCTCACTCAGTCCCACCGTCGCCTTTCCACACAACCCAAAACGAACCGAACATGGAGATACAACGTGGCGCCGCCGGCAAGGACACGACCAAGGGCAAGAAGATGGACAAGGGACGGGACGCGGTGCCCGTGTGGCGTCGACGGCGAAGGCGCACCGTCACCCCGGACATTCCTCTCGGAGGTCTGGCAGCGTCTATCGAGAAATAATCAACTAGCTGCGCAGTAAGCATGGGGTGCTGGGGGCCTTCAAGGTGAAGATGCTCATGGCCGGTGAGTGCGCTAGGTGTAGTGAGCCGTGCCCCGCCGCAGTTTGCTACAAGGCTGACACAGCGGTCATGGGTGGCCTCACCGGGCGTTCTGCTTTTCGAGCCCCTGAATGCCTTGGTGCTTGCCGGTGCTGTGAACGGGAAGAGCCCGTGGTTCGGATGTGGGATCGCCTCTGTCTCATGGTCAAAACGCTTTGGTATTCTCCTTCTGGTGTCTCTGCCTCGGTTAAAGGTGACGATGACGTCATTTTGGACGGTTGGATGTAGGTTCGAAGGACAGCAAAGCGCGTTATCCGAAGCATGGTTTGTCGTGTACCCCGCCATCGCTCACTTGGTGCTTGTACTGTACAGTGTCCTCAATTTGCTAGCCAAAGTTCTTCGACGAAGGGTGTCGGACGCGCTGTTCACGCCAAGTGTGATACTGCTGTGCTTGCTCCATTACTTTCGAGCTCAACTTGCTGACTCCGGGTGGCTACATGGCGTAGATGGCCGCGTCGCAACTGTAGTTTTCTCAGAGGAAGTCAAGCAGCTCCAGCTCTTTCACTTTTTCACGACAGACATTGCGTGGCGTATTAATGGTCGCGTGACCTTCACGTTCGCGTTCAAAATTTGCCTCCTTGGTGTTAATTTTCTGCCATTGCTGCTTGCTCGTCCATTCATTCATGAACGGGTCTCTGATCTGGGCTTGGATGGCGTGGAGAAGGCATTAATGTTGCGAGTTGGACAAGTGGGTGGCCTCGGTACATCACCTGCTTACATTCTAGCAGAAATTGATCGTACGAGGCGGCAACTTTTGTCGACAACGACCATTGCACCACTCGATAACAGCAACGTCGAAGGGAAACGCAAAGGAACTCTCGACAAAAGTTCTACCGTCGTAACGCCGATCTCTTCACTGCTGCACGGAGCGATACACAACCAGATGCAGTCTGAAATTTGCACAATTTCATTTGTCAGTAGCTACGAGTTCATTCGTCTGGGATACATTGTGTTTGGAGACAGGTATCTCACCACCTTCCAAGAGTGGGGGTTGCTCTCTGCGATAGCTCCTTTTCGAGCCTTTTGCCATCTCTGGAATCACCGCGTGCTGGTTTGGACACTCCGACCGGCACTTCCAGCAGGGTGCGCAGAAATTGCAGGTGGTCGAGCTCTCGAATGCTTGGAGCCGCAATTGTGGCGTCTGGATGACCCACGCCTGAAAGAAGTTCACTGGTGGCAGATTTCCACATGCAACATCCAGTGTTGAACTGAACTATGATGCAGATGAAAACTTCAGAATTTGTAAGGTGATTTCTTCACCAAGGACAAATAAATATCTCGTTTTGAGAGTCCCCTTTGACGCCCCCTCGGATCTCGATAATGATAGAGGTTTCGTTCGAGACTTTTAACATCTTGCGCAGGATACCGGAGCTGTTGAGAAAATAGTGTTCTCGCTAGTATCCACGCTTCGCAAGCGGTTCAAGTGCTCCTCCGATAATATTCAGTCTCCACCGTCCACCAAGTCGAACCCGCCGCAGCTCCAACTCTTTTCCACGACGGATGTGGCGTGGCATATGAATGGACACGTCACTGCGCTGTTCGTCGATAAGAAGATTGTTCTTGGTGCAAACTTGTTCCCACTGCTGCTTGCACGCCGTTCCCTCTCCGAATGAGAGGCGTCCAAAAAATCTCTCCGGCGTATCTGTTAGCTCAGAAGTAACCCCTGTGAGAACCAGAGACGACTACGCAACCCTTTTCAACCAGACCTCGATCAAAAGGACGAATACCCTTGTGCATCGTCTGCGTGTTCACCTGAACAGCTATGAGTTGGTTAGTTTGAGCTACCCAACAAGGCGCGGTTCGACCTGGGGAACTGGGTGCCCTCGCCCTATTGCAAGGTCGACTGCCTCAAGAAGGTCATGAGAAAGTCGGCCATGGGCGGGGCCAAGGATGTGAACAAAGTGGTGGCGCAGGTGCAGGCCAAGTTGAAGGCGGTGCAAGGGCTGCTGGACAAGCCCATGAACAATGCGCTGGAACGCAGACATCCAGCCAAGGACGTAAGTTGGGAAGTGTTAACAATGAAGTGCAACTTAAATTGGACAATTTGTTGCTGCTATATTGTTGTGGTATGTTATTGATATGGGTGATCGAGTTACTACAGTCTGTTTTGACAGCAGACATGAGATGAAACCGTTGATATACAACTAAGAGACGGTTTAATGATATTATTATTACGTGAGTGGTACAATCTAAATATCAGGACTGTGACGTTGATATGATGTGTCTTGAAGTTGATGTGAAAGGTAACAAGCGCATCCATGATTCCACAAACAATTTATTGTGAAATCCGCATTTGAAAATTTGATATGGCGTATCTGTGATATCAAAGTATTTATCAGCAAGGGCAAATCAAGACTGTGGTGTTAAATGATTCCGTTTATCATTTCGTTATTTGCCTTCAAGATGAAGTTAAAGAACATCTCAGGGTGGTTGCTCTCAGCATCACCTCCGCCTCCAGTCTCGCTCTTTCGGCTACTCACGACCCGGAGGTCGTCGAAGTATTGGAAATTAATACACCAGGCCAGCCGCGCCGGACCCCGAAATAAACATCAAGGGTCGTGGATAACGTTCAAGGGGCTGCCAAGTGTCTAGAGACCAGCCTCTCTACGGACACGGACGCCACCCACACGATCGGCGACCACAACCTGTTGCTATTTGGTGAGATGACTACATCGTTTAGGACCTGTGGAGTTGCGGTGCCAATGCCAGCACCACGAGAGGCCATCGACCGCAGAGGTGCTAACCACGCCAAAACGTCCGGGAAAAAGAGGAAGATCGTAAAGCTCCCTGCAAACAAGAAACGAGGAAAGAACCGCAAATTTCTTGCTGGGGTAGCTAATAAGTCCAGGGCTGCTGTGCCTGATCACTACGAGGACAGGCAAAGCGTTTACGTTGGAAGTAGGGAAAGTGGAGACAGTGGAAATGACATGGATTCTCGAAAGGGACGATGGAGACTCAAGTGACTATGAAGAAGAAAGAGAGTTCGGTGACTCGGAGCGATTCGATGGGGTCTTCGCAGATAGCATCGGGTTGGGAAAGCCCAGGGAAAGTCTCCGTTCCTGTATCGCGGGAAAATGCTTACCAGCACCACCCCTCGCTCGTATCCATTTGGGACGAGTCACTAAATGGGCCCATCGACTGCTACCGATACAAAGCTGAGGAGCGGTTCATATGCGAGAACGTAAACCACCACCGGTACTGCTTAAACGGGGCCAATGTGTACAATGGTTGTCTGTGCAGAATCTGCGAATTCAAGAAAATCTGCCAGGTGGACTATTGTAACTCGCTCTGGGCAGTGCGCATAGACTTACAATCGCAGTGGAACCGCGAAGAACAGATATACGACGCAGTGTTTCGCGAGCACGGCAGGGGGGCATTGGAAATAAGCTGTGGTCTCGCACACGCAATGGTAGTCTAACGCGAACGATATAGTTTGCTCTCCGGGGTAAGCTGCCCGACTCTGGAAGAATACGTCCATTGTAGATGTTTGCAATTTTCTCGCTAAGCCGACAAGACATCCGTGTTCAACGAGACACGAACGGAGCTCCAACACATTTTTGGCGGGTAGCCACACAATGGTGTGGTGGATTTGTGCTGTCGATTCTGCACACAAATGAACATGTATAATGAAGGATCGGCCCTCAAGCTCGGGTGCCCAACTTTGCATCCTCATGTCAGAACGGTGCATAAACAAACGATTCGTTTACTCAAAGTACTTTATTACAAAATATCGAGCAAGCAATCAAACAAGCCGTTGGCTCAAAGTACTGTCTGTAACTGGTTTTACGCACACAGCGCCAGCACATTTGCCCAGTGAGGCTGGGTTTCGCCATAAATGAACTGGGAATCCGCATTGGTACTACCGACCTCCTCAGCTTGTAGTGGACACCTACATATAACGGCGGCCAATCATATTGCGTGATTTTGAAGACGTGTTGAGATGTTTATATGAATTTTGATGCAACCATATCGAAACGATTTAGACAGACACTTTCACTGTAAATGTTAGCAATGAACTTTCATTTGTAGCCTAGCGGCAAAGGAAGACGTAGTTAGGGGGACTAATGACCTTTCTGAAGAACGCGTTCAAGATGCTAGCGCTAGAACGTATGAATCGCGCGTTTTCTTTGCGATGATGCGATGTTCATATCGTTAACCGTACCGAAATAATCGGAACATCGCCTTTGACGGGTGGTACACTGTTCCTATCCACTATAAGCTGAGGAGGTCGGTAATCTAATTGGTAAAACAAGTAATAATCAGATAAATCAACGAACCGGCTTTTAAAGTACTTTATATAATAAATATCAATTAAGTAAACAAACGAGAGCGGCTAGTTTTTGGCATACCAAAGACCAACAAGACTGCTCTTTGAGGCTGGGTGAACAGGGAATCGTCATCGATACCAAGATAATTTATAAAATATATAATAAGCAACTTACGAAGAAACCTTTTTTGTATTTATTTTATTAAAAATAAGAATACAAACGAGAGCGGCTGGATTTTAATAACCAAAGGTGACTGGATGAGTCTTGCGTCTGCAATTCAGATTCAAGAAGTATTGCAAGAGAAACTCGTCGTATGCCGAGCGATATTTGACGATGGAGATGTCGACGTCTGAGAGCGCCTTGAACTTCTGTTATCGCCAAATTTATACAAGTAAAGCAGGCATTGACTACCGCAATTCACCCATGAGACTGAACGAACACGTTGGTGGATTCATCAAAAAGCTGAGCGACATGCGTCTGAAGATGTCCCTGCAAGCTTAACGTTTTCAGGCTATTACCGACGTGGTGTACGCTTCCGTCCAATTTTTTCAAAACTCTGGCGGTTCCCAGAATTGATCACATACAAATTCAAGTCATGAAGCGAATCAACCGAGATAGAAAAGCGTAACATATATTTTCTTTAAGTACGAAATAAGACCATACTATGAGCATGATAGTTAAACCAAGTGCTCTCGGGCGATTCATGCACGATTTGGCACTGCGCGATTCATCCAATCGCGCAATGCAATTTCAAGTAGAATGCACGATATTGTTTTATACATATGATTGATATTATTTTATGACAAAGAGAGATGCCCATTTTTGTGCTTGCGAGGAGTTCGAGTAACAACGACGGACTTGTTCAGTATTCGACAAACGCTTTACTTTGCTTTATGAGTGAGGCGATTTAACTCAACATGTTTTATCGTGCTTTCCAGTGATCAGTGGTGCGATTCTCAAGGTTCAGGCCTTTTATACGTTGGTTATCGCGTGGAGTACGAAGGCGTATACTGGAGTATATGGTAGCAGGATCATACAGGGTATTTGGAATACCTGGTACTAAACGAACGTGTACAACCGCATGCATGCTGGTTTAGTCATTCTAAGCGGCGACGGTGAGAACGACTCGATGGTAAACGCCATCCTACCAACCACAACACCTCGTCGAAATGCCATATTCGTGTTCTTTAGCTGCAGTTGTAAGCATCAAAGCACCCAAAACGCTGAGCGGCTTTTAAATAAAAGCCAACTTCTTGAGAAATAAGCAGCGAAACATCGACAATTTTAGACGATACCATCGTGAGTCTTGAGGTAGGTTTGGATAAATGCCCGACTCAGATACTTGGGATTGATCGTCGACGCACCCTAATTGTGAACTTTCATGGATCAGCTCCCAAAATCTATTCGTGATGGCAGTATTCCCGAGGCAAATGAGATAGACGTGACGCAATGTGTTAGCAGCATTACACGGATACGGAACGCGAACGTATAGCGGTCGAAGGTCCTTGATCGATCAACGTCACGTTTTAGTCTTTTACTCGAATACTGCACTGAGTATCTGACGAACACAGTGGATAACACGCATCAATCAAGAGACCATTGCAAATAAAAAGAAAAATTTGGGAAACTACTTCTTCTTCGATTGGAGATACAATATAAGCTATCAAAGTCGCTTTCGTTCAGTAATTTCTCGTGTTGGATGTTTCAATATCCTAGGTTTACAATGGCTTCGGTGGTCGATGTCAATCGTCTTTCTACCTGTAGTCAGTTGTCAAGTCATTTTCGTTAAGCTCATTTTTCATCGATTTCACTTGCACTTTTTCCACTCAAGGCGCAGATCAACAGCTCTGCTGGTAATTCATAAATACCACCCTAATTTCAAAATAATATCCAAATGTAGGTATTACTCATTGTAGAGCTCAAAGTGAAACAACTTTACATAGTATACACCGAATAGGACAAGACGATTGAGGTCATGAAACAAGAGCTCCGGTGGGGTTCCCTGTCGAAACACTAAAGCTGTTTCTGGCGAAGAAAGACGGCAAATGGTCGAAGTGCGTCCTGCAACGTTAGTTTGCGCAGCTTTTATGTACATAACGTCGCAAACGTCGACTTTAACGTCGGTCAGCAATTTCAAATATTGTCAATTGAAATCAACGTAAAATTCTGGTTTTAGTCAGATACCGGTACGAGTTCTCCCGAGCCGTTTATTCTCCCAATTCGAGAAAAAAAAGATGAAGACAACCCGCGTCGACAGGAAGGACAACAACACGGACGGCGATGGGACGAGCGGGGAAGCGCATGATGCTGCAGTGCCTGTGGCTTCAGTGCTGCCAGCAGCGGCGCGCACATGGGATGGATCTGGTAGCAGTGGTGGTGGTGAGTTGCCGTAAAATTTGTTATTGTACGGAGAATTAACTAATGTTGCTCCTACGAACAGGTCCCGCACAGGCTGCAAAGGACAGGAGCCTGACAACACTGCTGCAGCCGGAGGCTTCGAAGATAGCGCGGACGGCAGCGGCGGCGGCTATCCGAACGATGGCGGTGGTGATGCCAGCGACGCAGTGCTGAATGTTGCTGCTTCTGTGGCTGCTGAGCTGCCAGCAGCAACACAGACGGAGGATGGTGCTCGTAGCGGACGGAGTGGTAAGTGTAAAGCAAAGTGTTATTGTTGCTAGTATCAACTAACGTTGATGTTAATAACAGATCTTGTGGAGCCAGCACCGACAAGTACGTTGTTTGTGGGGACGCGGACGGCACCGTGCTGGGCGCAGTTTGCTTCTGCGGCTGCTGAACTGCCAGCCCGAGCACGTATGGAAGACAGTGCTCGTAGCGGTGAGTTTAAAGTGACGTGTTATTGATGCTGGTATTAACTAACGTTGATATTTAGTATCAGATCCCGTGCAACAACCCGCAACGGAGCACGATCGTGAGAGCGGTGGTGCGGCAGCTAGCCAGCCTGGCGACATCGGAAAGGTTCCAAAAAGTAACATGGGCAGATGGAAACGGAAACCTAAACGCGCTATTCCAAAGCAGCGCTGGTCAGCAATGCAATGCACAAAAACCCGCGTTTATATTCACCCCAAGAAGCTGATCACAGTACGTCCTCAGATTTAGAGGATGAGAAAGAGGTCGGACAAGTAGAGGAAACAATCAGCGATGACGATGGTTTGCCGGCGCCCTTTCAGTCATGCAAGAAAAGACTCCTCGAGGTCGAAACAGCAAGACAAAGGCTGGGCGTGACGTAATGGAGGCTGCACACATACAAGTTGACAACCATATCCCACAAGTTCCGAGAAAGGCTTATACAAGCTGGTCGAGATGGAATGATGCCTACGAAAGTTACTGCACAATGCATAACGGGGCTTTCAGGACTCGCACGTCGAAATGCATCGAAGTCTACAATCGGTGAGTTGTTGTATTCTATTGCATGTGCTAACTTTCTAACATGTGATCGTGGACGCTGCAGGAAGAACAAAGTGAGCTCAACTGAAACGCGTTTCCACAAGAGCTTCGTTAACTACAGATGCCAGCATGGCGAGCACGAGGAGCGACGCGGGAAGAAAACGAGGGACACTGATGTCAACTTGACAGACTGCCGTGCGAGGTTCGACGTGGTTCTAATGAACGTAGCAACACCTGCTGAGCGTGAGCGACACCGCCTCGTTATTGCGAACGAGTGGCGGATGCACAACCATCCGGCCGTGCGTGCGAGTCAAGGTGCACGCTTGAATGATGTGCCTACTGAAGGACTATTGCTCGGACGGTCGCGGTGCTACACGAAAGCAACACGCCCTCAGGTACGATCGCAGAGTATATGGGCGGTGAACTTGGTACTTGGTACGTTGACGCATGTTTTGTTTTACTTTTTGTGTTTGCAATGTAGGCTCAACGAAATAGTTGAGCCCTTATGAAGTCTAATGGATTCGTTTTTACTATTATCGTTTCACAGCGCGCAATTTTTCCGTAGGCTGCAAAATGGTAGCAGCGCCCAATCTCGCTTGCAAACGCTGCTGAATTGTCTTGATGCAGAAACAGGGTGCGACGTGATAGTGATTCGAGACCAAATGGACGTCACCGGTGTTATTGTGATGCAAAGCGCGATGCAGAAGATAGCGACCCTCCCCATTGTTTGAGCAATGGGGAGGGTCGCTCACTGAACTGGACTCATGGCACTAATAACGCAGGATATCGTCTTGGTAAGCTTATGCCATTTTAGTTATTTTGTATGGTGACTCGTATTGTTAACGTCGTTGTTTTTTGCTGTTTTGTAGGGAGTCTTGTGGTCACCACGCCAACCCGGTCGGGGATTTCCTGTCGTTCAATTTTCTGTCGTAAAAAAAAAAAAAAAACGAGAAAGCTGTTACACTGAACAACGTATTTGAGTTTTTCAAAGCTACAAACCCGTCGTGGATGAAGGTGAAATCCTTTGTGGAGCGTACTGGAAAACTGATTCCCGGCAGCGAGGTCCTTCTCTGTCAGTTTCATTCAATCATGTTCTGGAAGAAGCTGGTAAAGAGTCGGTTCCAGTTGAAGGTCGTCGATCAAGACATCGTCCAGTCCTTCTTTGCTAAGATGCTGTATAGGTACGAGCAACGTTATCAAATTTCAAGCAACGTTATCACTTTTACGTAACGTTATTTAGTGCATGCCTAACATTTATCTGTCTGTTTGTTATCAGCAATACAAAAACAGCATTTGACCGAACGTACAAGGAGTTCTGTTTGTACTGTGAAGCTGTCCGCCAATATTTTGACAAAAATTGGAAGTACTGTCGTGACATGTGGTCTAACTTCTTAAAGAGCAAATTTTTCTCTGCTGGAAATACAACAACGAATCGCATCGAATCGCATTGGCACCTCCTAAAAGAACTGTTGGGGAAGAAGACTGCTATCGACCAAACCGTGGCTAGTGTCCTAAAGCATCAAGTAACCATTTCCCGCCAAATCTTGCATGCACTACACAGGCACAACTGACGCAATCCAGACACAGTTCCAATATTCTTGCGTAGAGCCGCCGCGCTGATGAGCGACTACGTTCTGGCGAAAGTTCGTCGTGAGTGGGATCTTTTAGTGGTATACATGAAATGATCGACTTGTGAAAAGCGCAGCAATGAGGTTTCGGTGTGGGATGTGATCGCTGGTGGGATCGCGTACATGTTGAACGATAGTGATTGGAGTTGTACATGTTCGTTTGCAAGTAGTCAGCACATTATGTTTATTTGTCGACATGGACATGGCTTCGAAGAGTTGCCCGAAATGACGATTCCGTCTCGATGGAGCATGGCTGAAGCATTGAAAGTTTACAGAGACATTGAGGAGGGCGCGGCAGCACTACACGCGGTGATCGGCTCCATTACGCTGAAGAGTGCCGCTTGTGAATGTACAGAGTCAGCCGCAACGTTATCTGAGAACTGCAACGTTATCAGCATTAACGTTGCGAAACCACCAAAAGGCCGCGTCACTTACGCGCAGCTTCGTCGACAGGAGAGTCGTGCTTTCGTCTGAAGAAAAATATACTCTGGCACAGACAATTTTCGAGCCGGCCATGAACTAACTACAATGTGTATCTAGCGTAAAGTTCTACAGGGAGTTGCAGAGGTGGGAGACAATTGTCGCGAAGGCGATGGAGGGTACAGTCACCGCTCCCGACAGCCAGTACGAAGTCAACAACCCGAGGGAGGAGAACTGTGACATGGAACCAACTGATTGCACGGATGCGCTAGATCTGATGGCCGAAATGGAGCAAAGGCAGGATAGTTTGGAGAGAGAGCCGAACAGCTCATAATCCTCTGCCGCGACGTTATCGGGCAGTGCAACATTATCGAACAGTGCAACATTATCGAGTGGTGCAACGCTAACGAGTGTTGGAATGTTGACGTCGCAACACATATCCAACATTGCAGAGGAGAACCGAGCGCATACCGGTCTACCATTGAAGATGGCATACTCAGCGTGTCAGCCGCCGCAATGCCGCTGTCGGCGTTCGTACCTCCTTCGTTTTCAGCTTATAAAAGATCTTCTCTGTCGCAAATTTCGCTAGGAGATTTTGTTTCTCAGACAATTCGCAACGCTTCATTGCTAGAAGCCCCAGCCAGAACAAAAAAACGGCAGGTGTCTTGCTGAATATACCACGTCCTGCTCAAGGGAACCCCAGAAAGAAACTAAGACATAATTGGTCAGCAGTCGCCGCGGTACCTCGGTACGTCGCGGTGGAATATCCGAAGGGACTGACAGCAACAGTAAGGGACGTGAACAAGTGGGCACTCCACACACCAAGACTGAAAGACGTTGCGGACATCTTTAAAAGTACCCGTGCATCATGAACGAGTAGACCTTACGTGGCAGGTCTAGACGCGTGGAAGAAGTAACGCGGCACAGCGCAGCGTCTTACTGCTACAGCTATGTCATCCCTGAAGACCTGATTATTTCATTACAAGCAGAATTTGATTATTTCCGGTGTAGACAAGAAGCTGGCCGCAAGGTTAGCAATGTAACAGTGGACGTAATGGATCTCTCGTGCACTCCGAACTCAGCAGAGGACAAGACGTCGGCTGTTTAGGTCACGCCAAATCTATATCCATTCTCAAGGTACATTAACGTTGCGCTTGTATTCTCGACGTTTCTTTATAACGTGGCACAAGCGACATTACCTTATTGTGACCTGTGTGTTGTAGTGAAAATGTTTTCGATATGAAAACCTTTTACAGCATAAAGCAAAGCTGCAGATGGTGGGCTCGCGATATGGCATGGTGATTCAAGATTGGACCCAGTTGACACGCCGACCCGTTGAGTTTTGCGGTTGAGACTGATTCTAGGGGCTTAGCAGCTCCTGATGCAAAAATTCAGCTTCAGTGATGGGGTCACTACGTATGTGCACTGCTGCCTCCAATTAAAGCTACACAGAGCGGACGTGACAAAAAAGATACTCTTTGATGAGGTGGTGGGCTTTCTGGCGGAAGATGCGTGGTTGAACGACGCCGTAATCAGTTATGCTCTAGCTGTTATGAGCACAGATGCATAACAGGCACATGCTGTCGTTTCTTGTTGTCGAGGGAACGAATTCCCGAATCCGTCTCGTCTCCAGCTTTTCTCGATGAAATTTATCATGCTGCCGATAAATCACGCTAACGATCACTGAACACTTATTGTTGTGGTTGTGCAACGTTATGGTGCGCTACAAGTCTGCTTTTACGACCCTCTTTCGGGTGGACTGTATACGACGAAGATGGAGAAGATATGGAGCAGCAATTTTTTACCATATCTCCGAGCGTGGCACTCACAATGGAATCCCGAAAAAGGAGGGGACGAAGTTTATCCGTTTCCGGCGAGTGTCGACATAGAGTGGGTAACGTCGCCCACGCATCCGAATGGAAGTAGTTGTGGCGTAATGGCAACTGCTATGGCGTATTCATTTATCCACAGAGAGCGGGGATTTATGGCCGATGTTGTGACGAAGGACGTGGTAAAAGTTATGCGGCTAAAGGTTACTTTGGATAATCATTTGCAGATCACTTGTCAAAGCTATCAGCGATGCTGACAAGGAAGATTCTTCAGAGACGGACACGCAATTGGCATAAGCTTTTGTGAAAGGAACCATTGCAAATAAAAAGAAAAATTTGGGAAACTACTTCTTCTTCGATTGGAGATACAATATAAGCTATCAAAGTCGCTTTCGTTCAGTAATTTCTCGTGTTGGATGTTTCAATATCCTAGGTTTACAATGGCTTCCTGTCTACTTAAATCGTAAAAACAATTAACTCCCTCGTTGAATTCGAGCACTACATAGAATAGATGTGCTGACACTTGTCCGGCTATACACCAATGCGGACTGAGTAGGCATGCTACTGCTGGCTGATGGAAATTTAATAATCAAGCCGAATGCCTACGACGAAATGGGCATTCTGCCGCTCAGTCATCTAAATCGGTCACCTGTGGTAAATATGCCAGGTTAGTGAATTGGCGCCATGGTAGGAAAGGTAAAGTTGGGGTTTGCGAGTACTTGTTCAAGCCAAGGCGTCAAAGTAAAAGCAGTTCAAATAATAAAGACGCCCGCCAAATTTAGCTAAAACACCAGAAGACGCGCAAACCCTCCCTCGTCAATCCCCGTATCAACTCTTGCGCGAGCGTTTGGTTGGAAGAGACAATTCGAAGACCAGGATTTCACGAGTTGAAGGTGATCTGCTCTAATAAGCTGATTATGTCGTTTGTACGCTTGTTCTGACGCGCGTTGTGAAAAAGATCTGCAAGACATGCTACGAGAGGCTGGATCGGGCCTCATGAAGTCGATCACCATGAGGATGAAGCTTTTGTGGGATTCGGACCACACCTTCAAACAAGTATAACTTGCCAGGCTCCACTTTATTGACGGAGACTCCCTGAGCCCCTGGAAGAGCTGCTATCCGTACGTATAGAGTTCGAGGGTGGGAGCGGGGTGGTATGCCACTAACATGTATTTGTGAACACGGCTTTATCATGACACCTATGAGAGATATTCAACCGGAAATCGACTCCACGCTACTCACCGCTACTATGTGGGACATTGGTGCGACTCGACGGATTTTCCACGTCCAGGCCAGAACGTCGACATCAACAACTATTCTGGCTTGAAGCTGTTCCTCGAATCCCGCTGCCAAGTTGCCATGAAGCTTCAAGATTTGACCTGGGACCACAACGCTGCGTAGTCTATCTGCAGATCGTTCTGATTGAGTTTCGTTTTTATTCTCGTCTGTGCCTACCAATCTTTGCCTACCAAACAAGTTGCAACTGCAAATATTACATACAGAACATTAATCGTAACCTTAAGCACCTTGAAGTTACATATTGTTAGAAGCTCGTTGGCTTGGCTTCAGTGACGCCCCTTCGTCAGTCTCACACATTCCAGGTAACCACGAAATTGCTGCTGCGAGGAGAAGCGATCTTTGTCCAACTAACTAGCTCTCGATTGCACAGATGACTACGCCGAAGGGGACCCGACACTACAGTCACGCCGAACGAGAGCGATTGCTGGAAGTGGTGGCTACCCCGTTGCCCGCTGATCCAGCCGACTGGGACGTCGTCGCTAACGTCTTCAATGCGTCTACCAATGAGAAATGGCATGCAAAGGATGGAGCTAGTTTAAAGCGGAAGTTCACCGCACTATACTCGTCAGCGCGGACGAGATAGACGATGAAGCTGCGTCCAGAAGTAAGTACGGCCGTAGCGATCCGCCGACAGATCGTTCGTCGTACTCACGATAGCAGAACGAATCCACCCCTGACCAATGTCAGCATGCCAGCTCATCAACCCGGTTGTTCAGCATCGGCGCGAAGTCCGAATTCGCAGCACCAAACTTTGGAGTCCGAAGGAGGGGTCACACTAAGCTCCAACTCCGCTGCATTTTTTCCGGTTAGACCGAACGCCAGCAGGACCACTGGCATATCTACTTTCGCCAACCCAGAATACCCAGCAGTGCTCCCCGCTTCCGAAAACAGCACTCAGCCTTCTACACAGGCACTTCCAGCGCAAGGTAGCTTTTTCTGCGGCTGCAGGGCTGCGAAACGCGACGTGATACCCAACTACAAAAGCGCAACGCACAAACTGTATTTGTGAAGCCTTCAAGCAACAACAGAAAGCCGAAGAATTGGGTAGAACGGACCAAAGACATAGAGAGCTATTGGAATATTTATCGTCGCTTCGATATGCGTTGGTAGATTCCAATAACTAAATGAATTTTATCGTTGTTTGCCATTCCAATCGCGAATCTAGTAACGCTAATGTTCAGTCTAGCTTTGCTTTTTTATACTGACGGATTTTGTATTTTGCAATAGACGACCTCGGTTTGAAAAATTCGTTTTCTCAACGCTGAAAGGTGCAGCATATCTTCTTATAAAATAAAAATCGAAAGACACATCTCAATACCAACGCGAAGATTGCATGTCCGGATTAAAAGGAGTTGTAGTTTGCAACTCTTATAAATTAATCTAAATGGCTCGCCCCAAAAGGTGAATTGATACGACTTGCAGTACGCTAATTTGCATAGCAAGCTCACGTCGCTACCCTCTAGAGGAAATGCTAATAGTTAACTGTTATTTGGAATGCTAACGAGACTTGGTATTTCGCGTCAAAGCAGATGGCTCGCCGCGGAAATCAAACGAAGGGACGCGCAAGCACTACTTCCTAAACGACAACTTAGGCGCAGTTTCAAGAGGTCTATTCTTCGGCTGGCTCGGCGAGCTGGGGGCGAATGTCTGCTCTGGTGTACGACAAGACCCGGGGTGTACTAAAAGTGCACGACACTGCGGTCTATATGAAACATTTAAGCGGAAGACGGTGACTTCGCGAGGTGTGGTATACGCTTTGAAAAAGCATGGTTGAACGATATACGGATTCGGTCAGTGAGAATACATGAGAGGCAATACTTTAGTGCTGGTGTTTAACCAGCTATAATACAAATTCCATTGAATCGTACAACAAGCAGATGATATCAATGCATTCGTTGCGGTAGATTAGCACCTGAGGTAGCCATCTTCGGCGCTTCACCACAAAGTCGTGTACAGAAGTCACTTCTGCAAAATAACACCAGTAAGAGTAGATGGAAATTCAACCCCAGCACCGTGTTACATACAAAATGACAGGGATCTAACCAAGGCCGAGCAGATAGACAGATAGACTAACAAATGTCTGCATCGATGCAATGAACTAGCAATGAAATGATTTGAAACTTGAATAATGCGTGTTTGAACTTTTAATCACGTTCACCAATGGGTCATAGGATGTAACGTTATGTTTCTAACGCGTAGGTTGCATTGGTTGCTTCCTCAGCATCGTCGTCTGTACTGTTCTCCGCAACATCGTCCTCCGCATCATCACCCTCCACATCTTTCCCCGACGGAAGGTACGCAGACGATGAGCTTCTGTCGTCGTTTTTCTCTCTCTCCTCAGCTTGGTGTCCACGACCTTCTTCTTCTTCCGATTCGTTTGGGCCTGGCCCTTCAATTACCTCGGGAACTAATGGCGCGTTGTTCCCTGGTTGCAGTACGGGACGAAGATACAAGCGGATTCGATCGTCTTGGGCGGTCTGTCGTTCCTCCCACTCATGTGGCAACAGCCGCGTAGGCGTCCACGCAAATATTGTATGTCTGCTCGGATAGTAGTCTGACCTGACCAAGGCGACGTAGTTGAAGCTCCACACGTCCATCATCTGCCCTCACCACTCGACTGCCCACGTCGTAGTGGATTTGAGCGTGGCGCAGGGTCTGGAGGGCCGGAATTGCGCTGGTGTAGGCCACGACCTCAGCAAGGATCGTCCGGCGGCCTCGCTCGTGAAGCGGATCCATCAGGGTTTCCTTCCGTCCGACACGCAACGCCACGCCAACTCTCCGCTACAGTACGTAGTGCGAGAGTCCCACATTATTATGGGAACGGACGCAACGGTCCGGGTAAGCTATCGGTCACATGTGGTAAATATGTCAGACTATTCATGGCATAAAATTGAGTAAATGCCATTAGTTCAGGGTCAGTCAGTCAATAATGAAATATTGAGGTTGCTTAATCAGCGTCTAAATCGGCCGATTAACATATTTTCTTGCACCAGATCGCGGAAGTCACTTCCACCAAAACCCCACACAAATGATCAGGAACGCGGAAGGAACTTCAATGTTTACACTGCGAAAAGTAAATTTGCGCCGGTTAGGACTAACCTCAAGAGAACTCTGTATGGGTTACGTTTCATTATGTCAAACGAAGCGCTACTTCAAAGTAAAACAGATAATGTCATGACTGGGTCCGGACCTTGGGACCTGATATCCGCCGGGATCAAGCAAAGGGGCCGATACTATCTGCAGATACCAAAAGAAAAAAACAAGACCCAAAATGAAGCGCTCTCACTGGCTACTCACCCTTTCCCATTTTTGCATTAGCCTTTCGGCAGATAATTCAGCATGCTAAGCGATGCATCGTGGCGGCTACTGCTGCGCCCACACTACCAACGTCGCTGTCCAGGCATTGAAGACGTCTCGGTGGCGAAAGATGGCGGGCCATGACGTGTTCCAAGCCGGACACTGTGAGAAGGCCGTAGCCCATGGCTGGGGAGATGGGGAACTGGCGGATTATATTTGGCTGTTGCAGCGTCGCGCTTGTCCGACATCATCACGCGCTCACAGGAGGTCAAACTGCTGGGTAGGTACTGGTACGTGGATGTCTGTTTATGGAAGGTGTTGACTGACTATTTTGTAGTGGATGGCAGTGCTGCGTGGCTAGATCGTGTCGGGTCAGGCCAAGTTCGACGACCTGGCGGGGCAGTTCAGTGACTGCAACAGGCTACAAGATAGTACAGTACTAGAAGTATCGTGGTGGTACTAACTTGGCGTGTTGCTGCCTGTAGCGATACTCGCGGTGGCGACCTTGGCTCGTTCGGAGGCGGCATGATGCAGAAGAGCTTTGAAGACGCAACGTACATGTACAGAGAACCTATTACAAGCTACTATGCGCGGCTAGGGGTCTGCAACAGAGAGTCAGCCTTCAGCAGAGAGGGAATTGGCACAGTAAGCAGCGTGTGCTACCTTGGCTCGTGGTAAGTGATGTTAAGGGATTGTAATGAACGTTTTATCACTAACATCTAGTATGTTTTGTTTCTTACTCGGATACTTTGAAACACATCAATACTCCTTCTGCCGCGCTCCGAATCAGCTTTATCAATCGCACACTCGATGGATAAGCCTCTATCCACAAGAGTTCGTACGTATTTGATTACGTAAATACGTCTAGAGAAATATTTGACTTCCTTTGATGACAGTCTCCATTTTTGTTGCGATTCTACAGTTCGCATCCTGTCCGTTTGGACCGGTACCGCGCGTGCGTGCCTGCAGTGGAGTTGTTTCCTAGGCACGTGCCATACGTACGTGGGTGAACTTTCTGGTGATGTGATTGGCTGGATTCCAAGATCGGGGATTCTCATTGGTCAAATTATGGGAAGTTGAAGTTGCCTTTTGGGAAGGTCCAGGTGCCAAATTGTAAATGCATCCCCGACTTCGAAAGAGCGAGTTAGGAGGTGTGCGTTGGACAAGGGCTTCCTATGAACAGGTAGAACAGATCGTACAAGCAGGTTTTGTCTAACTTCATCTCAATCACTTTCGGATTTCCTTCCTTCTACTCACTCGCCTACCAAGCTACATTCGCATAATCGCAATTGGTTATGAGCCCAAGCTACGCAGACTCCGTCAAGCTCGTGGAAGATAACTACTTCCACTGGGAGTTCAACATGCGGATGAAGTTATCGCGCAAGGGACTGCTGGCTCACATCGTCAAGCCAGAGTTCGACATGCAGAGTGATCGCTCCACGTTGGAAGGGAAGACCAAAGATCCGACAGCGCTTGGTGTGTTTTCTGGAGACGTCAGTCTCACATACCAAGTCTACATTCGTGAGCGGCCTCTGCCACCGACTCGTGGCGCCTGCTCGAGGAGCAGTTTAACCGGAACACCCTTAAGAACCGGCTCATCGTGACGAAGAAGTTCCACAACTTCAAGATGGAGCCCGGCACTTGGTTCGCGGTTCATGTGGACCAGTTCAAGGAGCTGGTGCTGCAGATGGAGACTATTGGTGAGTCTCTGGATGAGACCCGACAACTCGTGTGGCTGCTCGGTAGTCTGACGGACTAATACCGCATGCTGAGTACTGTCATAGTGGACACGCCGAGCATGACGCTGGCGTACGCGATCCAAGCCCTCTCCGGTTTTGGAGCCTCGGATGAATCGTCATCGGCTCAAGAGAAGGCGTTCGCGGTAAAGCGGATCCATAGCAAGCGTGTGTTCCCGGGAAGTGCTTCTACTGCAAGAAGCGGGGTCACAAGGAGCACGATTCCGCAAGAAAAGGGCCTATGAGGGACGAGGACAAGTCGTACAAGAGGCATCCGACTTTGCGTTCACGGCTGCGAGTGCGATGACCAAGACCGAATGGCTCGTCGACTCTGGTGCGAGTCCGCACATGATCAGCGTCCGGAACGAGTTCGTGTCCAAGAAGGAGCTGAAGACGCCAGTCCACATTACCATCGAGGACGGCACAAAGATTGAGGCGGTTGCAAAGGGCACCGTCGGGTTGAAGCTGATGGACGGAACGTCTGTCACGTTGTCGGATGTTCTGTACATACCTAAAGTTAAAGGAAGCCTCATCTCGGTGTCGAAGCTGGCCGAGAAGGATGTCATCGCGGAGTTTGGGAAGACCCAGTATGTCTTTCGCTTTGGCGGTGCAACCGTCATGGAGACCAAGCGCTGTGGCAATGTCTACAAGCTGAAGACAGTGGGGGACGAGGTGTGCCATGTCGCGACGACACCTCGTAAGGAGACATGGGCCGTTGTACACGCCCATCTCGGCCACATCCCGTACAAGCGCTACGAACAGCTGTTGACCATGGCAGATGGGGTCCCTCGCATCTCGGACGACGTGTCAACCGATCACGTCTGTGCCGGATGTTGCATGGGCAAGATGAGAGCTGACGACTTTCCAAGATACCCGGAGAGGCTCGTCAAGAGTACAGGTGTACTTGACTTGGCGCACACGGACGTAATGGGTCCGATGCAGACCAAGACACCTGGAGGCTGTACATACGTTGTCACATTTATCGACTACTACCCACGCCACGTCACCATCCACTTTATGATAGAGAAGTCAGAGGTGCTGTCCAAGTTTAAGGTCTACAAGGCAGCAATGGAGAACGCAAAGGGCAATACGATTAAGCGCCTGCGTTCTGACAATGGTGGCGAGTACACGGGTCGACCGTTCAAGGCCTACCTCGACCGCAGCGATCAAACATGAGAAGACCGTGCCGTACACCCCTCAGCAAAATGGGCTGGCTGAGCGGATGAACCGGAGCCATGTGGAGATGACTCGCAGTATGCTCTACCATGAGAGCATCGAGAGAAAGTGGTGGGCTGAATCTTTTAACACAGCTGCGTGGATCATCAACGGGCTCCCCAATTATGTGACTGTCAAGACGCCACACGAAATTGTGTACCAGACTAGGCCGCAACTCAAAAATGTGAAAGTGTTTGGTGCACTTGGATATGCTCACGTCCCCAACGAGAAGCGTTGTAAACTCGATGCGAAGGTATTCAAGTGTCGCTTCATGGGATACGAGGACGGTGTGAAAGGTTATCGTGTTCTCAATCTGGCGTCCGGGAAGGTGCAAATCGTGCGGACAGTGAAGTTCATGGAGACGTCACCAATTTCGCATCCCCGATCTCAATTCGAATCGGACGAAAAGGTGGATTTGGAACCTCAACGTGATGTACAACAAAATGTACAAGACAGTTTGGTGGTTTCATAAGGTGGTACCATGTCAACGGACAGTGAAATGGTGCCATATGGAGAAAGCGACTTTACCCATCCCATGATTACGAGGTCGCGTGTTCGTCATATTGATAAAACGACTGATCCTGAGGAAGTCGGTGCAACCAGGAAGCAAATGGTGGCACCGTCGACCACTGGAACTAAGCGTCAAACGATGTCACAAGGTCGTGTTGTCCCAAGCAACGATCAACTCGTTGTTTTTGAAGGTGGCCAAGTCATAGCTGCTACTGAAGAGGTTCCGAGGACGTTCGTTGAGGCTACTACCACCACGGATCAAGACGAATGGAAGAAAGCCACCGCAAGTGAGTTAGAATCGCTCACTTCAAACAAGACATGGAAGCTGGTACTAAGACCAACACACAAGCGCCCGATCGGCTGTCGCTGGGTTTTCGCGTTGAAGCGTGATGAGAAGGGACAAGTCATTCGACACAAGGCTCGTCTCGTGGCCAAGGGGTATTCACAACGTCACGGCATCGACTATGAAGAGACAAGAACACCGTAAAAACAAACAAGGAATATAGACAAACAAACACGTCGTCGGGCAAACAAAATGTTGGTGTGACCAACACACAAAAAGTAGGGAATACACACATGACAACACGACGCAAGTACCTGCCAACCAATGGTCATCGTGACCTCTGGAAACAGATATTTTTGAGTAGCATATTATACAATTGCTGCTGAGCGCCATCCATTCAGGAATTTGAGTCTCCCGATTGTGCCTGAAGTCCAGCGAACGCAAAATGGAGAAAACGCCTTACTACTGGACTCAAGTATCGTCGGGACTCAGTGAGACAGGTGCAGATGAGTGGATGGATAGCTGTGAGTCCTATGTCACGAAAACATGTAACACTGTCAAGTGTCAGCTCTGCGATTTCAATATGGAGTTTCACAAGATGCGCTATCGAATATGATCTGCAAGTCTGCCGCATGCAGCAGCTTTTCTGACGAGAATTGTTCATGGCGAGCGAAAATGCTTACGTGCCAGACAACAAGTAAGAGTACCGTCTTCTGCAGTGGGTCGTACAAGACCAGCTTAGCATCACCAAAAGCGCCGAAATGGTCACGCAGTATGGAACGCTATGCGACGCAGCTTATCGAAAATCGTGCGAAGCCAAAGCGAATCAGGAACGACATTCTGGATCGATTTGAGCCCGAGCGTGATGCAGCTCCCGAGCTCAGCCAGGTTCAGCACTTTATTGCGCACTACAAGCAGACCCTATTGAAAGAGACATATTTTGTGGAGGACACGCAAGGTTTGGCTGCCGGGCTCAAATTTCATGAAGGCTTGGAGATATCGATTCCTTCGTATTTGGATACAAGAGTGAGGATGGTAAACCTTTCTTCGGTGACGGGTCCGATGAGTATCCTCTCATTGTAGGCGTGACGACGCCGTTCATGTTGACTACATGCTAGCGAGCATATATTTCATATTGATGCTACATACAAGCTCTATCAGTCTGGATACCCTACTGTCGTCGTTGGAATTTCTGATCGTGCAAGGAATTTGTATCCGGTGGCGATTTTTATAACTTCGCAGGTGACAGGACCCAGTATTTCGACGGTGTTTGAGGAGCTTTTCGATATGTATCGTATGGTGACCGGAGGATTCTCGGAGATTCGTTACTGAATGGCGGATGCAGACAAGGCTCAGTACAATGCAGTGATTGCAGCGGTAGCTTCAAGGACTCGCAACCCAGACAAAATGGTGTTCCTCATGTGTGTGTTTTTTCATGTCGTGAAGAACGTTGGAGACCACGTGTCTGGACTTTTCGGAAAGAAAATATCGCTGGTTTTCAGGTACTTGTACTTGATGCATTTTGCACGGAACGCAAAAGATTTTTCTAGTCTGGCAAAAAAGCTGTGAATACTTGGAACGAAGATCCATTGCTGACAAAATTTGCTACGTACTTAAAAAAACGATGGTTGGAGTCGATTTTCTCGAACTGGGGTGTGTACTGGACTCCGCCAGGGTATGCGTCGACAAACACGCCAGTGGAGAAGTTTAACAAAACAATTAAGCAGGACTACTTTTTGTTTTGCCCTGATCAAGCTGGTTGGACTCATGGATCGATTGAAGTTAATGTGTCGGCATTGGTCACGCGACGACAAACCGTTTCGATTGGTGGCATTTCCTAATCGTGAAATGACGGATAGAGTGAAGTTTCTCCAGAAACACAACTGCCTCTAGACAGTTCGACCCCAGCGCACCACTATTCAGTATATCATGGATGGAGAGTGCTGCGAAGACGCCGTGCATATCTGCCAGCGAGAAGACCCAACGCTTTCTCCTGATGAAATTGTGACGTGGAAGAAGCTCTGTCCAGCGTTGAAAAAGCGCAACCAAAATCTGATGGAAAGCGAAGATCAGCCTATCGATGGATGGAAAGTCAACCTAGAGGCTAAGACGTGCCCTTGTCGCTCGTGGAATAAGTACGGAGTGTGTGTACAGTTAATGACCGGCTTGCGGTTAGCGGGAAAATATGTTCCTGGAGTACCAGAGCCGAAGAAGGTTTTCGTTAACCGTAGGCGAAAAGGACGGGGAAGACCTGCCACTGTCGGGCATGCGTTGTCGTAGAATAGTTCTGTCTTGCATGTACCGTTTAAATAACAGAAGTCATTTTCCCGTCTTAAAGTTTGGCGTTTTTATGTATTCAACTTCAAGTTGAAGTGTTCATGTCGAAGCTGTTAGGACTTCTTTCTTTCGAGCCCGTAACTCGTATGAATTGATTTTGGTAATGCTTCTTCATCCACGCTAAGCTTCGTAGCAAATCTTACACTTCTGTAAGGTAGGTAAACCAGCAGCAAAACGGATATTAGAGGATCCCGTAAGCGTGTTCGGATGAATTGCATACGCAAAATCAACTATATGTCGTACCCGCTGCTCAGTAGATACGTTCAGAGCCGTCGTATTGAAGTATTTGTACACTACATATAAACGCCAGCACGTTTCAAAAGACAACGCTTTTCCATATCATCTTGTAAGTTTCCTGGAACTAAAGTTTTGCACCGCTGCCACCCAAAAACAATTTTTGTATTCGTACCCCTATGAAAAACATGTTGAAACGGCATCACCCAATTGAACAAAACTTCTCTCCACAGCCCATAGGATACTCTGTACAGATCAGGGCTTGAAAATATGTGAGTAGCTGAACCGGATAGAAGGAAACGCGTTATATGGTGTGTTTCCAAAATTAATTCAGATAATTCGCTCGAAAGTTGGCAAGTCAAAATGTGTAGCTTCAGTAGCATCGACTGCAAATTGTGGTTTATGAATATAGTACGCCTACGTATTCAAACTATCTCTTAAGCCATGCAGATATCTCAATCGAATTACAGCGATCTGGGGTACGAATTGCAATTTTGATATTCTCGATAAAATAGACGAACTGTTACATACAGGCCATATCATATCTCAACCTTCGTCGGTCTTTATCAAGTGTTGTTGGAGTGCCAGTCAATTTCAGCATACAAAGATATTGTTGAGATGACGAATAGCAACTTGTAGGGTACGGATGTAAGAAGTAAAAAAGAAATGCGGATAATCCTTAGAAACAATCCCACAAGAACTAATTTGCAGCATATTCCTTAAATTTGTATTTAGCGGTGCAACTGATGGACCCTCAGTAGCATATTCTAATCACCAACTCACACCTCATTGTAATAACAGCAACCATATTCAAGAAAATGAAACTTGGACTCAAGTTTTATCTATACTTACGCACTGTTCTTCTTAGCATTTCGTGCTGCCGCGGCAATTGCGGCTCGCTTCCTCTGATTCTCGTATCTGGAATGAACATTGGCGCTGTGAACTGAAAAGCTTTTCACAAGCCTGAGTTTAGCCAAAAACCGCCGCTTTTCTTCTTCGAAATCACTGTCCATCCATGTTCAGCCTTCCATACTCACAAAAGCAGGTAGAACGCGCATCCACCCCTCCTTGGAGCCTTTACAAACCCCGATGGTTAGCTGAGAAGCGTACCTCGCCGCCAAATGACGATCTTTACGGAAACGAACCACGTATGCGGCTTGTAACCAACCAGGAGAGCGTGATACACTAGCATGCTCACATAGACCACATCGCCGGGCTGCTGAACAACCACACATGACAGTGGGTCGTTGAGCATCCGATTAACGCAATCGGCAGTATTCAGAGTGCGAATTCTTTTCGCATCTTTTTCCGTGCGGAAAAATACCCACAGCTTGAAAGCTTTCGTCCAAAATGGTGGTAAGAATACGAAAGAGCGTCCATGGTCGGCGTGCATAGCGCTTTCGCGACTCCCAGCTTGCCCCCAAATCTCCATCGGAAAAACGTAGCCCTCGTTCTGCGGAAGTGATAACAGAATTTTATATGATCGAATATAAAGCGTACACTGATCACTCGGACCGTAACCAGCTTCCTCGTGGTCTGCCTCTGCGCTGTTTCTGATAAAATCAATCATACTCGACTTCTTGCGCAGTCGTAGCTCCCGTCGCAAATGCGCGTCCGTCGTAGGAAAATTGTCATCATTGTTGTGCCGAGCCACAGTGCTCGATGCCTTTTGAAAAACCAGAACTGAAGCTTCACTCGCTTTGACAGTATCCCAGGAGAAAGGCTTCGTGTGGTAAAGGTCTTGAGACCGCCATATCTTTTGGGCAGCCAAACGCTTCAAAACGAAGCGACCACAGTAGTACCCCGACGAAATTAAGTCAATCAAATCTTCAATCACCATGTTGACACTTCTCGAAACTTCAAGGCACTTGTTGCAGCTAATGAGAAGTTATTGACCACTTGTTGGAACTTTCAGGCGATACTTGACAGTTGTAGCCACTTGTTGCAGCTAATAACCACTTGTTGATACTTTCAAAAGCTGATCGGCAGTTGCAGGCACTTATTGCACCGGACCACCACGACAGCAGCACTGGAGCACACGGGAGCGATGACACGCGAGCGAGGGGCGAAACGGGAGTGAAGGGCGCCATGGGAGCGAGGGCGACACGGGAGCGAGGGACGGGAGGGAGGGACGACCACGGGAGCGACGCCAAGCGAGCGAGGTGCGACAAGGGCACTACGGGGGCGACTCGGAGTGAAGGGCGCTACGCGGAGCTGCACTGGAGCGCCACACTTGGTGGAGAAATCTGTTTTGAGGACTCTGGCTCGATGCCATACACCACACGTTGCCAAGTGTGGCACACACAACTTGGTAACCTAATCATCGATTGTGTGTTTGTATTTATGCTTGTGTAACGGCACAGATCTAGTGCATTTTCGCATTCCCTCGAAGAGACGTATGCGCCACGGGCGCTCCTGAACTCAATTCGTGCCAAGCTGGCAAAGTGTTGTGCTGAAGGATTCGAGATCGAGCAGTGCGAGGTCGACACAGCATTCCTGTACGGCAAACTTGAAGAAGAGATCTACATGGAGCTGCCTGAAGGTCTTCGGGGCTGTTGACTCTAGCTACAGCTGAGGTGAAGACGACGTCGTGTGTTTGCTGTTGTAGAGCCTATATGGCCTCCAGCAGGCATCTCGTGTGTGGAACGAGACTATCGACAAGCATCTCGAGAACATGGGATTCAAGGCTGCTGATGCTGACCCTTGTGTTTACACGCGAGGTGGTGATGATGACGAGTGTATCGTCTGTCTCTACGTCGATGACATGCTGATTGCATCGCGTGATCGTGCTATCATCGGATCGGTCAAGGCTGGCATCGCGGAGAAGTTTCGGATCAAGGATCTTGGACGTGCACGCTTCGTTCTCGGCATTGAGATTGACTACGACATGGAGCGCAAAACGCTAGGCATCTCTCAGTGGGCGTACGCCGAGTCGATCATCAAGAAGTTTGGTCAGGAAAATGGGAAGCCGTGTTTGACTCCGCTGGAACCCGGCGTGCAGCTGACGAAGGACGACGAAGCAAAAACGGACGAGGGCGAGGCAGTCATCAAGTTGAAGCCGTATCGTTCGCTCGTCGGAAGTCTCATGTATTTGGCTTGTGGAACGCGACCTGATATATCAGTTGCCGTCGCCAAGTTAAGTCGTTTCCTGGAGAATCCTGGTGAGAAGCACTGAGATGCTGGCATCAGAGTGGTGCGCTACCTGCTGAAGACCAAGAATCTCTGCATCGTGTACGGCGGACTACTTGGACCGGAAATCGTGGCGTACTCAGATGCCGACTGGGCTGGTAACCGCGATGCCCGTCGCTCGGTTAGCGGTTTGATCCTGATGATGTGTGGTACTCCTGTGATTTGGCGATCGACTTTCCAGAAGACGGTGGCACTGAGCTCTACTGAAGTCGAGTACATGGCTCTTAGTGCTTAAAGGAAGTTGTGTGGATGCGACTCCTAATCAAGGACATGGGTGCAGAGCAACGCGGGGCTACGGTGATCTACGAGGACAACCAAGGTGCAATGGCGTTGGCAAAGAACGTCGGCTACCAAACTCGCACCAAGCACATCGACATACGCTATCACTTGATTCGTGAGAAGGTTGCGAGTGGTGTCGTACGTCGAATCCAAGAACCAGCTTGGTGATTTCCTGACGAAAGGGTTGTCGAAGAAGACTCTTCACTACCTGCTCGAGCGCAGCAACGTCACTGCAATGCTCGACTAGACTACGAATTGAGTGGGGGTGTTTCGATTCTACAGTTCACAGCCTGTCTATTTCGACCGGTACCGCGCGTGCGTGCCTGCAGTGGAGTTGTTTCCTAGGCACGTGCCATACGTACGTGGGTGAACTTTCTAGCGATGTGATTGGCTGGATTCCAAGATCGGGGATTCTCATTGGTCAAATTATGGGAAGTTGAAGTTGCCTTTTGGGAAGGTCCAGGTGCCAAATTGTAAATGCATCCCCGACTTCGAAAGAGCGAGTTAGGAGGTGTGCGTTGGACAAGGGCTTCCTATGAACAGGTAGAACAGATCGTACAAGCAGGTATTATCTAACTTCATCTCAATCACTTTCGGATTTCCTTCCTTCTACTCACTCGCCTACCAAGCCTCATTCGCATAATCTCAATTATTTTCTCCCGTATGTAGTTTCAAGATGCCCAATGGACGGCTGATTTGCAGTTCCGTCGTGACATTCACCCCACAGCTCTCTCACAGTGCAAATATTTATGTTCATTGAATGTTGAGGCGGTACGGTCGAGTCGTTTGTTGGGTGTTGGTCTTCACGTGGGGTGCTAACTGGTTGAATGGGTGTAGATGGAGTATGAGTACTGCTCGCTGTGAGGCTCCCAGTTGGTAGAAGACGGAACGTCATGTCTCCTTTCAGCAGAGAGGTGAGGCTTGCTCGCGTTTCGTTCAGTAAACCCACAACTTCTGTGTGACGTGCATCTAATTGGCTCATTATTTCTGCATGTTGTGTAGTGATTCTTTCTGAAAGAAATGGCACGGCAACTTGGAGCTTCATTTCAACGGGGGTTTAGAGCACTCGCAACGCCTTTGTCCGGTATTCCTGAAACAAATCGCCCAAAACGGGGTGCTGACGCACGCGGGGTGGTAAGACGTCATATAACACTGCACAATCTTGTAGAATTACAATCCAAAGGTATTGTAAAAGCTCAAGGAATCCACGGAAAGCTAAATTGTGTTCCCAAACGTGTTCTGACATTTGCTTTTGACAATGTTCAATATCAGAAAATACGAGGCGCTGCAGCTCCACCGGCGGTTCGCTCGCTCCAGAAAATACAATCGCGAACGAGCTGGGTGGACAGACAGTGCACAGTGCACGCATCGCCTCACGTGCTAGAGGTGCAGAGTACACAGCTTCACAAGTATGCATGGCCGGCGTCGTGTTTGTGATATATCTACGTCGGCGCACTCCAGCTGCCGGACACCTTGCTGACGGTTAATATGAGTTTTTATTGAATGTAAGCCCGAGAGGTGTGAAGACGGCCTCGCAACTTGTGCGTATCGTACGTTATAGATTTTGTGCGATGCCGGCCCCGCAAGAACTTGTTGTCGTACCAGTCTTTAGCATGTGCAAATGTCGGGAAATGTTCCAGGTTGACGTGAAAAAGCTCAAACAGATACAAAGCCACTGCTCCTACCAACCACACGTGCACATTTTTATTGCGCATGAAGCCAACATGTTGCAGCTTTCCGAAAGTATTCGTTTTTCCATGTTGTATCAACAACACAAGTTCGATGCACGGCTGGAACCCCTCTTTATCCAGCTCCTGAGAAAACATGTCCGCTAACTCCAAATCGCGTACATTTTCACCACGAAGCAAGCCAAAGTGAGAAAGGAGAAATACTGATCGCCCTCGTAAGTCATCTAGCTGGAGAAATTAGTCACATGTTTGTTTGAATTGTTCGGCAGAAGAGTCGCCATCAAGTAGCGAGCCAATACCTCTGTCCTGGTAATGTTTCTTCCTAGTCTCGGTTGTCTGGGCTTGAACGTTCTTCACAAGCTGTTTCACTGCTGTTGTTCGTGGATGGGAGTTGGAATTGGTACGAAGGCTCACTTGCTGATTTATAAATCTACCACGGTGTTCACGTACCCGCATACGGTAGATCCACCGGCTATCTTCTCACAATGTTTCTTTTACTTTTGCCCTATTATCGTGCTCGAGAGAAACAAGTGCAGTTTGCCACCAGTTACAGTGTCACGATCTCGAAATCCGCGACCAACACACCACTGCATCAACTCGTTTTGGTAGCTCTCATACTTCCGCTCTGTGTTGATCGGCCGAGATTCTAACGTTGCCTGTATAGTTGCACGCTCACTTTTCCAATCTCCAACTGCACATCAATATCATTTGGCGCTGGCGCTGTTGCTGACGCTGATGCAGCGGCGGCGTACGAGCGAATGGACACCCCGAGCGTCGCGCCATGTTCGAAGTGTTGGTGACTGTTCAACCAAAATTGCTAACATGAATTTTCATTTCAAGATATTTCGGTTAGGTCCTAAAATTGATATTGACCCAGGTCAGGAACCATACAGAGAGCCACCTGATACTCATTAACCCCCAAACCCGAGAGCCTGTATCAGGCACGCTAACAGATTTCCTTGATGTTGTATCAGACATGTTAACCAAATATACACTTCGTTTTTGTATGACGCCTTACAAACTTTAAGTCAATAAGGGGTTGGTTTCTTCACATTCTTCGCGCACGGGCTTGCATAGGGCGTTCAGCTAGGTTGAACTTCGTTTTTTTCAAAAATAACACCCCATAGAGATCGGTGTGGTACACATAATGTGATAAATGATTGGAGGTACTTTTGCGCGCCATCCATTTGGGGCTCATTTCAGAATTCCTCCCGCCGCAACCATCCCGCAGAGAATGACGTTCCAGGCTCGATGAAGAGAGCTAACTAGCGAAGACTGGTTTTCTAGACCCGCCACGGGGCTATCATACGACTCCTTCTATAGCAAGCCAGGCAAGGGCAAGAAAGGCATGCGTGGTGAGGACTACTTCATGGGCGAGCGCGCGCAGATGTAATATTTAGATTGCATGGGCATCGGTAAGTTTCGGTACAATAGTATTTTCACTCACAGAGCCTAACGGTATATGTGCTGCTAGCGGAACGCGATCGTCAGCGAAAGGAAGGGGACGAAGCAAGCCAAACTGTCTCTACGCCGCTGAATACTCGCGTTGAGAGCCCGCCACTACCGATGCGTACGCATTAAATGACTTACTGGTATGATACACGTTATGGTTCTAACAGTATCGTGTATGGTGCAGCTACTTCAGACACGCCAGATCAAATCGGCGGTGGTGCACAGCTAAACATTTTTGGTTACTGCAGGTAAAACGCTCTCGTGGCTTGATACTATTGTTTTATTATGATGTAGGCCCGCTTCTCCTATCCTAAATACCAACCGCATTGACACCCCACCCCACGTAATGGGTGATGCAACAAGTGAAACTAGCATGAACAACGACGGCCTCAGGACTAGTAACGACTCGACTGGTACGCATTTTGCACTCAAAACTGACATTGACGCCGTAATAATTGACCGTGGATTATGAAGTTTTGGTAGAAACTCCATTACGACGCAACCTCAGTTATCGTTTTGGCACTTCAGAGTCGGTTCATGTGCCAACAATCAAATTTACACGGTGGTGGGACAATCTGGATGTGCTCGTGCTTGCGGCAGGTGGGGGTTCCACACTGGATCGAACGGTGCGTCACGACAAAGCCACTGGCCAACAATCTCCCGCTTGCGAAGGTAAGTCCCCTTATCGTGTACATACACAATTTGATGCCGCTGCTAATGTGTCTGATACATCATATGCTTGCAGGTACTCGCTTCAAAAGGCACGTCGATACAAGAACATTTACAAGTTCCTATTTCTTGAAGTAATTGAAATTTCTATCATCAACGCCTTCATTATGTACAACTACCGACGTGTATCCGAAGAAAAGAGCAAGTTGTCACATGTCCGCTTTCTCAAGCAGCTTCATTTGCAGCGCTGCCAACTGAAGAAAGAAGGAGGATTGCGATCGGCAGTTACGCGACCAGAGTCCTAACCAAACGCGGGGTGGGGAGACCACATTCTATTAGCTGCTTGCAAGCTAAAAATCGTCGAGGCACACGCGTATTTCTGTGCAACTACGTAAAGCCTACGAGTCGCGGGCGGCAACGTCGCGCTTTGATAATTGACATAGCACTGGATGAGCGGGACGAGAATCACTCAGACGAGTGCGAAAGCCGGCACGCGTTGATGCCAACGGTAATAGCGATGCGGGAATCTTGTCGAGCGAAGAATCGGAGAGTCGTGGCCAGCAAGTATCCGCCAGCGTACACACGCCACTGATGACGGGGCAGAGGACTAGGCAGATGCTGTGCAAAGTTTTTTTACTTGGATTGAATGTGCTATATGCGCATGGCTTGCTTGCAGATCGCCATATGTCGTAAATCTCTAAATATCATAAAATTCTTTACGTGATTTCTCATGAGTTGTTCTGTCTTTAGCCTCGACTTGCGAAGTCAAGTACACGCTTTGCATTTTATCGTGTACTTTGAAGTATCTTGAGGACACGTTAAACGATAAATACACGATAGTCTGGCTGGAGACTAACTAGGGGTTAGGCGCCGTCCCGACTGTGAACAATACACATTACGAAATAACTTAATTTCACTATGTGGGCACATCATTGAGATAAAAATATCGTGTATAGGGTTTCGGTAAATGAGCGCAACCAAAAGTCCTCGGGTTTGGGGACCCGAGTATAGTATTGTGCGTTGCTGTCCTTTTGCCGGTGTTTCCCCGGACTTGCGTCAGACTTGTGTTGCGAAATCTGGCTATCTAAAGTAGCGTGGAGGGCCACGGAAAAATTACCCCAATCCTCGACGAATAAGGGACATTTGATGTAATTCTGGGATCGGCACTTGATTTGTGGTCATGTGGCACGTGGAGCGTTCCCTCATTCATAATCACGAAGCCCAAGGAGAAGCAAGACCGACAACACGTCAAGGTACGCTGGCCACAAGACACCACCACGAACGCCCACGTAACTTAGTGGAAAAGCTCCGCACACGGACGTCGGGGGTTCAATTCCCCGGTGGGCATCTCTTTACTGGTGGTTCTGAAGTGCGGTTGGGCAGCAAGCGGTGGTCGCATGGCGCAAGGAGCGGCAGATGGCAGAAGCGATTGGACTGATAAGAACAGCGGATGGTTGTATCACGACGGCGGTCAGTATGAGCAGAGGCTCGTGGCGTACAAGGAGAGGATCTGTGCGGGATAGACATCAACGGCGGGACATACGCGACGGCCAGGCTTACCGGATAAACGGCTGCGGTTGGGGAAAAGCGGTAGCTGCTGCGCCAGAGATGAAGAAGAACAGGAGCTGATGCTCTTCGGTAAGGACGTTTAAGCTCAGTTGTGAAACGACGATAGAGGAAGCAATCCCCTCCCTGACAATCTAACTTGCCGACTGTTTATCAAGAATGGCCAGCCTGATGCCTCATGCCGTAACAAAGTGTCGCCTTCTCCGGCATTTGTGTTTCCTATAGGTCAGGGGTGCCGCGTACTCCGAGCTACAGTAGAGGAGCACTTTGAGAGCAAGTTACCTGGGCAGTGGCACTCCGACTTCGACATCTACTTCAAGCCTACGAACAACGCCTATCAGAAGGACTTCCTGATTCTCAGCAGCGAAACCCAGGCAATGCAAGTGCAGCGTGATACCGTGTGGCAAAAGGCAAGGCGTCGGCAAAATGGCCAGGCAGGGTTTGTGCGCGAGCTGTACATCTACGTACCCAAGCCTGCTGAGACGACGACGCTGCGAAGAGCGACTGCCGCGCGCATCCAAGAGCAGATGCCGAGGATTGCTGAGACGCTTCGCGCGCAAGGTGTCGCTGCAGGCAATGCAGCGCGAACGTATATGACAGTCACGCAGGCGAGATTACCCGAAGATGCCGCAGTGACGGTGCCTGACAACACGACATTTCGCCAGCTGCAGCATGTCGATGCGTAGCAAGCATCCATGGACGACAAAATGCAAGGTGACCAAGTACAAGCAAACACAGAGTACCAGCTCGTGAGGATCAAGATCCACGGCATTCCAGTTGCGATGCAAGTGAACGTCGCAGACCTGCGCGCCGTGCTTGGGCTCCACAGTTACAGCTTGCGTCCTCCGTTCCGTGAGCCGACAGAGGCCAGCACCCAAGCTCCAACAAGAAATGTGCTGGACACAGACCCCATGCAAGAATAAGGATCGTAGATCAGAACGTGCAAAGGTTGTGGTGCTATATTTCTTTAATCGACAGCTTGATTTGACTGTAGCCGCAGTGGCCATACAGATTCTGTCCTACTTCTTCTTTTGTCGAGTGCGTTGATACATGGCTACAGTAAGAATTGCATGGGGCTCTTCGCGAAATGCCATATTGGCGTGGCGTTGAATCCAGGGCTTAAGCAACGACAATCCTACCGATTATTAAGAGCCCCATGCAATTCTTACTGTAGCCATGTATCAACGCACTCGACAAAAGAAGAAGTAGGACAGAATCTGTATGGCCACTGCGGCTACAGTCAAAGCAAGCTGTACATTTCCCCACGCAAAAAAAAAGAACATCGAAGGCAGCGAGAATTGACACGCGCTTGCCGCGGCTAAACGGGACCGCCGCGTGAGCAGCTGTGTTCCTGGTTGACCAGCCATAGCGGCGGAGCACAGACCATAAAAAGAGTTAGTCAAAAACAATGTAGCCACTACAGCAATACCATGAGAACCCACCTTGCGTCTTTTGAAGTCTCGTCCACGAAGACGAGCTGATCAGGTCCACTGTAGAACGGAGCTAGTCGAGCGACGTACTCTCTCCTTTCGCGTGGCAGACTCTCCCGTGCGCGCTTTGTCAGCACCTTCCTGGTGAGATTGAGGTCAAAGCGCAGCGCGTGACATATTGTATAGTCGGTAGAGTCACCGTACCGAGCACGAAGTTCACCGCGCAGTTCTTCAAAATAGGAGCACGTGTGGGCTTCACATACTCCTTAACAACCCGCAAACATGTCTGGGTCATCTTGATGTCTTCGCCCGCGGCTCGTCCTTCAATACATCCCCTGTAATGCGAAATAGCGGCTAAGACTACGTTCCGACAGTCCTAGAACGCTAGATACGGTAACCACATCAATTGAATACACATACATAAGCCCGATGCCTCTCCAACGTGCGTCGGTTGAGAAGGTCATCTCAAAAGTGCTGCGAAGTAGGGAAATCTTAGAATGCCGAGTCAATCCCAGCCATTCAGACTTTTTACACTCCACCACTAGTTCTATATACCGATCTAAGTCTCTTCTAGGAGTTGTACCCTGGTCTTGAGGTAGGTGCTCTGATTGGGTGAATTGTAGTTCCTCTTCTAAAACAGGTTCTAACTTGTAATCTTTGTAGAATTAATCGTCGCATCGAACACCTACCCGCACTGTTGAAAAGGTTTTTACCAGCCTGATTAGCCAAAAACTTGGAAAAGCACAATACATGTATTTTAATCCTATCGTTACCAAAAAGATACCTGAGGTATCTTTTGATGAAACTATACTGGAACCAAGATAGTTTATTGTTGTATTTGGGGCAGACAGCGAACCGTCGCGGACCTGCCGACCAATGGCAGCTCTTCAAAGTAAAGCAAAAATACATACGTAGTCCACATAGCGTTCACCCTATTGTGTCTCTTGCAGTATTTGCGCAGGCCACGTGATTCCGCCATGGGCGGTCGTGGTATTCGGTGAGTCACTGGAGCTTTGAGGCTCGGCGGCGACTCCAGTCTATTGGATAGTGACCCTACTAGCTCCTTGCTGGACACGACGCGCAGCGACCAGACCGGACGGAGTGTCAAGTCTGGTTCCGGCCTTTCAAGCTCGAACCCCAAGGCTCTGCCGAACTTCTCGGACAAGCGTACCCTGTGTGGTGACCGTGAAAAGGTGCTGCAGACGTTCCTGTACGGCTGCATGTTGCACCTGCTGCTGCGACGCCAACGCCTTGAAGGCATCCTCTACGGAGCAGCTTCGTCAGTTTCAGAAGAGCGGCAAGAAGTCGCCGTACAACACAGACGAGTACAACATGTTCATCAAGTCGCTCCGTCTGGAGCGAGCTGGAGTAGGCGCGGATCCGTAATAAGGTGAACGCGCTGATAACCGCCAGAGGGAGCTTGAAGCAGCGTCTTGCCCAGCAGCGGAAGAAGCGTGATGCTGCTCAGAGCATCCGTCGTGAGCAGGATGCGTTCCTTTTTTAAAGCTGTTCAGTGTCGTAAGGAAGCCCAAACCGAGCTTGTGGAGCGCGAGAAGAGCGTTACGAGAAGCCGTCGAGCAAGACGCACTTCCAATTCTTCGACGTAGTGCGCGACCTGTATGTCCGCAACACGGGGAGGAGACGTGCATCAAGGAGAAGGTCGAGTTTACCAAGTCTAAGGACAGCTTCAAGCAGGACACCACGCAGTGGACAAAAACGGCATGACCAGTGGTCCTACTGGTCTGAAGCTCCCGACCCGGCTGTGTCGAACGACAGTGCCAACGACTGGATCGTTCACGTACGGTATTTTCTACTTGTCAACGACCAGGAGAATAAGGATCGCCGCGAGGTCATCTTGTCCCATCAAGACGGTAAAGCTGCCGGCTCAGAAAGTAAAATCAAGTTCAAAAGCGGCGACCTTAGAGCAAATGTATTTATATTTGTATGGGTCTTGGTTCGCGACTATGTGGTTGCGCATGTAACAACATGTAAGAACGAGGCAGGTTACAATGCACTACGCGGTGCATTATGTTAGATGTGATAAGATGGCTATGCAGCGGACAGCTCTGTATCCCAACGTTGAGTCATGGTTGAGAAAACAGAAACACCACAAGCGTATTGTATGGTGGTTTCTCGCCGGTGACTCAACGTTGGGAAGCGAGTTGGCGGGTTCTCACCAGTGACTCAACTTTGGGAAGCGAGTTGGCGGTTTCTCCCCGGTGACTCCACTTTGGGAAGCGAGTATAACCGCATCATGATGGCGGCCAGCACTCCGAGTAATAATAAGTGAGGTGTATTGTGTTACTGGTTCCTGATGTTCCCGAACTCTAATACCTATTCTTGCCTAGCATCTAGATCCTTGCAAGTTTCCCGCCCCTCAGCTCTTAGACACGCTGCGTCGACTCCTCTTTATACATCTCTGACCTCCGCCAGCACTCCGAGTAGCTGCACTCTGAGTAGCAGCACGCCGAGCAGCAGCACGCCGAGTAGCAGCACACCGAGAAACAGCACACCGAGCAGCACACCCACTAGCAGCACGCCGAGTAGCAGCACGCCGCGAAATAGCACGCCAAGCAGCACACCCACTAGCAGCACGCCGAGTAGTAGAACGCCGAGCAGCACGCCCAGCAGCACGCCGAGTAGCAGCACACCAGAAGCAGCACGGAGGTGGCTCGCGGGGTCGCCGAGCGATGAATCGAAGCGGCCCACGTTCATGCCTCTTCCAGCAGACCTTTCTCGGACCAGCACGCGCGGCCCATCGTACATAAGATCTCGGGCTTGCTTTCCCTCTCCATGAGTCAGCAGCAAAAATTGTGTAGCTCTTGGGTATGACGATCTTTTGCCGCCGTCTCAACGCAATTTTCTCAGTGACCGTCGCCCACGGTACTGCTCTGGCTCCGACGGTACTGCTCTTGCTGCTATTTTTGCATTGAACCCCCAATCAAAACGTTTCAGTAAAATGGTACCTGAGGTATCTTTTTATCGAAGAGTCGCGTAAAGCCTCCATATTTCTATCATTTGAGGCCCATTACCTGTGCAACCTTATGCACTAGAAAGGGACTTAAAGTACCATTTTAGGGCGTTTATATTGGAGTTTGTATGGTATCCCTTCAAACAGTAAATGTATGGCTGTAACGATAGGGTTAATACATGTACCTAACTTGTATTAAAATACGAACTGCGCCCCCGAGTCCACAAACCCGAGTCCCTGAATCTACCACAGAACACACTTGTCGACCGGGTTCATACGGGCACCCACCGGGCAGTTAAAGGCTGTAGAAAATGCAGCACTGTTCATGGCGGCACCATTCACACGAGCTTCGCCTTCTGCATGTACGTTCGTGAGGAAAGCGTTCACAGCCGTATCGTCGCGTTCTTTTCCGCACCATGTCTGCGCGTACGAAAGGAAGAAAAGTTGGTCGTCGCTGCTGGTGTTGTCACTTCCACTGGCGGGTAACATGTGAGCCCTATAGGCGTTGAAGGCCACGTGTAGCCCACCATTGTCAGCGATGTTTTCGCCCAACGTTTTCTTGCCGTCCACAGGGACAAGCTGTACTCCGTCTTCAGCTTCGATGCGGAAGGAGCTGTACTGATCGACGAGGCACTGCGCCCGTGTTTCGAACTCATCCGCAGTTGAGTCGGTCCACCACAAATTCCAGTTACCCTTCGCGTCAAAGTTGGAGCCCATGTTGTCGAACCCATGTGTGATCTCATGACCTGCAACGACGCCAAAAGCACCAAAATTCTGAGCTGCTGCGCTGGAAGCATCGAAGAAAGGAGGCTGCATCAAGCCGGCAGGAAACACGATCTGGTTCGTGAATGGCGTGTAATACGCGTTGGCCGAGGCAGCACTCATCCCCCATGCATCGCGATCCGTATCTGCTCCAATAGACCAAGTCAGCGATACGAACTGAGCCGTGTGGATAAGGCCTACATTGGCGAAGAATTCGGCGGGGTCGAACTTGGCCAACCCCTGAGCTTCTTTCTCAAGTTGATCCGCGTTGGGTTCCACGTACATCACCTCCAGTGTGTCCAGCTTGGCCAAGGCACTCGCTCGCGTCTGCTCGTCCAGCCAGTGAAGATTCTTGATGTTGGTTGTCATAGTGTCTATAACCTCGTCCAGCATAGCGATAAACGTATCTCCGGTCTCTTTCATGTCGTCGCGCTTCGCCACATACAGTGCACCAGTGTGTGCTGGCAGCAGGTCTACCAGTTGTGCCACACAAATCTTCTCCCGAGGAAGCGCTTCATCAGCACCCAGCATCACGCCACGGAAGAACTCGAAACGTGCATCCACGAATGGCTCACTGAGGTATTGGGCGAAGTCGTTGATGTACGCGTATGCAACGTACGCTTTGAGCGCGTCCAAGGTGACGAGCGACACGAGCTCCTCAGCCTTCTCAAAGTACGCGAGGCTTAAAAGCATAATTTCCGTCTCCTCCGTCAGTGCTGGGGCGTCGTCAAGTAGCTGCAGGCCCTCCGCGTACGCTCCAAACACAAGTGGGTAGTTCCAAGCCGCTTCCTTGTACCTGAACAGGTAGTACACATCTGCGCTCACTGGATCTAGTGCAGCGTAGTTTTGTAACTCGATAAGCTGTTTCTCCACTCCCAACACCACTTCTCCATAGTTGTTGTACTCACTGCCTTCCAGCTCGAATCCCGTCAGGTTCAGGATTGTGGAAGCATACAGCACCAGTTCGTCCTCGTACACGTCTAGCACCTGTGGGTTCTGGTAGTACTCATCATCCAGCGTCAGGTCTGCGTGGGTCACCCAGAGCACGCTCCGACTCGAGTTCTGCAGACTCGAACCCGGCGACAGATTCGTGATGAAATCTGCTCCTGTGCGTGCGAGCCGCCCCGCCACCCGGAAAAGCTCCTGCTTGTTCTGAGCTTGTAGGATGCTGTCCACTCCATCGTACAGAGGTTTCGCTCCGAGTGCATTGCGTGCGTCCGTGTCCATGCACGACGTGAAGAGGTCGCCCAGTAACGACGAGGAATCGTTGGCAACAGCCTGCAGAATCGCTGCGTCCATTGCGTCCTGCGCCATATCAAACGAGAATTCCACCGACGGTTTGTTCGATGGGATGTCGCGTGTTGCGAGCCACGCGCCGCACGAAAACTGGTAGAAATCGTCGCACGGGTCGACGGATGTGTCAATGAGGGACGCCACACTGTCCGGTAGTGCTCGAGCCGCAGCAAGCGGCAGTGACAGAAGCAACCCACACCCGATGATACACGAGCGCTTCATGGAGACGGCTGCAAGTCGGCAGGTGCTGGAATGAAGCAGGGACCGCAGGACGCAGTGCGGAAGCGAGGCGAGAATTTAGCGGATACTTTACGCGTTCTGATTTTTTGTAACGGAAAATGTAGCCATTTTAAATGGCTACATGCGGCAGTCGATTGCTGTAAGAATTCAATGCAAGCAGCGATATGATAAGCGTTTCCACAGTGTGTGGATTCTATCTCCTTGTTAAGATATAGAAACTCGCCGTCTCGCTTAGCAACAAGAGCTTCATCTCGTCACGGACTCAAGATGTGCATTGTGCTTGTGCTCACCTCGTCGAGCACAAACTCCTTCACCCCCACCATAATTATCCTTCTTACTCCGTGACATCCCAGTCATGGCTTGACACAATCCAAACGTCGTCGCTCACGACTCGGTCACGAGCACGCAGAAACTCGAAATGGGCGTGCGATGCGTTGAAGACGTGCAAGCGGCCGTGACCATATTCCTGCTGACGTGACCGAGTCCAGTTGGCCTGAAAGTAGGCCGTATCGTCCAATTCAGCACCCCGGAACCAATCATAATATGGGTGGGCGCCAAAGCATTCCGGCCCCGTTCTCGGCACTCAGCCTGATACACCGGACACGTCCGCTCGTATGCATGATAGTGGCCGGAGAAGACTAGATCCACATGATTCGCAGTCAGCAGATCCTCCAAACTGCTACGCAGTAGCTTTGCCACAGCGTGATCACCTTCATAGCTCTCGGAGCAATACAGCGGACGATGGAGATGCACGATCAACCACGGAGTAATGCCACGGTTAACGTTATCACGCAGTTCATGCTCAATCCATTCTCGCATCGGGGCGCCGGGTGTGCAGCGGTGTTCGCTGCTGAGGACAATGTGGTGCGTTAATCCGACACGGAAGCTGTACCAGAACGGCGGATTGGCTGTAGAGTCCATTGCTTCAGGCATATGAAAGCGACGAGCGAAGGGGACACCGCACTCTCCATGAGAATCGTCTCCGAAATTGGCGCCATCAGGGTGCCAGCCGTTAGAGACAGCTGCCTCACTGCCTGAAAGATCGTGGCCTTCACCATTCACAATGTAGTCGTATTCGTGATTGCCAACGCCTACCATATAGGGCAGTCGCGAAGCCACTGGTTGTACTACAGCGCCAAACTGATCCCAAAGATACGTTCTGCCTTTCGCGTATGAAATATCACCAATATGAATTACGGCAGCATATTCAGGGGTATCAGCATTTGCCACACCTCGCAAAGTCTCGTCGAAGTCCTGCTGAATCCGCTGCATGACAGTGTGCTGATCATCCCAATTTGCAAGCCTAGACACCATATCCAGCCCGGTAAAGTGTCGCTCTGGGTTACTGTCGTCAAAATCCAGCTCCCCAATTGGTTTCTCCAGTACACCAACACCCAAATCACCAAATACAAAGAAGCTTTGAGGTCTCTGAGTCTCCGTATCTCCTAGAGCGGATGGAAACGTAAACTCCATCTCGGGACTTGACACACCCGTCGCACTACCCACGCGGTAGAAATACTTCTCTCCGGGCACTAAATCCGTCATAACAGCGTCATGGAGATATCCTGGGTGGCGAAAGTACACCGAAGAGCGCGTCGTCGAGTGTGTACTGCACATATCGAGAGCGTCGTACGTTCCAGTCATCGCCTCCGCGCGACGTTCCAATACCCCGGAAGCCGCCGCTCCAAACTTCACAATAGGACCGAACACCTGACCGGTACTCCACGTAACTCGCATCTCACCCTTTTTCCCGGTCAACGCCAACCGAACCTGCAACGGTTCCGTATGACCCCTCTCCATCTCCACAAATGGCGATTCACCCAGCACAGTAAACGTTGGACGGCCTTCCTCACTGCCCTCCACCGACTCAATTCTCCGCAAATACTTGAACTGGTAGGACGCCCGCATATTCACCAACGGTCCGAACACGATCGAGTGGGTCCCGTCCCCCATCACGAAACTCTCGTTGGCGTACACATAGTCCACAAAGTCCGAAAGGGGGTCTCCTGCCACGTCGTTTGGCTCTTCCACGTCCACGAGATACACCGCCACCAAATCTTCGCTTTCAATGGACTCGATCCAAAATTTCACTTCCACGTTGGCCAAGTTTGTCGCCAATGTTGTGTTGACCGCCAGTTTCAGGTTTCCAACTTGTGTATTTTTAGCTGGTACAAATTGGCAAATGGTAGTGGTACCAAAACACTCGTGCCGTTCTTGATGCGCCTTCCACGCGCCGCCTCGATGCCAGCGGTAGAACCAGCGATAATAGTCCGCGGAGAATAGATCTCCCGTGAAGGAAGAAGCGTAAACGCCCGTCCACAGCGCCCATAGCAGCAATAATGACTTCATTTCTGATACCGTACTGAAGGACCAAACAAGAATGTGTATTTTATTTTATTTTGCACAAATGAAATTTATTACCATAAATTTCAAGCGATATGATTGGCTGATGCGGCGGTTGGTGCCGCTCCATGAGCATTATCGTTGCTGCTGATCTCATGGCTACCACGTCCGCTGCCGAGGCGATTCGCCTGCCCTACGTCATCTATGAGGGCGACACGGTCATCTGCCAGACCAGCGACGGCCGCATGTTCTTCCAGGGCGTCACCAAGGACGAGTATGGCGAACCAGCGTCTTTACAGCCAATCAGCAGCATTGTCGAACTAAATGCTATGGTTTACCTCATCATTTTAGGTCCATTCGCGTCGGCAAGAAAGTGGCGAGTTTGAAGCCCGTCATTGGTTCTTTCTATGGGTACGTCGAGGACTATTTTCTTATTTGTAACAGTGTTTGAAACTAACGATTTATTTGTAAAATAGTGCAATTTTCGAGGAGCAGAACAAGAAGCTGGTGAAGGTGACGGGTGGACTTTTCCCGGACCCAGTGGCTCCTGGTACGTGTCATCTAATATTATTGGCGAGGTTTCACTTAAGGCTGACAAACTAGTTTTTTTAAATTGATTAGAAACGGGTGAAGGTTTTGTGCCGGACGGAGACAACCGCCACTATGCGGACACGAACTCGGCGCAGACACTGAAGCAGACGGATATTGGCGAGCTTCGTGAAAAGGGCGCGTCCGGAAAGGAGATCATCCAGAAACTGGTTGAGAACAGCTCCACGTGGGAGACCAAGACCGAGTTCTCGAAGCAAAAGTACCTCAAGAAGAAGCAGCAGAAGTACATGCCCCGCGTGCGGTTCCTGCGCTGTACGGCCGAGTCGCTGTGTCGCACGTACCGTTTGAAGAACCCAGCCAAGATCTGCAACATGCGTGAGGACTCGCTGGGGCAGATGCTGGTGTACGGAAACATTTTCGCCGGTGGACAAGTGCTCGTGGTGGACACGTGCATGGGTCTGGTGGCTGGTGCGATTGCTGAGCGCCAGGGAGGCTCCGGACGTATCATCTGTCCGTTTGAGGGCCAGCAGCCCGCCGCGGATATTCTGCGTCGCTTTAACTTCGGTACGGTGCTGGTTGTGTGGTTGATTGAAACCAGTAAAGGGGTCTCACTATTACTGTGTTATGCCCAGACAAACGCACTCAGGAGTCTATTCACTATATTCCGTTCAAGCAAGTGCGATTGCTGGAATTGGTACGGTGAATTGTGTCGTATCAAAATATTCGTGTTAGTACTCATGGAAATGTCAACGCATGTAGAACGAAGAGGATGTGGTGGAGCCACAGAAGGTAGCCAGGGATGGCCTGACGTCGGAGGAACGGGAGCGACTTGCAGAAGAGCGTGCCAAGACGTTCACCCCTGAACAGCAGAAGAAATACGCCGACAAGAAGGCTCGCCGTTCGGCGACAAAGGTTAACCGCGAGTCTCCGTCGACGATCCGCCAGTGGATGCGCGAGAAGTCGGACGGTTTGGTAATAGCGGCAAACTACGACCCAGAAGAGGTTCTGTTAGCGCTGCTGCCGTATCTGGCCCGTTCGAAGTCGTTTGTGGTGTACTCCGAATTCCTCGAGGTGAGCATTGCAGCATTCACGTTGACTACTTCGAAGCAGATGATTAACGTGTGTGTTAACGTAGCCTTTGACTCGGACGTTCGCCACGCTACAGAAAATGGAGGCGGTCATCGACCTCCAGCTCAACGAAACTTGGACGCGTGAGAACCAAGTGCTGCCGGGCCGGACCCACCCCGAGATGAACATGAGCGCTTGCAGCGGTTACTTGCTGTCCGGCATCAAGATCCTCGATACTGTGCCGCTCGGAGCTTCCTCCTCAATTGTGTCTGAAAAAGAGCTGGGCGCTGTCAGCACTAAGTCGGAGGGCTCTCCAATGAAGAAGAAGCTCAAGACGGAGTCCAGCTAGATCAATTCAACAGGGACAGCATAGAGCAGCATATATAGTCGAAAGCGAAATACTTCTATGGCTCGATTGCCTACAAAACTTACAGTCGTAGGTACTGTACCCATGTTACAAAAAGGTCTGGTATTGTACCCATGTTCCAAAAATTGTATCAAAAGAAGTATCTCATTTCACAAAATCACAAAAATATGAGGAGCGCGTCACTAACATTGGGTCGCCGGACGTCGGCGCTGCTACACTCGCGCTTCGCCTCCACAGCGTCCAATCAGCCAGGACGCGTGGTGGTCATCACGTCGGGCAAGGGCGGCGTGGGCAAGACTACGGTCACGGCCTCCATCGGCTACGGACTGGCGCAGCGAGGCTTCCGCACCTGCCTCATCGACTTTGACATTGGGCTGCGCAATTTGGACTTGCATCTGGTGCGCGACACAAATTTGCATACAAACATCAAGTCTAAGACTAAAAATATCCATTTCTTATGTGTGTCTTCCTTTTTCCAGGGCTGCGAGCGTCGCGTCATCTTCGACTTCATCCACGTGATCGAGAAGAACTGCCGTCTGAACCAAGCACTTATCAAGGACAAGCGGCTCGAGAAGTTGTCACTATTGGCTGCCAGTCAGACGAGAGATAAGGAAGCTCTCACCGAGGAAGGCGTGGAGGAGGTACTGGACGAGCTACGCACGCAATTCGACTTCATCCTGTGCGACTCGCCCGCGGGTATCGAGTCGGGAGCTCGTCACGCAATGTACTTTGCAGACGACGCCATTCTGGTGACCAACCCGGAGATCTCGAGCTGCAGAGACTCGGACAAGATGATCGGCTTCATCGCCAGCAACTCGTTGCGGGCTAAAGAATCGCGAGAGCCGGTCAAGCAGCGGCTGCTGGTGAACCGCTACGACGCCAACCGCGTCAAGAACGACGACTGTCTGTCGGTGGATGTACGTGTGATACTTTATTTGGATTGTTGGCGGGGTGCTGACGGTTGTGTTGGCAGGACATCGAGGAGATGCTGGGGCTGCCGGTGTGTGGGGTCATCCCGGAGAGTAAGCACGTGCTCACGTCGTCCAACATGGGGCAGCCGGTTATTACGGCCGAGGGGAGAAGGCGGCGGTGGCGTTTGAGGACGCCGTGGCGCGTTTTCTGGGCGAGGAGCGCGAGATGAAATTCCTAGAACCTGACGCACCGAAAGGACTGTTTGGACGCATCTTCTCCTAGGTGAAGTGCAAGGTACTGGGAGAGCAAGTCTGGCGTGACTTTGTCGGTGGCTTACAGTTAAACAAACGAGGCACAAGAAATGGACAAACTCAAGCAACATGGTTCTGCTTTAGAAAACCCGAGACAGACTAGGCTGGATGCGCTCTCAGCGTCGACCCTTCTCCTTGCTTCCTTTCTTCTTCTTGAGCTGATGTAATTCCTCGGCCTCCTGCTGCTCTACCTCTAACGCGTTTAGACGTTCCAATACTGTACCACAAGCATCACGTTAGCAAATTTCCACTTACAAACCACCAAAAACGTTCATGCGTACCTGGCAGCAGCTCCTGATAGCGCGCCTCCGCCAGCAAAAAGCCCTCACGCTTGATCTCCTTGATACTCAGCTCATGTTCTGTGGTACTCGGTTTCTGCATAACCTCTCTAGCCCACGTTGCGTCAGTACGTGCGAAGAAATCACGCAGGTTCTCGCCCATCTGCGGTGTACGCTCTACATCTCCAAGCCCCAACTGCTCCTGCAGCTTCTCCATTTCGGCCCGAATCGTGCGGCGGTGACTTTCTTTTTGGTCTTGATCTTCTTCTTCTTGTCCTTCTTCTCTTTCTTGGCCGCATCCTCAGTGTCGCCGCCTTCCGCGTTGTTTTGCAGGGTCAACATCTCCATGGCACGCTCGACAGCCTTTGCCTTCGCCTTCTCTTCACGAGCCCTCGCACGACCAACGTCATCCTCGTCGTCGTCAACTTCGTCATCCTCATCGAAGTCATCGTCGTCGTCATCATCATCGTCTTCGCCGTCCGAAGACTCCTCCGTGTCACTCATTTCACCCTTCCAAATCTGCTGGGACATAGTACCAGGCAGCACTTGCTTCCACTCTTCGAGGCGCTTCAGATCCAGTGACCAGCAATCGTCGAGTGTGATCTCGCGGTCGCCATCCTCCACAACGCCACCATACACGTAGAGGGTACTTCCACGGATCATTACTGCGGGGTTGATGCGCGGGCACGGGGCAGGAGCAGCAGGCTCTTCCTCTTCAGGTTCAGCCGGCTCTTCATCCTTGCTCTCTTCAGCAATGAAAGGCTTTTCTTCCTCTTTCGACTCCTCCTCCTCTTCAAGCTCCAGCTCCACCTGCTTGGCTGATCGCGTCTCTTGCGGCAGGTCACTATCATCTCCGTCTTCGCCTTCCTTGGTCTCTTCCTCCTCGTGGGCGTCTTCGATGTATACGATGTTACCTTCGTCGTCAACATACCCGAACTGCTTCTCCAACATTGCGTCGAAGTCTTCCACTTCTTCTTCCTCCTCCTCGTCTTCATCATCGCCGCTGTCGTCAGCAGCTCCGTCCTCAAGCGCCTTCGATTTTTCTTGCGTCGACGCTTACCATCCGTCGACTTCTTGCCGCGCAACTTGAACTCGAACCAACGTCGTCGGTCCATGTCGTACACGAACAGGTCGTTGTAAAGGTGGACTGCATGGCGTGGCGGCGCTTCTCCTCATCAAAGACTCCGCCAAACAGAATAAAACGCTGCTTGTGCACAGTCACAGCAGCGCCACCTCGCGGACTCGGAGCCTGTCCTTTTCGCGAAAGCTTCTCCCAGCTCGGCAGCTGACGCTTGAGCACAGGGGCCAGATTCAGAGCCCACAGGTCCGAATACACCTTGCCTTCCGCCTTCTCGCCCGCGTTCTTCACCTTCGCGTAGCCTCCGTACACAAACACGAGGTCCTTCGACGGGTGCACCGCCAGCTGGCATCCACTGCGCTCAGCCGGCACCTGTCTGTGGGGAGGATATGACACCTTCTGCCACTTGAGCTCCGCCAGATTGAACAAATACAAGTCATTAAACCACCTACACCAACAACAAAAAAGTCAGCAACTATTCTCCACAAAAAAACTACTGTCAACAACGTACTTGGTCTCTCTCGCAGCCTCGTAGAACCCTCCAAACACGACCAAATAATTTCTCCAGACCACCATCCGATGGCCACTTCTGGGGGACGGTCCTCCTTTCACCTCCAGCTCCTCCCACGCGTTGGTCTTGAGATCCAATCTCCACAGATCTCTGTAGTGATGAAACTGGTCCGCAGTCGCGAACTCTCCTCCAAAAACGTACAAATGGTCTCTGTACACCGCTGACTGATGGCTACATCTCGGAGGTGGGGTGTTGGGCGAGCTGATGCCCTTCCAGGCCGCGTGTTTCAGCGCTTCGGCATCACTAGGTGCGTTTTTGACCGCTTCTTCCACCTCCTCGGCGTTCAGCGGCTGCTTGACGTCCAGGTTCCACTTGAACACGTCGTTGTAGCACTCGTTCACGTCCCCGTCAAAGTACTCGCCGCCGAACAGCAGCATCTCGCCCGACGGCAGCGCGGAGAGCGTGAAATTGGCTCGAGGCGTGGGCTGCGGCGCCGAGTCCACCACCACCTGCGTCCGATCCGCGTCCTTCTTGCGGAACTCCTGCAGGATGAGCTCGATGTCGTCCTCGTCCGTGCCCAGTGCCTTGCGGTCCTTCTTGGCGCCCTTGGCCGACTGCTTGGCCTTCTTGGCCTCCTGCCGCTGCGCCTTGGCCGCCGCCTTGTCGGTCTTCCCGCCGCTCTTCTTGGGCTTGGCCATGGTCGATTATTACTGGGAATTGCTTGGCGACCAATCAACTGACAGCTTTGCTGTGGAAGTACGGTACTCGCTTCAACTTTGTAATTTGTAACAGTAGAGAGTCGGAAATGGATACAGTCACATTTGGAGTGAATTCGGAATAGTGACAAACGCTGTAAGGCTTTGAAAGTTATTGTGAAAACCGGCTGCTTTGCCCGCGCTGATTATTATCTCGGCCACTGAACCTCGGTAATTTATTAGCCTCTACTTTTAGCAGAATGGTTCTCGGCAACCGATTGCCCAAATTAGATGGGACCACCCGCATTAGAAAGCTATGCTTCTAATAATATTCATGGGCAACATGCAACCGCGCAGCTCAACCACCACAAGTCGAATGGCGGCCGATAAGAAATTATCTGCTGCCGAAAAGCGGCTGGTGGTGAAGACCTACGAGTATATCCGCGCGAAGAAGGCCGCCTCGCCGCACCTATGGAAAGGTGACGTGCGCAATCATGTCCACGAGTGTTTGGGCTTCGCGAAGAGCACTATTTCTTCAATATGGGCTGTCTGGGAGCAACACCATGACCCCGACTTCACCTCGGTAAGCCGCCAACCGACATGTTAATATTATATAACACATCTAACATTTCACTGGTCGAAATACGATATATTATAGATGGAAGGTTTTAAAACATCTGGGCGACAAAGACAGTTCGGGGAGAGTTTGCACCCGCTCGTTCGCGAGGTTGCGACGAAAATGAACAAGAGCGGCAAGCCTGTCGCGGCCCCGAAGTTGGTCAAGGTACTTAAGGAAGATCATGGCATCAATATATCTGTGCGGTCTTTTCGTCGTGTACTCAGATGGATGGGAATGAGGTTCATCAAAGGGAAATCTCGCAATATTGTGGCAGAATCGGCAGCAAATGTTGCTTTTCGGGCGCAATATTTGCGGAAAAAGGTCGCGAACTTGAACCGAAGGAACTTCCCGATGCGACCTGAAGTCTTCTGGACGAGACATTCTGCAATCTGCATCACACGGCTCAACTGTCATGGGTAGACGAGGACAAGGTGCGGTACAGCAAGAGCGGTCGCGGCCCGAGGTAAACTATAATTGCATACTTGGTTATTATTCAGACATTTAGCTTAACATTTGCGAACTGCAAGGTTTTGCATTGTAGCTGCAGGCATCATTCGTCCCGAAAAGAATGGAATTGTTGGTGAGCTTGTCCAGAGATCACGCGAAATTTGGCAATCCAACTTGAAGCGCAAGCACGATGATGATTATCATGGGAACTTCAACACGGAGCTCTTCGAAAGATGGTTTGAAAATCTGAGTGCAGAATTGGCAGCAAAGTATGGGTCTTGTAATATTCACATGGACGGCGCCAGTTACCACAAGAACCAGTTGAACCCAGCACCCACCACGAAGACCCTCAAAATTGACATTCAGGAGTGGCTGCAAGACAATGGTATGTTCATTTTGTGCATTTGGCATGCCTACAAGGTCTAACAAGCTTTTCTGTTGTATGTTTTAGAAATCTGGTATGACAAAGCTTTCACAAAAGCTGAGTTAGTGATGCTTGTCCGTGCAAACAAACCAAAGGCAGTCTACCGAGCTACAGAAATTGCCACGTCGTACGGCCACTTGCTGTATTACACGCCGCCTTACCACCCAGAGCTTCAGCCGATAGAGCTCATTTGGGCGAACATCAAAGGGCAAGTTGCAACTGATCCTGCGTCTACTATGGCAGAGCTGCGGCTCAAAATTGAGGCGGGCTTTGACTCGCTAACGTCAGATGCATGGACGAGCACATACCAGCACGCTCAACAGTTCGAGCAGCGCTACCTTGCACTTGCCGACGAGTGCTCGCTGGCATCTGAAGACGACGAGAGTGATGCTGACGACGACGCTGAGGATAGCGAGTGACCCATCGGCTTTTTCTACATAGTCCATATTATATTTGCAAGCTTTTCTAACACGGTTAGTATTTTTCCCATAATCACGTTTTTCTTTCAAGAGCTGGTAATTTATCGAGCAGGATGGGAATATACCAGCTGCTTTCTTCCACTAGCCTATCAAGATCGTGGATTTCACGACGTGGCAGGCATGCAATTGCAAACAAAACAGCGATTTTTCTTGCACTCTCTAACAGGCGATTTGAAGGGGACGGACTCCGAATTCGCTAAAACGGACCGCAAATTCGGGTTCTTCACCCATTTTTACTCCTTATATCTAACGGTTGCTATAGGTTTTGTAACAGGATAGGTTTCAAATAACAGCGTAAAGTCCGTCCGAGGTTCAGTGGCCGGGATAATAAGCAACCTCAATATTTCATTAATGACCGACCGACCCTGAACTAATGGCACTTACTCAATTTTATGCCATGAATAGCCTGACATATTTACTGCAGGTGACCGAATTAGATGACTGAGCGGCAGAATGCCCACTTCGTCGTGGGCATTAGGCTTGATTATTGCATAAATCTCATTCAGCCAGCAGTAGCATGCCCGCGTTGGTGTACAGCCGGACAAGTGTACTCTAGTGTTCGAATTCATCGGAGGAGTTTATTGTTTTGACGAGTTTAGTAGAGAGGTAGTGGAACGAGTTGTTGCTAGAAAGCGGGTTACGCCAAGGTGACTATCCGGCCCGATTCAAGTGTCTACATCAAGCCCAGTCAAACAGCACGTCAGCGAAGACTGACCCCACTAACAACCAGCTTGCTTGCTCCTCTAGTTGCGTGTACCTCTTGCGGGAGATTCCGCTTACCAATAATGTGCGGCTAGCTCTAGGGCTAGCCAATCGAAACGTCTTGGTAAGTGGTGTGTTTGCGTCGTTTGTAGCTCCAGCAGAGCCAAATGAAAACGCATCTGACAACGAGTACACGGTCTAAATAAATACCACAAAAGTCTCGCTAACGTTACGCTCGCAATGTTTACCGGTAGGCTTAATATTACGCGACCGATCGCAGTTTTATACCTGATTTTATCAATTTATTACAGACCGATTTACATTCATATTGGAGCATATTTAGGGGTGCCAAGTGACGGACATTCTGCCCGGTTTTCACAATGCATGTAAGTTTTAAATGGCCTTCTATTGTGCTTTTCGTCCAGATTGGGTGAACCGGGCCAATAGAGAGTCTCAGTCATTTGCGAAAGGCCAAGTCTCGTCCATATTAAGTACGACAACGTACTTAGTGTGATGACATAGTCAATCGAAGTGCTTTCCAAATTTGGTTGATTGCCTGCGTGGTTGATTCAAAGAACCGCGCAAGGAAATTTCGTGTAGAACGCACAATATTTGATTTTGCTTTAAGTGTATGCTTTTCTGTAGAAGCCTGATATATAAGGAGACGCGAGATCAATCAATGGTACATGTATACAAGCTCGTGCTGCTGCGTGGTGAAGCACTCTTTACCGGTAATAACTGCGCAGTACATACAGTAGTGAATTCACAGACTTCGTCTATTTAGGCTTTCTTGCCTACTGCCTTACAGGCTAATGAAGGCACTTTCAAATCGTTAATGTAGGCATTACATGTATTGTATGTATTTTATGAAGGTTAGAGCTCTACTCGACGACCCTAGAAGCTGCTTCTACCATGTCGAAGTACTGAGTAGCATGAATTTCTCCTTCCAAGGAGAAATCAGTTAGCCGTGTTCGATATTTGCTTCTCATGCGCTTTAGTATGCTGAAATCTGCTTCAACTGGGGCGGTATACTCGCAAGGACCTGAGCAAATGTCTTCAGCGACAAGAATATTCGGCCAACCTCAGGGCCGTCCCATGCTCCGTTGATGTCGAGGGCAGACACGCGATTAACCATGTTCTGTACCCTGTGATCGATGTGATAGTCTTGCTGTAGATCCTTTCGCCTGACCAAATTATGATAATCACGTCACCTCCAAATGTGTTGGATAAACACATTTGGTGCACAGTCAGGAGAAAACTTCATCGCTTGCCATGATCATCTCTTTTGGGTATATTTACTGATGGCTGTGTAATAATAAGGTGAAGTATATTGTGTTACGACTTCTACAACTAGAAGTTGAACTCGAATATCCATTCTGCCCGGGGAATATCATCCTGGGCAGTCTTGTGGCCTGTCCGCCCGTCCAGTGGTTGTCTTCACTGTGCTCCTCTCAATTTTCTTCTTCTTCTCGCCATCGTGTCAGATCTCCGCTCGCCAGCTCTCTTAGCTTGGCCCGGAACGGATGTCTTACGTCTTCCCATGTCATGTCCGCTGCCACACTTTTATTGTGGTCCATGGCGTAGTTTGCCAACCAATCTGCCATTCGGTTGTGCCTGCGAAAGTGGTGCGTCCACTTGCTGGCACTGCAGAGGTCGGCTACTCTCCTGGTTTCCTTGTACCAATACTGTAGTTTTCTTGCTTTGGGTTTCCTGCGGTTGCGCATCATGCCGAGAATTAGGGCGCTGTCCCCAACCACATGCATGTCGCTCCATCCTTGCTCGTGCGCCTTCGTCATCAGTCGATGCAGACCGACAAATTCCGCAATATTGTTCGTCGTGCCTTTATGACCCAGCGCCGTCGCAGTCGCCCATGTAAGAACTCCCTCGGGTTCACCATCTGCGTATTCCACCACGACACTGCCGCTTCCGCCTGGCCCGGGGTTTCCCCGTGAGCCGCCATCAAAGAAACCAACTCGCCTCATCGTCGTTGCCAATGCTGTCGCCGCTGGGTCTGCCTCCGTTCTCCACGTTCGCAGTATCTGCTCCGCAACTCTGATCTTTGTGTGCGATCGGGTAGTGAGTGGATACAGACTCAAGCGATACCGCATGAATGCTTCCGCTATGTAGCTGGCCACTCCCGCCGTTGCCCTGTAAAATGTCCACCTCCCTGCGCCCCTCATTGTGCAGTCTGTCCACATTACGTCGCCATAGAGCGGTGATTGTGGTCGCACAGACTAATCTCCACATTTCTTCTGCCACTAGGTGCAGATCTTCCCATGGCCTGATGCCTTCGGCTACACCCCACTCCGTGAGCCACTTTGGAGTTCGCTCAAGCTGGAACCCAAAGATCTGCGCAATTGCTATATCTTCTCCATCTTTCCCAGTCCTTCGCTCCTCCGTCGTAAATCTCCAGCGCCTCATAACCTCCTTCCACACTGTCTTAGCCTCTCTGCATTTCCACACCAAGAGGATGGTTCCTCCAGCCGCTCCTCCTCGACACTGTCTCGCTGTGCACTGAAAGTCCTCTTCCTTGCCCGCCCACAGCTTGAGGCGGTTCATTTTCAGTTTCGCGATGTTCTGAGTTTGATATGGGGTTACCCCTCCATACGATGCACGGACTTCCACTCGACTGTCTTCAGGGCCGCTGCAATGCGCGGGTCCTTATTACAGAGCTTGTTGTGTATTTTTTCCTGTGTTGCTTTCGCCGAATCCTACCCCTTCCGGGTGATAAGCTGCTTGTAGCGCTTTCTGGATTGCGTCCACCAGCGCCTACCATCCCAGATCGGCTGCATCTTGCATTGCCACTGTTGCGGCACCATCGAGACCTCCTTGTCCGGTATTCCCAATGCCTGTGCCACCGCCTTTTCGACCCCGTTCTCTGTCGCCCGAGTCGCCACTCTCCACGTCTCCGCCGCCCATGTGTGCGTGAGCTCTTCCTTGTTTTCACTGTTCAATTCAAATCTGTGGTGCTTGTCTGGGTGGGTGTGCTGGGCACTCACCAGATTGGGTTCTGGGCCTCTGTACATCAACTCTGGGAAGTTGACCACCAAGCACAAGGCTAATTCGCGGAACCAAGGGGCCGCACGACTTGGCATCGGCAGCACGTGCTGCGTTGGTTCGCACCATACCTGTCCCTCTCCTCCTTGTCGAAATGTCATGTAGTCTTTGACGTTCATGCCGACCACCCGCGGCACTACATCGCTATAGTCGGCCCACTTTTGCTTCGTTCTGTTCGATGCTCCAATCCACATGTGCTGTAGTGGTAGCTCCCTATCGTCTCCACGTAGCATTCTCCTCCTGGTTTCCTCATCTGGTTCTTCGCAGCCGTCATCGCTTCTTTTGCTTGGCCCACCACCTGGAGTCGTAGTCCGTCGTTGGTCCATTGTGTCGGGAGCCCGGAGTGATGCCTCAATTTCTTGTGCAGCTCACTGAGTTCGCAATGCCTGCTGTCTTCCATCATGGAAAAGTATTGTTGCGCCCACTGCCGCCTGGTGTCCCACTCAGTGTCGAGCAGCACGTGCGTAATCTTCACGTTGCGCGGGACGACATGCTCTGCTGAGTCGCGTTCCTGCGTTTGCAGGATATCACCTACGATCGTCAAATCACCTCGCTGTGTGAGCGCCCATTCGCCCACTCTTATGGCCGTCATTGCCGCGAGTTCACTGCGTATGTCCGGAACTCATACCCCTCCCTGCGTCGGTCGAAGTCTTGCCAATTGCTGCGTGATCCACCCCGACGGTGCCTTGTCCGGCTTCACGAATGTCGCATTCCAGACAAAACTGCGTATCGCCCAATCCGCCGCCGTGACCGTGTCCTCATCCGGCCATGCATGTCTGGCCACATAAAGCAATTTGTCACTATTATCGCCGCGGCAATCGCTGCCCATTGTACCACTGTGTTCGTCTTTGTCTGTGCGAGCGCAAGCCGGACTCTTAGTGCCGCAAATGCTCTCGTCCACGCCTCTTGTGTAGTATCACCTCCCCTGCGATATGGCCCAGGTAGTGAGTGCTCGAAGTTGCAGCTATCTCCTGCCGGGGCTCCGACGATACCCCTTGCTCCTCCTCGTCTTGGTCATCATCAGATTCGCACTCGTCGCGTATTCCCAGGTTAATTGCTGTAGACTTGGCGATATTCAAGTGGAGTCCCGACACTGCTGAAAATGAACGTACCGCTGAAATCGCAATTGTTTGCATTGCCTTTGATTCCACGTAGATAGCAGTGTCGTCTGCATATCCTGCCACCCTGATTTCCGAATCTTCCGGCCTCTGCCTTAACTTAATGCCTCTCAGTAAGATGTTCTTGTCAATCACGTCATAAAGGAGATCGACGGCGATAATAAAGAGCAGGGGTGCCAGTGGACACCTTTGTCTGATACCTCGCGTTACTCGGACTTTTACAGATAATTTTCCATTCACCATGAAGCGGACAGTGGTCCCCGTGTGGATTGTATCTATAATTCTGAGGGTTTTTGGTGGGAATCCTTTGGCCTTTAGCACCGCCAATAGAAACTCCCTGTCAAGCATGTCGGAAGCTTTGGCAAAGTCGAGCAATAATGCCTGAGCCTCTGACAGGTGCCCGTTCTGCTGACATACAGCTTTTGCTGCCTCAAACATGTCGATAACCTCGTGAATTGTTCACCCCGGAACAAACCCACATTGTGTTTTATGCACTAATACCGTAATAAAGTCCCTGACGCGCCATGCCAGTATGCGCGTGAACAATTTATAATCAGTGTTCAGGAGCGCGATGGGCCTGTAGTTGAGCGGGTTTGACGAATCGCCCCCCTCGCAATACTAAAAATGTACGCTTCCAGAAAGTTGATGGAGTGATTCCCGTCTTCATACATACGTTGCAGAGCTTTGTGAGCGTGGGCACCAGGTTCTCCCCGTAGTCCCTGTAAAAGTCATTCAGTAGGTCATCCGGGCGGCAGGCTTTGCCGTATTTACATCGTGCAATTGCCGCAGTCACTTCCTGTTCCGTTATGTCGTCATCGAGGGAAGACATGTCCGCCTTTGTCCACGTTTCCGCATATCTTGCTATGAACGCTTCAATACTGTCTTTTCCCACGGTGTCCCCATTGAACACCTCAGTCCATGAGTCCGCCAGAATGTTTGCCTTATCGTGTGGCATTTTTTCTGAGTCAACCTTCGTCGATATCAACGTGGGGATTGTGTTGTCCCCGAACTTCGTGGACACTCTCCTGAAGAAATGCCTAGTGCTAGCCGTGGAACTCCACGCTGAGCGCGTAAAAGTTCCCGCCTCCGTGAACCCGTCTCGCCTCCTGCACATTTTGAAACTTGTTGTCTATCTCCTTTCTCTCGTCTTCGTTGATGTCCTTGCTAGCGTCCACCCGGGCCAAATGATCTTTGAATCTTTTGATCCGCTGGCGAAAGCTTCTCGTCATTCTTCTCCGGGCTTGTTGCTTTAGTTGGGTGATGTTTTTCACGACATCTCGTTTGAAGCATTCCCACAACTCGATGGTGCCATTGTCATCGGCCTTGGCAACTAGTTCGCTGAGCTCGTCGATTTTTGTGTAATCAGACTGCGTGTGGCTGCGTGGACATATTACGGGGTGGGTAAACCTTGGGCCTTTTCTTGAGCCTCACGGCTCCAGTCGGCGGATGCAGTTCCAGTATTACCTCCTTGTGGTCGGTTTTACATTTGGGTTGTTCGGTTGTCACTCCTCGTAGGAGTTTTTTGGCTTGGGCATCGAGATAGAAGCGGTTCAATCTGGACGTTCCCACTCTTCCGCTGCCTGCTTTGTGTCGGTGAGTATGATGGATCTGAGCAAATCTACTTTTGTCCGCATCATTGTTCCGGGCGGGCATGTTGTAATAGCCTGCATCAATCAAATCCCACTTGTTCATCAAAGCCGCCAACTCCTTGTCCCCAAAATCATCTTACGAAAACCTCCAACCCTGTCGATATCTCTCCTCTGGACACAATTGAAATCTCCTCCGACTAACACTTGCGTGTCATCGCGTATTGTCATCTGCGCCAATCGCTTGTAGTAAAGGATACACACCGTTCCGTTCGATGGTGCATACATGTTGATAAAAGCGTCCGTTGCCCTCTCATTTCACCAGTCGCCATGACCAAGTGCTCGTTCCACATGGCCGTTCCCCACGGCTTCATATGTTTTACTGCTCCATACGGGTTAACGAGTATTGCCACCCCTGCTCTTCGTCCTGGTCCGGATGCCTAGCACGAATAAAGATCCGCTGTAGTGTGGCGAAACCCCCACATCGCGACATGCTGCCTCGCTGCCGCGGCGTGCTCACTTGGGTTTAAATGTGTTTCTTGTAGGAATATAAGATCCCAATTTCCTCTTACCTGTCGCTCCTTCAGTCCACTCAACTTGCCGCTGATGTTGTCAATGTATGTCGCCAACCCGCGTAAATTAATAGTCAAAATACCGATGGTGTCCTCCCTGTGTGAGGTAGTCTCCAGCCGTTGTCTTGCTCGTTCTTCTAGTCGTTGTTGTCGTCTCTTGCTCTTCCTCTGCGCGCGAAATTCTGCTGTTATCGCCGCCTCTCTCTCCCCTCTGCTCAGTGGTTGAAAAGAAGTCCCTCATCGTCCCTCTGTACGTCTTGTCCTTCCTTGTCTCCGCTTCCGCCTTCTTGTCCTTGCCGCTACCGCCCACCATGATCTGGTGAAGGTGGCGTGTCGGGCATCTTCGAGTTCCCCGCCTTGCCGGTCGGCGGCCGGATGGCATCCGCGCCGTTATCCCGTGGTAGTTCCTGGTCCAGCTTTCCTTGCACGTCTCCGTCGTTCGCTCTCACTGCGTCTCCGATGGTCCGGCCACTGCTTTTTCCCACGGCTCCACTGGGTGTGGTGGCTACAGTCAGTAGTTTGGTCCCTGGGGCGGAGCTTCGTGTTGCTGTGGTTGGTCTCTCATGGGCGTAGGCGTTGTTGCTGCCTCACCCGTGGAATCGATCTGGTCGTTGCCTAATTCCTTGTCCCCGTTGCCCGTATCTCCTCACCACGTTGCTCCTGTTCTGCAGGTATCTCGTTCTTGTCTGTCGCTGGTGGGTCCTGCGTCGGGGTCTCGACCGTGCTCGCGGGTGCGATTTGGTCGGTGGGGTTCACGAGTATTATCGTCGAGTCCGCTGCGGGGTTTTCTTGCTGGCGTTTGTCCTTAGCTGCCTTGGCCGCCGTTCGTAGCTTCCTCAGCGTTTTGTCCGCTCCGCTTCTGTTAACGTCTGGTCATACGCCACTGTATCTAGCGGCAACCATCCTGCTTGATTAGAATGTTGTTCCTCACGTCCGAGAGAGCCACTATGTTTGCCGCGTAGTGTTCATGTTTCTCAGCTGGATAGTTGATAGCCTGAAAGTGATTCCCCGACAGGGACCACTCCAGAACTAATACAGGAGGCATGATTCCGTGTTTCACCATGTCGGCAATCAGCTCCATTGCTTGGAAATTTGGGATGGGCGTGCATTTTCCTGTCTCGACCATCTCTCCAGTAGCTGCACGTATGTCTTCATAACCATAAACCTGCACTCGAGTCAAACCATCGCTTGTCATGTCAAGGACATATATCGGCTCCCTGGCATGCTGGGCCATCACCTTTAGGTGCTCCGGGCTAACCCAGTAGTGCATAGCAACTTGTGAGCGCACCGATTTCTCTATCTGCGCCGCATAATGATTTGCTATGGCGCATACGTTTTCCTCTAGAGTCTCATCCGCGTCGATCTGGTGTCCACATGCCAGTAACATCGCGACTAGACGGTCAGAGTGCAGGCCCACTTCGTCTGCCACGTTGGCGATCATCTCGTTGAGCACCAGCTTCTTGAGCTGATTGCCGGCATCCGTAACCTTTTTGGACAGTTTTTTGTACCTTCGTTTATGTTGTAAATGGCAGCAAGACCTGCAATCCACCCACATTGGCCTGTGGCCGCAACTTCTACCACCGTGCCTCCCAGTATGCGTAACCATTCTTCAATTGGCGCCCCACAATCCGTCGGCGTCGTCGCTTTCACGAATTCCAGACCGTCTTTGTCGAGCGTATTCTCCGGCTCCAGAAGTAGTTTCAGTTTACGCTCTTCCTCTTGCATTGCTGCCGTATCTTGCCGCATTTGCTCCGTCTTGCACATCACCCTTTTCTCGATCTCAGCCGTAGTTGTTCCCTCCTCCATCCGCGTCTCCGCTCCCAACGTTGCTGAGAGGAACTTGTGCATGTACTGCTGCACTGGTGCTTTGGGTGGACATGCTTCCTTGCCCGTGCTGCGTCGCTTCGGCGACAGAGACCGAGTCCCTGCGATATTTCCGTTCCGTTCGTTGATTCCTTGGTCGGTGGTCTCCTGCCCGTCTCTTTCGTAGCACCAGTCTTCCTGCGCCTTTCGTTTGGGGGCTCAGGTGCCCTGTCCGGGTTCGGCCCCGATTGTCGCTCTGTCCACTCCATTGCGGTGGCTTCTACTTCGGTCCTCCCGCTGTCTGCGAGTGTGGTCCTGCCTCCTGTGCTGCTTCCGCGTCGTTTCTGCCGTCCTGGTTGTGGTCCTCGTCCTCCAGCGTCTTGTCGTCGAACCCTCGTAGTTGGCGATCTTCCCCTGGTGGGCTCCGTCGTTCTTGCGTCTCCTGGTCTTGACTCCATCGGGTCGTACTTGATCTCTTCCTCTACCTGCACTTTGCACTCCGTCGTCTGCTGTTCTGGCGCTACCATGTCTACGTCTTCGCTCTGCTTGTCCTCGCTTTTCGTCTCCTCCTCTGAGCCGCTGTCTCCTGACTCGCTGTCGTGCATCGAGCAGTCGTCGTTTGCGAAAGCAAAATCTCCCCTCACCCCTTCTTGCAGTGATCCTGCTGCGTCGAGTCCTGATTTGGGTTCGCCTAGCACTCTTTGACCGTCTTGCTTCTTGTCTGCCTCAGAAGCCGGCGTCGCTGATGTGTTTGCAGTCTTCCTTGGCGCAATCTTATGCTGTTGTTCCCATTCTTGCGGTAGCGAGAGCTTGAGTCCGTTTGGGCGCACCACCTTCCGTTTTGGTGACTTTCCTCTGGCTGGAGCCTGTACTTCCTCTTGCTTCCCTTCTGGATTCGTTTGCGTCTTTCCGTCGTTTACCTCCAACTTGAGTAGCGTCTGCAGTTGGGACCACGTGATGGGGCGTCCAGTCGCTTGGTAGCCGTTGTTTTTCTTCTGGCTATGTGACGGTAGGGTGCCGTCTAGCGTTTTCGTGTTCCGAGTTTTCTCCCTTCCCACGTCTTCTTGGGACGTGGTACAGTACTTGGTGGGATGGTCTTGCGCGAGGCATGCTCTGCACGGCCAGTTGACATGGGTGTTATGATGGAAGATCACTAGTTCCGCTGAGTCGATTGTAATATAGCTGATGTTTTTGATTTATTGCGGGCACGCCTTAGCCTCACTCGAATCTTCCATTGTCGTTCATTACCCCGCTGCCTACTGTTTCTGGGTGTACCATGGCCTGGACTTGCATCCCGAACATTGTATCCATGATCCAGTACATATCTGTGGAGGAGACGACCCCTTTGCGTATCTCGACCGTAAAGGAATAGTAATCGAGCATCACAATTTCGTGCGTGATCTTGGCTCGTTCACGGCATTCTTCATAGTCAATGACGCGGAGCGGTCGGTTGGTCATCGGCATTGACCATCCCGTCCATTGGTTCGCGGTGTGCCGTCCTTTGAAGGTTACCGTCACTACCGTCGAGTCCATGTCCAGTGAAATACGCGCGATCGCCCGTTTAAATTCCTCCACTTCCTGCTTTTGCGCCGGCGCTGCTTCAGCTCCTACGTAGATTTGTGCTAGCAGCGCATTCTTGGTCATCATGTCAAAGAATTTCTGCCCAGGAAGCAAGTGCGCATACAAAGGATACTCGATTGCCAAGAATATATCCGTGAAGCCTGCCAGTTGTTGGGCAGTCATACTCTGCTGCAGGAAATTCGGAACGTTTTTGGTACTTCAATTTCGGAATTGAGTATCATCACTATGGCCCGTGTCTCGTCATCTGTTGGCTCTCGTAATTGCGTAACCGGTCTCGCCGGCTGTAAACACAGTTCCCGTAGTCTCTCTTGTTCCTCCGTCAATGTTCCACGCCTTTCGCAGCGAGAGCCTCCATCTACGGCATCTCTGTAGGAGATCCCAGCCGACGTGTGGACTTCGGTCGTTTCTTCTCGCTCGGTGGTCGTCACGAAAGTAAAGAACTGCAGTCTGTCTTCGATTTCGCGTTGTTGCAGTCTGTCGTTCTTCACCTAGCTATTCATCAGCTCTGCCATCCTCCTCTGGTGCTCGGGATCCTGCGCATCCGAATAGCTGGTCAGCCCTCCGTACTTGTCCTTCTTCCACCACTCAGGCGCCTCGTCCGTCCAGGCCTCTCTGATTTCGTCCTCACGTCCCTCAACTTCGTCGCCTTTGCCTTGCTTCTTCAGGAAAATCTGGAACCGTTTCTCTTTCGCAATATGCGCCAATCGTTCGACTTAGTACACGATGAAAGCGGGCTTCGCATCCGTGAAGACGTACAGCTGGAGTTGCTTGTAGATGACCTGTCCATCTTCCTGATCCTTGCCCTTTGTCTTGCCTCCGCTCCTATCCGTCTTCGTTTGATTTCCGGTCCTTATCTTGGCCGGCGACTTGGTCCTCTCGTGCTTCGCCTTCTTCGTTTGTTGGGGCGCTGTCTTCTCTGCCGCATGTGCTTCTTCCGCACGAGCCTTCTTCGTCTTCTTCTTGGATTGGACTTCGGTCCAGCCTTCCTGCACCTTACTGCCTTGCTGTGCACCTGCCTTGGGTGCTGCCATGTCCTTGCCCCTCTCTCCGCTGTCGGGTCCGTGCATGCTTCCTGCGTTCATGGTCGGTCCGTTACGTGTCCTGTCCCTAGTTTGTCTTGGGATTTGTATGCTCCCGGGGTTTCAGTGACTTCCAGGCGCGCCCCCCGTTCAGTATTTTCTCCGTCTTCTGGCTCTTGTCTCGAAGAGACGCATTCCCTCGACGGCAAATCTGGAAGTACTGATGGCTGTGTAGGGCAACGGAATTATTTGTCGGTACCGGTAAGTCCAAAATATTCATGTCGAATCTTTTCATCAAGAGGGAGACTGTCATATTCAAGCCATCCTCGAAAGATACTGCTGGCGAATGTGTTTCATCATGTTGTCCTTGCGGATCGCGTAGTCTTCTTGCGTGTTTTTTTCTCAGCTAGCGCAGCTAAAAGTTGAGAGGGGTGTCAACAGGAGCTTCTTCACAGCCATACGTGATACAAAACTTGCATACAGCGTCTAAAACTTGACCACTATTCGTCTTGCTGCCGGGTTTGATGCCTACATACACCTCATACTTCGCCAGCCACTCGTCACGCTTTTCGGGAGCTGTTTTTCCTTTCGTATTGTCCTGTAGAGCGTCGTTTACACTCAGAGGAGGTTGGACCGACCTCTTTCTGGGCATCTCGCCATAGCTGACGACCCGGAAATGGCCTTGCAGTGCATTGCTGGTATTCTCTTCGTTTCGCAACAATTAGATGCGAAGTTTTGTATGGAACAGTCGATGTATCCATCCTCTTCCTGGAGGCATTTTCAAAAGCTTAATGTAGGCACTGCGCCCACTCTATACTTCTCTGTCCCACGAAATTAAGACCATTTCGTGCAATGTTCTCTAACTTGAGTTATACTAACACATGAAAGGCCGGAGTGCCCGCGTTGGATTGCTTGTGACAGTGCGCTCGTTGCTGTCTATTTTAGTTATTCACAACGAGGCTGTGTGAGCAGGTAACAGCGGAAGAAGCGAAGCATTGCAAGACGAAATGAGGTTTTATTTCGTAATTCTCAAGATTTTATAGCGATATTCAACCAAACTTTTGCGACGTGTTTACCATGTGGTATTGATGAATACCTCTACAGCTCAACAGTCAGAAACTAGCCGAACAGCCTCTATTATGCGTCGCTTAACACGAGGTTTTATGGGCTGGCAGAGCGATTTGCTCCAAATTTCATCCAATCACCTGCTATTAGCCAATAGGATCGCTCTATTTATTTTGTGTGGTACACAAAAAAACCAAAATGGTCTTAATTTCGTGGGACAGAGAAGTACACAAAATGCCTCGATTGACGAATTCAACTGCACCGGCCCGTCCATGGCTGTTTGGCGTAAACTCGGCAAAACCACGTTTCGGCCATTGATTGGCCAAAAGGTAAAGTCCTTACCGGGGTACAGTACAGTACCGAATAACCTTAGTTATCGCACACACCTGATCTGCAGTGCATAGTACAGGTTTTGGTATGTCCCGGCTATCGAAACATGCTGACTTGAGTCTGCGAACCAAAAGCATCGAGTTGACACGAAACATGCCGACTTGAGTCTGCCAAGAGCCAAAAGCATCGAGTTGACACGAACAAGTGTAAAGCAAACTTTATTGATCTATTAGAGCCATGGAGCGAAAGAGCTCATCAAAGTCCTCTTCGAGTCCGAACTCAGTGGGTATGATCGATCATATTTGAGTGGAGCATGGCCTCGTACATCGCTTCGTCCGCCTGCACCAATGTCACCGTTTCTTCCGGTAAGACCACTGGGTCAATGCGTTCGACTATGCCACAGTACACGAAGCCTGCACGAATAGTCGATGGCAGCACATCATCCCAAGCCGAGTCGATCCAGCCGCACAGCGACGCACGGCTCGGCGGCAGCAACTTGAAAGGCTGTCCTGGCACTCGGGCCGCCAATTGAGTCCGCAGGTCTTCAATCCATGTATTGCGAAGCCTCTTTTTGACGGGGCCATTCCACGTGGTGTCCGCGGGCTGGGAAACGGAGGTCGCGTTCGGCGGGATCTTCATTAAGGTCACCTTAATAGCCTTTGCATACTCGACGACCTCGTCGGTCCAATGGCCTGAGAAGTCGTCGAGCAGCAGCAGCACGGGTTTGTCAGGCTCAACGCGGCTGCCAAAATGAAAACGCAGAAATTCCACAGTTAAACCCCCGTTCCACCAGCCTATTTATCAACAGTACCACAACAAGTCAGTTATCTCCAACATCAGCTTCCGATTGTTTCCCCTTTACTTACCTTTTCCGTTTCCGTAGACTCGCATCATGCCCTCACTTTGAACTTTGGAAATGGACTTCCAAATTTGAATTCCGAACCCGTGACGGAGACGATCGTTTTCCTCTTGTTTGGCGCTCAGTGACCTTAGAAGGTCGCACCTTGAAGATGACGAACGGAGGAAACTTTAACCCGTCTGAATTACCCAGCAACATCACTGTAGCCCGCTCTTTTGATTTCCCAGCACATTTCACCCATACAGTCTTACTACCTTTCTTGGCAAGAGTGTGCTTTGGGATGTATTCGAAGTTAACAGCTAGTAAATTCATACGTGCACACACGAAATGTTAGTGATAATAAATCAACAGTAGCGAGAGTTTCCACGTACCGGTTTGGTCTGCATTGTAGATCGTTGTGACACCGAGTGACTTGGCCTTCTCTTGAACTTCCTTGGCAAACTTCTTCGCAATTTCGGCAAGTTCAGGTGGGCGAATTTGCCCCTGTCGAGTCTTCGCCCGCAAAGCTAAGCAATGTCGCGCCTTAAACAGACGCTGCCAGCACCAAGACGCTTTGAACTGGCTGATTCCGGCATCTTCCGCCGCAGCCAACGCCTGAAGCCGCAGCATCATTGGAGTGACTGGGACACCTTCGCCCCGTAGATCATTAACCCAACGCACAAGGGTTTGCTCCAGATGTGGAGGCAGCACGGTGGCTACACCACGTGATCGCGCTTTTTCTTCATGCCTCGGCCTGGCGCCTCACAGTCAGCCACGATCTTGTCCAACTTGCGGCGTCAGGAGAGAATAAGTGTTCGGCGGCTGTTGTACTTAGCCGCAGGCAGCTCAGGGTAGAAGGTTGAAATAGTCAGTGCGATGTCGTCGTACTTGTCCAAATACTGAAGCACTTTCAGCTTATGCCGAGCCGTGTAGGCTATGACTTTGCTTTTGCTGATTGACGCCCACGTCCACCAGGAAGGCGTGGTCTTCCTTTCGGCGGTCTGCGTGGCTTAGGCGGCATCGTTGGTGGTTGAGAAGTGAGGGAAACAGTGGGAAAGTACCCAGAGGTACATGTATGTCATAACAAAGAGTGCACAGCCAGCTCAGATTCCCGCGCCTCTTTTGATTGGCTTAGAGGCGCTGTATGGCATAACAAACAGCTTGTCATAACTAAGGTTATTCGGTACTGCCAACACTGGTCTGCAGAGTCCACTTCGGTGTGGTGAAAACGCTGCGTAGAGAACAGCAGGACCCCAAGAAGCCACAACATTACCAGGTGGGTATTGGACCATAAACATAACAACCCCATCGCAAATATAATCTCCAGGAGGCAGACGCTGGCTCAATGACTCATTAGAGAACTTTCGGACAGACCTCCGGATTCAGTTTCAGCTGCTGCGAGCGGCTTTTTCTTTTCTGAAACTGAATCTGAAAAGTCATTTTCGGGGTTTTGCTAAAGAGTTTGGAAACCAGCCGTCGGTCCGCTCACATTTTCTTCTCCTCCAGTAGCCCGCCGACATCAGCCTCCTCGACGTACCGCGACTTGTTCGAGTCCGTCGGCTCCAGCGCGTCAGTCTCCCCAGCTCGCCCACGCCCGTCAGCTCCAGCTTATACGAGTTCATCAGCTCCAGCTTGTACGAGTCCGTCAGCTCCAGCTCGTCCACGCCCGTCAGATCCAGCTTGTACGAGTCCATCAGCGAGTCCGTCAGCTCCACCTCGTCCACGCCCGTCAGACCCAGCTTGTACGCGTCCATCAGCTCCAGCGCGTCCACGTCCGTCAGCCGTCCCCTACGGCCTCGACCCAGGTGTGCAAACTTATAAAAATGTCTAACACCTCCGTGAATAACATTGGAGCACAGTCAACGAACCTCGACGAAGTTATCTCTATTCATATTGGTTCCAGCCCGACCCAGAACAGCAGCGACGGTCAGCCGACAATCACCACCAACACATTAACTGGCGTGGATATTCCACAAAAACCGAAGCCTGTTCGAAAGAAATTTGCAGCCGTGGATGATGTCGTGCTTTTGCGTGCCGTCAACGCGTTTCGTCCGTGGAGAGCGCCGGTCGGTACGTCAAATGGAATAATGAAGGTGTTCGAAGCCATTGCCGTCCAGTGCGGTGCAAATCCGGAGTTTGGGGTGGACAAGCCTGGTGTTGCGCTGAGAACTCGCTTCGGGACGTTAGTGAAAGAGTTTAAGCGCGACCAGTGTCGGTCAATGCGCAAATCGGGCACGGTGGAGCAGTTGGATGAGCGAGACAGACTGTTGCTAGACATCATAGCCCAGACTGACGACTGGAACGACAAAGTGGAAGCTGAAAATCGCGTGAAGGATGCAAAACAGCGGTCGATCGAAAGTTCAGGGGAGCTGATGCGTCGCTTAGCAATGAACGAGTTCGATGAAAACGAGGAGAGTGAAGGAAGCAGCGACTTGCTTTCACCAGGGGAAGTGAGAGGGGCGGAAGCGGGCTGCACAACCCGGCAGCGCTCAGAAAGGGAAGGTCACTAAACGGGAGCGTCTTGCTGTAGTGATGGATGCACTTACAGAAAGCCTGAAGTCGGCAAGCGAGGAAGACGGCAACAAGTACCAGTACAAAGCGCAGCGCCTGGCGCTTGAGAAAGAGGAAGCTGAAAAGCAACGCCAACACGACGCGAAAGAGGCTGAGAAGCGCCGGCAGCATGAACTGGATCTTGAAGCACGACGTCAAAAGGCCGAAGAAGATCGAGAAAAGCGGATGTATGAATTCATTAGCATCGTTCTAGCAAGGAACCACAACAAGGAGTAACGACCAGCGCGCGTACTACTCGTCTGTAATGCCTAGATAGTCATCGAGTGTCGGCGGAGGTAAGCCAAAAACATAGATATCTGGTTACCCAATGGCTGCATGCAGGTGTGGCAATTTGTCAGTAGCACTCCAACGAAAAACAGATTTCCGACTGCTGTCTGGCGTGCGCCGTTCTTCTTATCCCAGTTGAGGAACTCCCTCTGAGTTTTCACCCTTCCGAATCCCCTCTCGACGCTTTCTCTGACACTTCTCATTTTGCTATTGAAGGCCGCAGCCGCTGGCGACGTGTCAATTGGCGGGCAGCAGATAAATCGGCTGCATCCATAGGCAGGATCGCCATAGATTAACTTGCCACAAAAAATGCTTGTTTGATCCTCCTCCATTTTTTCAATCAGCCCACTGAGATTGAGCATTGTTGAATCGTGACGTCTTCCTTCGGGTGGCCCGAACAAACTTACTAGAATTCCATCAGGAGCCTGCACGCTTTGCCAGTTGAAACAGTGCCTACGAGGGTGTCCATTGTATAGAGACCGCTGTAAGTTTTCGTAGAGAGATGCAGGTTCAACCCGAGCGCTAGGTCTTGCCACATACTGTTTGGTACCATCAATGAAAGCCCAGCAGGTTCGAAGTGGGGACCCTTTTGCCCGAATGGCTGCTGCGTACGCGTTAATTCGTAGCTGAACGAGGTGGTAGTTGAAGTAAACCAGATCGCGATGCTGATTTACGATGAGCTGTGCCGTGGCCTTGACGACGCGGCTGTATGGGGCCATTCCTCGACCAAATTCACCAGCAACAGTCAGCAGCTTTGACGGCTCAGAAAGGCGGCGGCACAGCATCGCTAGTGCCTCTACGCGGTTGACTCGATCAATCGACGTCGTTACAATCCCATCTTCAGGTAGTTTGAGCTTCACTGCTAGCACAGCCAATTGTGCAATTGCGGACTTTTGCGGTCGCGTCGTTCAGCATTCCATCAAACGACCTAGAGTAATCCGCCGGAGGCGCCGCATCGCGAACACGAAAGCAGTTGTGCTGCTGCAGGACAGCCATGATTCTGTTGAACCGTCTCCTGTTTCTTCTTGCAAGCAGCCACACAGAGGCAACCACTATAGGGGCCTGCTCCGCCGACAGCTTCGGCGCAACAAACACCATCTTAGAAGTGTGCAATAGCGCACGTCTATCTAAAGTCAAACCCGGAATGACTTTAGATAGACGCGCGCTATCGCAGACCTAACCGCATTTGAGTTGAGGTTGGTACCCTAAACACCGTCTATCTCCAACTGAACCTGAAATCTGGTCAATTTGGGAGTTCTCTATTATTGAGCCAGCGTCTGAGGAATAGAAGTTGCGTAAATGCTGTCTTCCATCTACCGGTACTGGGTTAATGAATAACTCAACTGGCGTCACTGTGCGTCATGGATGCACTTGCAAGAAGCTGGTGTAGTGTGGATTTTGCGTAGCATTGAGCGAATCTGCTACGATCCTCGTCTTCCTGGAAAACAAGCAAGGAGACCAACTTTCGGGGTATTTGACAGGAACAGGGTAGATTCAATCTTAAGCGACAAGATAAGTAGGTTCAGAAGGTGGCGTTAAAGTACGACAGAATGTGGGGTTTAAGGTACAGTTCTGCACCTCGTATTCGACAGGGTGGACCATATCTCTTTCACCAAAAGATCATTTGTTAAAAGTGTGTTTGACTAAGAAACAGCTCCAATCCCAATGCTTTATCTTCAATTATTAGTTTTTAGCGGTGTCGAAAACGAGGTGCAGGACTGTACCCTCTTAACGTCTTAATCATACAACCACGTTAGTTTAGGCAGCCCAAGACAAGTCCTGACGTCATGGCAGGATCTGCCACGTCCGGTGCACTAACAAGTTAATTACGAGGTTGCCTCTCCACGGCTTGGCTTACGCTTGACTCGAGGCCGACCCACGTAGTTTCTTCAGGCACCTAAGGCATTGTCCGGCTGTCCTGGCTAGGACACCCTGGGATCTTTGTTGTTGCTGCTGCTCGTATTATAAAAGTAGTGCTATTAATAGGTTGCCATCGAGCTCGGAACTCTTGGAGCTCCGAGCTCGAAACTTTCAAAGTTCTTAAACGATCTTACTATACAGGCTCAATGTTTGCTATACGGATCTACGGACACTACTGTTTCTGTCGTATTTGACGACCACCCTGGTACTGGCGGGATATTACTACTCCTGTCAAATAAGATTGAATCTACCCTGTTCCTGTCAAGTACCCCAACTTTCAATCTATTTGTCGCAAAGAGTCCGATTCTTCTGTACCGATTACAACATGTAAACACACCTATTTCTGCACTAGATCTGCGTTCTTCTACAGTATAAAACAGTCACACCTCTCGATTTGAGCCTCTGTACCTGACTCTGTGTTTTGTATCTGGTTAGTCTTCTCTGTGTGCAAATGGGACTAACGTTACCGGTAGATGGCTTTCACTATTGAAGTTTTCTAAACCTTTTATCCGATCACGCTGCTATAATACTGTAGTGTTTCCCATCTTTGGTGCATTTTTGGCATGTTTTTGGTGCGCCTGATTGCATAAAGCGGGGATGGTGTGCCTGGCGATTCCAGCCAATCTGACGATTAAATTATACAGACTCCGCCACTCGTCCAATCTGCCAACCCCTTGGGGATGTTCGTTGTGCTCAGACCACTGTAGCGAGGTCTTAAACATCCCAATCACTTTCATTTTGGCGCCATATGAGGTTTCGGAGTCTGAGTCTGTTCAACTTTCAGGATTTGCATGCGATGACATTCCTCCTCGAGTACCCAAATATGTTAAATAATGTTTTAAAACGATGTTATCATTTCATGTCTGTTTTGGTGGTAGTAACGCGATCCCCTTTTATCCTCTAACTGATAGCCCCTGTACCTATTAAAGTGTCTAATGTTAAGCGTAGCGTTCATATCTGCAGCATTTGATTACTTGTAGTACTTAGTTAATGTACGCATAAAATTCATCCGATTTGGCTCGCACTTGAGCATTTGTATCTAATGAACCTTTATAATATGATGGTCCCATCTTTTCACTTTGCAGATTCAAAGCATCACGCGAAGTTATTCCCTTGCAGTTATCGCAACACTGGATGTGCTGGTTGTGCCGCATCGTGCGTACACCGCCAGTTCGAAATTTGCTTTCTTGAGGGAAGTTGTCAATGCAATTGCTCTTCGTCGCAGCAGTGGCGCTAGTCACCGTCCTAGCAGATAGCGAGGTCGTCTCAGCAACCACAGACCCTCTGCCGAGGTTAGACGACGCGCCGCTCTCGAGTGATACGATCCATGCAGGACAGGGCCTGGAACACAGCGGTGGGAAACGGTTTTTACGGGTAGCAGTGGTGCCGATTGGCGAAAACAACTTCACTGGCTACAATGCGAGCAGCGAGTCTTCAGCCACCGGCGACGTTGACGAAGAGCGAGCAGTCAAGCTCCCCAGTGCAGCAACAGAATTGATCAAGAAGAAGATTCCGACTGCAGTCACAAACCTGGCCACGGGCAAGACCGCGATGACACCAGAAAAGTTGCGCGTAAAAATGCTGGAAAAGTTACCTCATCAGATCGCGGCAGAACTGATATTTCTAGGGAAGAACTCTCCGAAGGTACACCCCAAGCTGCAAGGTACTATCAAGCCGTACCCGTCCAAGATTTCGGGTCCTGCGGCTGTGGCTCTGCGAGTGGAAATGCGGTACTGGCTTTTGTACAGGGTTCCTCCGGCGTACGTCTTCCGGAAGTTGGGGCTCCTAGGAAAAAATGGCGAAGAAGTACTGCGCGCCCAGGCGAACTATAAGCATTACAAGTGGTACTTTGACCGGTGGTATGAACTCCAAAACCACGTACAAGTCTAGCGAATGAAGCGATGACATATATTAGCCATTTGTGAACGCGTTTTCTGTTGTCACCCGAACAATCAGTACGAACTGACATCCAAACAAGCCACAAAAATCTAGAAACCACAGCAAAGCACGACCAAGCCCAGTAGTAAAGTTGATGGCGAAATGATCCAACGGGAACGTAGCAGCGAGATCGATAGCGAGTCGTTCGCGTTTGTAGCCCACGAGCTGGTCTTGCTCGTACAATTCCATCGCAGCTTGGTTTGTCCGCATATGGAACTGGAACCAGATGTCGACCCAAAAGACAACTTCGCACAATGCTTCAGCCACTCGTAAGCATACTGGGATCACATTCCACCGGTCCAAAGAGTCATACGTAAGGCGATACGGCACTATCACGGCCACGAAGACGGTGCAAATTGACACCAGACGCATCCATTGCAGGTAAAATGGGCTCTGAATCTCCGCTCCGTGTTCAAGTTGTTTTGCCACACCTTTTAAGGAGCGAACCATTGGCACCACCCAGTGCACAACGAAAGTGGCTGAGCCAAGCTTTCGCCGTTTCTGCATCGCCCACGCATTAAATCGACGGGGTGCATCGTCCGATGGCTTTGGTCCCTTACGATGACTGAAAAGTAGCTGCTCGATGTTTTCTGTCTTAGTATTTACTACGTCCATGCGGGACACAGTACGCTTAAGCCCACGACGACGAGACAAAACCGCAGCTTCAGGAGCTGTGCTTCATACGCGAGACGCTGCAGTCTTTGTTGTTGTTGCTGAATCTTGACAATGCGAAGAACCTTTTGCTGTCACTCGGGATAGCGCACAAATACCAACTCGAGGGAATGTCGGGACAACTTGTAGAGAATGCACGACGTGTTGGCTTTCACGTATGCATTGCGTGGGGTATTGGTGAACAAAGCAGCCTCGCCAAAGTAGCTGCCAGCTGTGATTTCGTTTACTTTCTGCAGCCCGCCCACACTCACACGACCAGCGGCAGAAGTACTGTACGCGTTGTATTCTAGGTAAAAGTAAATCAGTAAAACTACAAAAACTGTAAAATCACCTTCAGAAGTGAAATCGTGTCTGTCAATTATTAGAGAATCGATGAATAGTACTTCCTTCGTACTTCGAAAACACGAATCAATTCCACTGCAATAGCTTACGCCTTGTGAGCTGCAAGCGACTGCACACGCACCGCCAGAGGTCCTTTGACCGGCAGCACAAGCGAGAAATCGTACGTCAAGTCGAACGGGTCGTCCACCGTCTTGAGGTCGAAGCGGCTGTAGACGACCGCCAGCACCGTCATCATCTCCATAATGGCGAGACGCATGCCAATGCATTGTCTCGGGCCAGCACTGAACGTCACGAACTTGAAATTCGAAATGTTCTTGAGCTTTCCCTTGTCGTCGATCCAGCGTTCGGGTTTGTATTCAGCAGCGTCAGCACCCCACACATCCGGCTGGCGAGCCGACGCATACATGGAGAACATGACGCGCGTTCCCTTGGAGACGAACGTGCCGTCACTCAACGTCGTGTCTCGGCTGGCCATGCGGTAGACAGCCAACGCATTGAGTCTCAAGCTCTCCTTCAAGGCCGCTTCCAGGTACGTCAACTGCTGCAAATGTTCCAGCGTGGGGTGTCGATCTCCCCGTGGACAACTCGGGGGCTACCAGTCGCAGCTCCTCGCGCACTCTGCACAGCATCTCGGGGTATTGACTCATCATGACGATGAACCACGACAGACTGAAGGCGGTGGTGTCTTTGCCGGCCGCGTAGAAATTGACGGCCACGTCGCGGATCTCGCGGGTGTCCGTGAAGTCTCCGGTCTCCAGCATGAGCGTCATCAAATCCTTGTGCTTGGACGTCGCAGCCTGTTCCTTCTCGGTCAATGACTTGGTCATGATGTTTTGCACAGTATCGTGCACTTGCTGCATACTTTCTCTCATCACGCGTTCACTGCCAATATTCAGAAACCGACGCAGCTTCCACATCCACACGGGGCTTTGCAGTCGGATCTGCACCACTTGCAGCGCTGTATCCAGCGGTTGAGAGCTCTCCACCCCCACCGGTTCGTCCAGTCCGTTGGCTTCCACGCCGAAGCCGATGCGAGTGAACGTGTCCGCCGTGAACTTGTTGAGCAGCGACTTCATACTCACTGGCTCGCCCCGTTCGGCACACCCAGCCAGAACATCTCGGAGTTTCACGGTCTTTTCACGGACCACGACGTTCATACAGTCTTTCAGCATGTGCATGGAGAAGAGGTGGCTGGTGACGCGACGCTGGTGGCGCCACTTGTCGCCGTCCGTGTTGAAAATGCCCTCGCTCAGTACCTCCTTCACCGTCTCACCGGCGCCTCGCACGAAGACGTCGAACTGGGTCTTGAAGATTTCTTCATAGGCGGCGGAAGAGGTCAACACGATGCGGGGGACCTGGCCGATCACCGTCAAGAGCCACGGTTTGCCTCCGTTGGCGAGACTCTGCTCCGTCATCCAGTCGTGTAGTCGGTGCTTCTGGAACCAGAGCAGGTCGAGCGTATTGCCCAGGATTGGCAACGTGGAGGCAGGTTGGAACAGCTTCCGAGGAGAGGGTTTGTGCCATAGCTTCCACCAAACCAGCAGCAGGGCGAAGACGGTTGCCAGAACTGAAGGGAGGGTTTTTGCTCGATCATTGGAATGGAGAGCAAATTGGGAAGTGACGTGAAGAGAGTGAACGACAAAGAAGCAAGCGCGCTCCTGGGTGCATCGGCGGTCAGTTTTGCGCTGACTGTCATTTACCAGGTTTGCAGGATGAATTTTCGAGTTGCTTCCGTGACGCATTTGCATCGCGTCTTCAGTGCCCAACGAAAGCCTCGAGCTGAAGCAAGATGCATGTTTTGTCTGGTATGATCCGGAGCTCCCCGATTAGCAAAGCATGACGGCGAACCGTGTTTTTACACTTAGCTGATACGAGACGAAATCCGAAGCAAGGATTGTCAAGTATCTGTTCGGCAGTGCAGCTTTCTCCACAAAAATTGATGCCGCCATGACATAGTCAATCCCAAAAATCCAAACCGTTCACCTTTGATCATGGATCGGCCTCAACGGGCAATGCCGTATGATGCCTGCTACCACCCGTGTGGGGTTCGCTCTCCGTATATTTCACCCATGCGAATGCTGGCGTTGGTGGCCGTGATGAGCCTGCAAGTGGTGACGCTATAATACCTCATGAATTCAGGTTCTAAGCAGATCCATGAAAAAATACCTGGACACCGAGAACACGAGCCCGCAGAGCAATCGCGCCGAATCAAAGTACCGGTAACCACGTCTCTATTTCAGCATCGAAGATGCTGAAATAGAGATATCATGATACCAGCGGCGATGCTCAAGAGCAAGAAGAATTTCGAGTGGCAACATTTTACTGCCAAGCCAAATGATACTTGCGAACCATTTAGAGTTATCGACATATTTCGTACATAAGCGAGCAATTAAATTTTGAACATGTATTTCAATCGTACAAAGCTTGCTTTTTACACGGCCTATCTGGAAATATACATTCTTAAATTTTGCGCTCATATTGCCACCATAATGCGGTATTTTCGGGGAGCCAAACCCAAGCTCGCTCAACCGTTTATGTCCTAGGGAAGCTAGGACAAATCAGAAATCAATATGTTCTTAGCTACACTTTTAAAACTGCAATTTCGTCATGGTGGACGATGAAAGATAATTCTACCACAGAACTATCGAGGAGGGTCTTTGTATTCATGGTCCCGAAATTCATTGTTTTGTAAAACTCGTGTCAAGATGTGGCATTAACAATGGGTCTTTCCGTTTTGTCCTACAGAATGGCCCACTGGGGTTAACGAACTGTGACTATGTGCAAAAAGAGCTTGCCAGCGTGCTTGCTGGTGTGCTCTATTCTCGCTCGTACTGCCGGTCAAGAGGCCTCTGGCGGTGCGTATGAGTCGCTCGCAGCTCACAAGGCGTAAGCTATTGCAGTGGAAATGATTCGTGTTTCGAAGTACGAAGGAAGTACTTCATATAAGTGACAGACACGATTTCATTTATGAAGGAGTTTTTACAGTTTTTGTAGTTTTACTGATCTAGTTTTATCTAGCATGCAACGCGTACAGTATTTCTGCCGCTGGTGAGCGAACTCCACCGACGAGCTTTCTAGATTTTTGTGGCTTGTTTGGATGTCAGTTCGTACTGATTGTTCGGGTGACAACAGAAAACGCGTTCACAAATGGCTAATATATGTCATCGCTTCATTCGCTAGACTTGTACGTGGTTTTGGAGTTTATACCACCGGTCAAAGTACCACTTGTAATGCTTATAGTTCGCCTGGGCGCGCAGTACTTCTTCGCCATTTTTTCCTAGGAGCCCCAACTTCCGGAAGACGTACGCCGGAGGGACCCTGTACAAAAGCCAGTACCGCATTTCCACTCGCAGAGCCACAGCCGCAGGACCCGAAATCTTGGACGGGTACGGCTTGATAGTACCTTGCAGCTTGGGGTGTACCTTCGGAGAGTTCTTCCCTAGAAATATCAGTTCTGCCGCGATCTGATGAGGTAACTTTTCCAGTATTTTTACGCGTAACTTTTCTGGTGTCATCGCGGTCTTGCCCGTGGCCAGGTTTGTGACTGCAGTCGGAGTCTTCTTCTTGATCAATTCTGTTGCTGCACTGGGGAGCTTGACTGCTCGCTCTTCGTCAACGTCGCCGGTGGCTGAAGACTCGCTGCTCGCATTGTAGCCAGTGAAGTTGTTTTCGCCAATCGGCACCACTGCTACCCGTAAAAACCGTTTCCCACCGCTGTGTTCCAGGCCCTGTCCTGCATGGATCGTATCACTCGAGAGCGGCGCGTCGTCTAACCTCGGCAGAGGGTCTGTGGTTGCTGAGACGACCTCGCTATCTGCTAGGACGGTGACTATCGCCACTGCTGCGACGAAGAGCAATTGCATGGACAACTTCCCTCAAGAGAGCAAATTTCGAACTGGCGGTGTACGCACCATGCGCCGCATGATCATCATTATTGTGAACTGGCGGTGTACGCACCACCCGCCGCATGATCATTATATATATTATTATATATTCCCTTGTGTGCTGGTTGTGCCGCATCATGATGATGCGGCACAACCATGATGCGGCACAGCCAGCATACCGGTACCCAGGGAATAACTTCGAGTGATCGTTATATATGCAAAAAGGCTCATGCATACGTTGACTTCGAAAAGCTCGCCAGCGTGCTTGCTGGTGCTATTCTCGCTTGTGCTGCTGGTCAGGGGTCTCTGACGGTGCGTGTGCAGTCGCTTACAGCTCACAAGGCGTAAGCTATTGCAGTGGAATTGATTCGTGTTTCGAAATACAAAGGAAGTACTTTCATATAAGTGACAGACACGATTTCATTTATGAAGGTGTTTTTACAGTTTTGTAGTTTTACTGATCTAGTTTTACCTAGCATGCAATGTGTACAGTATTTCTGCACCGACGAGCTTTCTAGATTTTTGTGGCTTGTTTGGATGTCAGCTCGTGCTGATTGTTCGGGTGCCAGAAAACGCGTACACAAATGGCTAATATATGTCATCGCTTCATTCGCTAGACTTGTACGTGGTTTTGGCGTTTATACCATCGGTCAAAATACCACTTGTAATGCTTATAGTTCGCCTGGGCGCGCAGTACTTCTTCGGCACCTTTTCCTAGGAGCCCCAACTTCCGGAAGACGTACGCCGGAGGGACCCTGTACAAAAGTCAGTAACGCATTTCCACCCGCAGAGCCACAGCCGCAGGACTCACGGGTCCGACCTTGCACAAGTGAACCCTTCTGATTCCTCCGACTCAGATTCGTTGTTCGTACGTCAGTCTCAGTTCTTCCTTCCAGCAATAGCAACCTAAAAGAGGGTGAATGGCTCTCTACGTATGGGGCCACAACAATTCGCAGCAATTGGGGCTGCTTGCAAACGACAAGGAAGTCTTCGAGCTGGTTCGTTCCCCACCTGCTCTAAATCTCCTCATTGTCTAACCTCAAACCACTCTCTTCCAGCGCCAAGTGGAGACTTTGCGAGCCCAAGTGATCGTCGACTTTTCGGCCGGAGAGCGCCACTCACTGGCCCTCAATGAGTTCGGCCAAGTCTTCGCCTGGGGTCGTGGCCGAGAGGGCCAATTGGGTCTGGGAGACGTCAGCGCCGTGGCCGAGCCTCACCGCCTCGGCGGAGCTCTGGCCGGCCAATTGGTCTCCAAAATCTCATGCGGCGAGTCGCACTCGCTGGCCCTCACAGTCTCAGGCGACGTGTTCATGTGGGGGCTGCTGCCGGTGGCCAAGATACTGCACGACGAAGATGACGCGTCGGACCGGGCCGCTGTCGAGTTGGCCGGCCTGTCCAGTGAGGAGAGGAGACGTGCGCAGCGGGCCCGACCCCGAGAGGAACTGCGACGCCACATGGACGACACGATCATGGCCCGACTTGTTCGAGACTCCATGCAGGTGTACGAGGACGCAGGCTCTGTGGATGGAGAGCAGGTGAAGGTGCAGACGGTGCGTGCACCGTGTATGACCCCGCGGGTGGCCACCGGTCCGCTGTCCAAACTCGTGGTGACCAACATCGCCGCGGGCTTCGCACACTCGTTGGCCACAACGAACGACGGGGCGGTGTTTAGCTGTGGCTACAATGACAATGGCCAACTGGGGTTGGGCTCGAGACGCAACTCGGCCGAGTTCCAGCGCATTCAAGCGCTGGAAGGATACTTTATTGAGCATATTGCATGTGGCCAGCAGCACTCGCTGGCATGCTCTAGAATTGTGAGCCCGGGAGATACGAGGCAAGATGAAGACGACCCAAAGACTCGATCGGGAGTTTGTTTCTCGTGGGGACTTGGTGTTCTGGGTCAGTTGGGCACGGGGAGCAACATTTCCTGGCGTCCGGGAGAGGTGAAGCTGGCACGGCCGGCAGTCTCGGTCGCTGCTGGGAGTCACCATAGTGTGGCCGTCACGGATGACGGAAAGGTTTACTCGTGGGGCCACAGCGAGTACGGCCAGCACGGCGCAGGCGAGACGTTCTACGACCTGCAGCACAACGCGCACTACTTCTTCCCGCGTGTCCAGCAGGCGCTTGCCGATGATCCTCGAATCAAAGTTGTTAGCGCGTGTTGCAGTTCACACTCGACGTTCGCTCTGACACAGGACGGGTCGGTCATGTCGTGGGGTGGAATGCTTTCGGAGTGCTTGGAAATGGCAAGTACCAGCACTCGGTGCACCCGCAGCGGGTCTTTGGACTGAAAGATAATGTCGCCATCGCAGTAGGAGCTGGCTCCAACCACTGCGCCGTGGCAGTGCGACCCCGTGGAGCACATTACTCGCTGAGTTACGACCGCGTGCTGGCAAATGGCGATTTTGCTGATCTGGTGTTTATCGTGGGAGGACCGAAGAAAGTGGAGCGGATTGTGGCTCACCGCGTAGTCGTGTGCGCGCGTAGCAGCTACATCAGAGGCCTCCTGCGCGTGCTGGATATCGTCAGAAATGCCGACAAGAGCAACGCAAGCAAGGACGAGCAAGAATTATTGGAGGTGGATGAGTTCCAGGACGTGGACGCGCAGATTTTCCGCGCGTTCTTGAAGTTCTTGTACACGAACCGCCTCGACGTCGTCAGCCACAAGCGGAAGGCGCTGGGCCAGTTCGCGAGTCGAGTGTGCTCCGATGCACTCGTTGTTCAATGTCTGGATACGTGGCGCAAGGAGCGACTGGCGTCGTTACCACCTCCGTCGTTTCGAACTAGAGGGCAGCTTAGCGGGACGGAGCCAGCCAGCTCGGAAGCCCAGCAATTCGGAGAGGACATGCAGACTATGGTGCTCTCAGACGAAGTCGCAGACGTCGTGTTCTTGTGGCCTGTGGAGGATGACTCCGACTCCGAGACGTTTCAACGTCTGCCGGCACACAAGGCTGTGCTTTCGCAGGTGGAGTACTTTCGGACGATGTTTATGGGCGGCTTCAGTGAAGGCAGAACAGCTCAAGAGGCTGATGGTGATCGATCCGAAGCTTCGTTGAAGCGGGTGGTGCACGAAATCCCTCTTCACTACATGCATCGCGACGGAGTATCTCTAGAGGCGTTCAAGGGTCTGTTGCTGTGGATCTACACCGGCTGCTTCGAGTTGTTGAGTGCGAGGCTCGAACCCAGCGATATGATGGACTTGTACGTCGGTGCCAGTCTGCTGGGTCTCACGGTCTTGGCGAGTCGCTGCGAGTTGCAGCTCGTGGAGCTACTGCCAGAGCTGGACACAGACTCGTTGCAAGCGTGCGAGGATTTTGCAGAGCGGTACGATGCGCGTCGTCTACAGACCCTGAGCCAGCAGGTTCTGCGCAAGCAACTAGCATCGGAATGCTAGCCGTGTTTCATTCACACCGTCCATGAAGCAGCATAGCTGGGTCAATATCGAGATCATCGGGGCTCTTGACTGAAGCAAACACGAACTGCTTGGCGCTTCAACTCGTAAATATATTTTGCTGTAGTATTACTTCCTGTCAGGTATACTTCGTGAAAACTACTACGTAGTACAACACTGCATTTTTAGTGTATGGTATCCACCGGAATGGAAGTTGCTCCTTGCTCCAGCAAGTGCATGTACCAGCTTCTGCAGGATGTCGTGACAAACAATGACTTGACCAGCTCGGTCACCTTCCGGTCAAGCTCATGGACTGGGTCAGAGACGCGCGGTCTCACATCGTTGCGGCAGCACCAGAAGGCGAGTTTGGCCGGGCTTCGCCAGGTTCGGAGATCTTGTCGGCTTATGGAGAGTGTGTGTGCGCGCAGATGGAGACGTAAGTTCCTCGCGGCACCTAGTGAAATGGGTGACCGTCGCCATCCGGCTGCAATCGCCGTACAAGAAGGTATCGCAAGTATACTATCCATGCAAGAATTGCATCGACCACAACGACCGAGCCCGTAAACTAAATGGCACCGCAGTGCAACGAGCTGGCACAGTGCCGACAAGTGGTACCGTACCTTGTTGGAAAGGACAAATATGGCTGCACTGTTCAGCGATGCCACGTGCGACGCGGTCTGTGGCTCCGCGTTGTTTCCGCGGTGGCAGCCCGAAGCCCGGAAAGCGGGAACCGATTGACCAAAGGGTCGGTCGCCTCAACACGGAAGCGTGGCGTGCTGCGTCTATCCAGGCCGATTACTGCCAGTGGAGCGCGAAAGACAATCGATATCCACCCGCACGATCGCTCAACGCGAAAGAGCCGCACCGAAAAAATGGCCTCGAGCAGCCTCGAGCGAGTGGAGACGAAGAGAGAGAGAGAGAGCTCCCCATTGCGGCGACTTTAGGTAAAAGATGCCAGAGGAGGGCGGAAGGCGTTGTCGTATTGCTCGTGCAGTTGTCCGCCGTATGTTTCCCGCACCCTAAAGCCCCATCAGCCCCGGCCCCCAAATATCCATTCAAACAGGTTTTATCAGCCCTCACAACCACTAAGCCTCCACACCCTGCTCTATATCACACATTCCCCCGCCTAAGCTGCTAATTGCAGCATGACGGACTTTCCCGCTGCCCGTCTGTGCCTCGTGCCTGATGTCTCCGCACAGTTCGCACTCCATTCCACCTTCACCCGCACAGTCTCCATTGCAAGGCCCAGTCCACTACCCCCGCGTAGTATATTAGCATCATGGGCCGCCTCCAGTCCGCGGCCGAGGCCAGCGCGCAGTCGCTGCTGCAGGACAACGCCAACTGCGTGGCCCACGTGCTGCAGAGCAACTTCTTCAGCCGCGCGGCGTCCCCGTCCGTGTCCGCGAGCTGGGAGCGCGCGGCGTCGCGGCCGCCCATCAACGTCAGCCCCTACGTGCACACGCGCGACTGCGGCGGCCGCCGGCGCTCCACCGCGGCCAGCTGCCAGGCCGTGATCGGCACGCTGCAGGACGCCATGCGCGCGCTGCACGCGGACGACACGAGCAGCTACCGGCGCGTGGAGAGCGAGCTCTTCGGCGCCGACCTGCTGCTGGACGCGCGCGTGCTCGACTCGCTCGTGCCGCGCACCAAGGAGACCCCATACCGGTACGTGGGGCTCAAGCACGTCAAGTACCAGAGCATGCTGGACGAGCGCCACGCCGAGGAGTTCCTGCTCATGGAGACCGTGGGGAGGGGCGTCCACCCCGTGACCGGCCACAAGTTCATCTTCAAGATGCTGCGCTCCGTGGATGTCCCCGACCGGGAGTTCGAGATGCGCAGCGCCAACAGCCACCACGCGCAGCTGCAGGTGCACCGCGGGGCCATCCACGCCATGCTGCTGGTGCTGGCCGAGACGAGCCACCGCGGGATCCTCAAGATGCAGCTGTGGCTCGACGTGGAGCTCACCAAGTGCGGCGAGCCCTTCTACGGAGCCTTCTCGAGTCTGCACGACGCCTACAGCTTGTCGATCAGGTATCGGCAGCTCGTGGAGGACTACGCGGCCACGAGCGGAGACGCGGCCATTGCGGCGTCCACCAAGACGTCGCGGTTTGGCATTCTCACGTCGCGCTCGAACCGGGAACGCAAGTGCCAGACGTGTCAGCGCGCGCTGGGCTTCTTCTCGAGGAAGAAGAAGCACTTGTGCAACGTGTGCGGCATCTTCGTGTGCTCGTCGTGCTTGTCGTCCACGTCGTTCCAGAGCTGGAAACTCTGCGGGCTGTGCTATCAACGCAACAAGCGGCTGGTGAACCGCACGCGCGTGTCCAAGATGGCGTCGCTCGCCTCGGGCATTGGGGGACGTTGCAGTACATTACGCGGATCGGACGCAGCTACAGCAGACAGCGGGACTCCATCTTGTTCGCGACTGCTGAAGCAGCTGGGAGCTGGCGCCCAACCCGATGCAGGACACCAAGCAGCGGCCTAACGAGCGCTTTGCGAGCCGCGAAGGAGCCAGGAGACGTCGTATGGAGGACGACGAAATGCTGTTCGATAACGACACCAAGCCGTTGGCGAGAAGTGTCATTGGAGTGCGGCGCGCTGTACCTGGAGGTGAAAGCGCTCGCAGGGACCCTCATCTGGACTTTGGCGCTACGGTGGGTGTTGGCAGGCCTCGGCCTCAGTCTGCTCGTGACAACCTCAGCATGAGTCAGGGTCCTGGTGGACGCAAGCACAGCTTGAGGCGTTCGTTGATGAACAAGGCTGGCAAGGGCTCGTACGACCCCAAAGAGGACATAAGCAGGGAACTGAGTGCCTCGTTCTTCGACGGCACCAACGGCTCGTTTCGCACCAGCGAGCTCAGCAACAGCCTCGTCCAGATAAGCCGAGGTAGCAGCTTCGTTGACGCAACGTTCGAGTCCACTGACAGCAAGAATACGGAGGAAAGCACAAGCAGCAACAGCACCGCGAGCTCCGGCAGCGGGGAGCGCCAGAACAATTCGACCCCCGAGCCCGACATCCAGCGCGTGGGTCCGCAGCGCGTACCAGCTCCGGCCCCACCCGTCCAGGTTGAGCAGAGATTGAGCAACTACCCTCCGCGCCGCTCGAACCCGATGCACCCTATGCAACAACGTGGCAGCGGTCGTTCGCGCGTGAGCAACTCGTCCCGCAGTAGCTCTTCATCTCACCGCAGCTCTTCGTCGTCCTCCTCTTCTCGCCGTAGTGCGCTCAAGGGCTGGGCTTCGGCTTCCGCTGGACCGAGAATGGCTTCTGCGAAGACGCCCACGTCGAGAAGGAAGACGAAGCTCGCGCGTGACGACGACAACCACACGCCGTCGTCTTGGCGCTCTTCAGCCTTAGACGACTTTATTGAGCCTATCAAGAAGGGCCGCAACACCCCAACTACCGAGAGCAGCCACAGAACAATGGCCGTCTGTACGAATGGATTTAAGTGCCAGGTGATTGACCAGAACGGAGGTGTCCAAAGGAAGACACTCTCCCTCACGCGTGTTACAGCTTCGGTCGAATGAGAGTCACGGGGAAACCCTCAAGTCCAAGTCGCGCGTCTGCTATTTAACTTGACATCGTGAATGTCAGCCGTGGTATATTCCCCACTAACTTTTTACTCTGGGCAAACTTGCTTTTGAGATTCACAATAAAAAAGCTTCAACATGTTCAATTGTTTAAGAACTTCCATAAAAATAGTTTTTTTACTAACGTGTATTCTAAAACCTGAAGACCTGCTCGTTTTTAGATGAAAACTACTAGTAAATGAACTCACTGCAACAACAACTTTTGGAAAGGTAACGGATGCAGATCTCTCGACAACGTTACTGAGGCTTAGTCCGAAATCTCTGCAGCCTTGATGGTTCCTGCAGCCGACTCGTCGTCGGTAGTGGTAGTCGTGGACTTGGTGACACCGTCCAGGTACGTGATCTCGGAGCGCGACTCCATCAGTGAAGTAAAGTCTGCCATTCAAAAGCGACCACAATTTAGTCTCTTCCTCCATCCATTCAAGCAGGAACGATGTCGTACCGGGGCAGGTGACGTTGGCAGCAGCTTCGTAGCTCGCCTTCTTGTTCGGGTTCTCCATCGAGCAGCGCAACACTCCGTTGGAGCAGGTCACGACCATGTCGTCGCCCTCGAGCTCCACGATGATGTAGCCACGGTTCCTCATGGAGCCGGTACCGAACTCACAGCATCCTTTGCCGTTCTCGGCGCACTCGGGGTACGTGTACTCGGCCAGCACAAAAGCGCAGGACGCGGCCAGCAGCGCAAAGGCCACGGCCAACACGTTCGTCGAGCGAAAATTCATCTTCTGTAGCGCTAAAATTTTCTCTCTTTGCGTCGCGACAAGGATAGTCCTGCGGCTGGGCGGTCAAGAGCTCGTACGGAGATGAGAGTCGTACGATTGAGTCGCAAGACGATGTCCGGCCTGGAAGTTTTCGCGCGCAAAGGCAAGACCTGCACTGCAAAAGGAGACTGCCGATGGATGGTAAAGACGACGAAACCTGCTTTTGCAGCATCTGGACGGTATCTGAACTACTCTTACTTGACTTCACTATGCTCAGATTCGCTGGTCGGCTCATCAAGTCCTCTACACAAGCATCTGTCGTAAGTCACTGGAGTGTGTGGATGAGCGCAAAATTTTTTTACGGATAACCAGCGCTGATCGATACAACACTTAAGTCGCGTTCAGCTTGAGTCTCCTGTACCGGTAAAGTTGCCATCGTTGCTGCTGACACAAAGGCAGAGGCGTGGACAGCATCACCCAAACAGCCCTCAACTCTCGGCTCTCGATAGGTCAAGAGTTTCTCGCCCGGATTCAAGTCAACCGCTTGACACGCTACGAGGAAAAGCATTGGCACTTTTCTCTCGTCCTCTCGACAACGAACGAGCTGTAGGAAAAATGGCTGGCTGGATTCGGTGCTCAATTGCGCTGGCGGTGGCGCTGGCCGCCGTCTCGGCCGAACAAGACGCGTCGGTGCACATCAAAGTCTCCCAGGAGTCAAATGAGGAGGTGGCGACCTCCAGTAGCAAGGACTGCGAGGTGAATGGCGTGGCACTGCGCCACCGCAGCATGAAATACTATGGAGAGGACTCGTACGTGGCCTGCTCGAACGGCCAAGCCGGGTGCTACCTGCTCGAACGGGTGCACGACAAGGCCACGCAGGTTTCGTGCCCGACCAATTTCCAGCAGCGGATCGACGAGGAGACCGCGTACCGCGAGCACGAGAAGAAGACGGAAGACCAGACGTTGGCCAGTGAAGGTGAAGACGATCACCGCCGTCTTTCACTCATCGTCGTGTCCACGCAGCGCATCTGGGACGACGGCGTCGTGTGCTACCAGCTGAACGAGGACTACCCCTTCAACTCCACCCAGCAGGACTACATCTTCGAGGCTATGGGCATGTACGAGGAGAGCACGAACGTCCGGTTCTTGACCACGGCCGCGTGTCAAGAACAGAGCTTGTCGTACTGCGACTCGTGCGCAAACTGGGTGGACTTTAAACACCCGTCCAGTGGCCGAGACTGCAACTCGAGCATCGGCATCACGAACGAAGGCGCTCAGACCATGAACCTCGCCGACCGCTGCTTCGAAGTGGACGACGACCTCAAGACGGTCTACGGGTCGGCCATGCACGAGATCGGCCACTCGCTGGGGATGTACCACGAGCACCAGCACCCGCAACGCACCGTCGGCGTCTTCTGGGACGACATCGACCAGAGCATTTGGTCCGAGATGACCATCCGTGACCTGAGTGTCGGTGGGCCCTACGACCTCAACAGTGTCATGCACTACCCCATGACCTACGGCTTCTGCCAGCCGACCTATTGCAGTGATTCCGTCACGACCGACTGTGTGGAGGAAGGCACGTCGTTCTGTAACTTGAACGACGACGACAACTGCACGGACATCACCAAGGCGGTGTGCAACGAGTCAGCCACGGAAGCCATCGGCCAGCGGAAGATCCTGAGCACGGGCGACTTGGCCGCCATCAACGAACTGTACCCGTCCGCGGCCTGGTCGACGACGCAGACCCAGATCAACGTTTGAGGATCGCGTGTAGGCTTCGAAGCGAGAGAAGAGCAACTTGATGTGTGTAGGCGTCAGCTAGAAGAGCGTTCCGAGTCGTGTGTATGCTTCGTTTCCATAACCTCAAACGACGAGAGTAAATAAACTGAAGAATAGTTCATGTTGAATGCTACCGTAGTCGCCTAAATATATGCCGGGCAGTTTTTCACCCGCTGCCAACACTCGTGCACTTGGCCTTGCGAACTTCCGCCGATATGTTCCAGAGCGCTGTGATTCGAGACGAGTTCGAGTTCACCGGCCACAACTCGGCGCTGGGTGCGGTGTGCTACAATCGCCACCAAGATACTTTCGTGTCGGTGGATGAAACTTGCATGAGACTTTGGCGTGCTCAGTCCGGTGGCCAGCTCCGCCAAGTGAACCTGCCAGCTCGGACGTCTCGCTTCATCCAGGCCATCACGTACGTCGATGCCCGTCAGATCTTCGTGGCCTCGGCACTCGACGGGGCTCTTCGGTTGTACGATCCAAACCTAAACGAACTTGCAGCACTTTTCACTGCACGAGGTACAGTACTCAGCTTGGTCTTCGATGCAATCCACAGTCGACTACTGACCGGGGGTGTCGATGGCTGCACCGCGTGGCAGATCAAGCCACGACCACCAGGGATGCCGGAAGGAGCTCTGAACGCTCACTACGAGTTCACCCCACTGCCAAAGTTCTTCCACGGCACTGCAGTAAGCAATTCCAGACGAAACAAACCAAAGCCGTCAAGAGAAGAACGCGTAGGTTGGGTGCAGAGCTTACAACTTGGCCACGAAAGCACGCGCCTGTACGCACAGACGCGACATTGGATTGACGTCTTCGACACGGCCGACGGGGTTCACCTCGAACGCTGGGACGATTTGTTCCCAGCAGAGCACGGCACCTTGACTGCATTTGTAGTTCAAGAGCGTACCAAGTACCTGGTGTGCGGCACCAGCAGCGGAGTCATTGTCGTGCTTTCACACCACCCGATATCCCTTGTCCATGTTTTCAAAGACCACACACAGACTATCACCAGTCTCACGGAGCACGCAACGTCTCGTCTTGTGATCTCAAGCTCACTCGATGGATCGATGAGGCTCTGGGATTTAGAAGCTCGTTGCCAGGCTCACCGTCTTAATGCCGGCCACAGTATTCATGCCTTGCAATTGCTGCCAGCGAGCTCCGCTTCTCGTACCGAGCTGGCCGGCCGATTCTGCTGTCAGCTACGCAATACTGTCAAGATATACGAGATCCAATCCATACTCAAGGAGCACCAGCCGTGTCTTGTCCCCGTCAGCATCTTGCAGCGCGTCGTTTTCCCCGTCAAGACTGTGCCTGGTCTTACGAATACTGCGAGCCCAAAACGCAAACAAATTCAAGCCGAGCCCACTGAGAATAATGAAGAGGACACTTCGGACTCTGAAGACGAAGAAACCTCTAGTGGGCCAACCCCGGGTAACACGCAGCAGCTCGTGATGGTGGTTTGCATGGACAAAACGTTGCGCGTATTTGCAGGTCGCATGCAAAACGAAGCCCCTAGTTTCACGTGGATTCCAGACGAGCAAGCGCTCGATCTCGTCGCTTTTGCACTGCATCCTGTGTCACAGCACTTGTTCCTGCTGCTTAGCAGTCAGAAGTTGCTGGTCGTGAACGCAGCTCCTCGACGCAACCGAGCATCGGATGAAGGAGGTGAAGAAACCAACAACACTGACATTGAGCAACTTGAAGGCGCTGAAGCAACAACTAGCAGCATTGAGCGCGTGATTGACCTCAATCCTACTGCACCAGTGCTTTCTATCGGGGAAGCTTCGACTATCTCAACGGGGAATGCACGAGGCAGTGGTGAAGCTCTGCGCTGTATTTGTGTGTGTCCATTCCCACCAATTTTCAACGCAGCACCGTCGGAATGGGGTGCTCGTCCTCCCGCAGGTCCCGGCAAGAAATCATCAACAGCACGGCAACGCCGACAGTCCCGACTTGGTCCAAATAATACTCCAGCGCCACCGGTGCCGCCACTTCAACGGCGTAATGCACTCGTTCAGTCCGAGTGGGAATGGGTGGCGTGTGGCAGCGACTTCGGTGAGCTACTTTTCTGGCACTCGGGCTTACGTGGAGGGCGTGAAACAGCGTTGACTTTAGACGCCCATGACGCTCCTATCGTTGATATCAGTGCCAGTGCTTCTTCGCCACTACTGGTGAGCTTGGATGCTGCAGGTCGAGTTCACTTGTGGAGTCTTCAGCCTCAGTTTGCGTTGCGGCAGGTGCTGGATCTCGGTCAATCACCAACAGTATTTGCATTATCTTCGCTCTCAGAAATTATTCTAAGCGGCTACGACGATGGCCGCATCGTTTTGCACGCTGTGGGGTATCAAGCAGCAAGTGTTAAAGCCTTTACTGGCGGAGATGACCACCACAATACAACGGTGAGCGCTGGGGACTTTTAGACGAAAAATATCTCGTGCTGACGGTTAGTGTCGACGCTATCGTGAAAGTCTGGGACCAGCAGCGAGTTCTGCTTCGTCAGGTGACGCTCGCGACAGCAGTCACAAGTCTGTGCTTTCTCAACGCCGACGGTGACCTGCTTGCCGGTCTCTCGAAGGGAACTTTTCTCATTTCCAAGCGCGATGTCCTGCCTGAAAAATTACCAAAGCCTGCACCACGAAGACGAATTCACGCGGATGTTCAGGACCCCAAACCGGAAGCGCTGGATCAACTGTTTGAAGGTGCTATCGACATTACAACGACCTTAAGAACAGCACCTTCAGGACAGCAAAACTTGACAATTGAAGATGCTACAATTTCAATTGCAGCTCTGCCGCCTCGAACGAGGGTTTCTGTGCCATCAAGACCCCCAGACCCTGACGTATCGGCGAAGCATCTCCTTGCTTATGTCATTCAGCGGCCTATTGACGCTGCAAACCATTTACGACCGCCTGTACTGCGTACTCTCAGCACTTCAGTGAGAACCTCCACTGGCAAATTCATCATCAACAACAACAGTTCCGAAGGCCAGGTGAGACCATGAGGAGACACCCGTCATGAAACAGCGAGTATGCTCTGACCATTGTTGCTCTTCATACAGATAACACCTCGGGCGTCTACCTCGATGAATCGAGTCAAAGTGAACGACCAGGAGGAAGACTGGCGCGATCAGATTTTGTACGTGACTTGCTTGGACGCTGTAAATTCCTCTTCAAAACTGACAATCGTTTACTCCAGGCCCTTGTCACCGTACCAAAAGCTGCTACGAGCGCCCCAAAGAGTACCGTCGAACCGAAGAAAGAGATCGCAGACCCCGTCGTGTCCGGTGGTTCTCCAGAAACTAGGCCCAAGTCCACTTACAAAACGTCTTTCGTCCCGAGAAAGCGATGATAGTTCACTTGGTCGAGGTGAGGACAGCCCCCATTCCGCTGGAACTCCACCGCCTCTAGGACTTGGAGTGGGCTCTGCTGAGGCACCCTTGCTATACTGCAAACATCAAGCACCGGTCCCACCGAAGGACAAAACACCGCGAAAGCTCTGGAATGCAATCGGGGGCGAAGACCGGCGACTGATCGTCCTACAGCGGAGCCACTTGCCACCGTGCTAATACTCCGCACTGCTCAATGTTCCTGTTTGTAAACCGTAAGACTTCGAAGATGAACGTAACAGCGAGGGGCTCAGTTAGACGGAATTTGGATATCATATATGTTGAGCGTTGGGTCATGGTATGCCACGTACTGCGCTCGAGGTCAATAGTTGAATGTTGCAGTCTATGCGAGACCCTCACTTTCGATGTCTTCCAGCATGGCTTCACTGCAGAACTCGAGGTCCGCGACGGTGATATCCTCGCCCTCCTCCACTTTAATCAGACACTTGTTGTACTCGAAGCGATTCATGTTGAGGTATTTCTTGCCGTTTGACCCGCACACCGGGTCTTGGTTGCGCGTGCCGTCGTCCACGCAGTGTCCGTGTCTCTTCTCGCGCTGCTCTTGGCCGGTCACCAAAACGCGCTCGTTGGCGTGCACAGAGCTCACCACCCGAAGTCTCTTCTCGCGGTCCAGAGCTTCGACAGGTAAACAAACCAGCAGCACAACAGTCGCCACCAAAGTGAAAAGCGTCTTCATCGTGGAAATGCTCTCGCGTCTGGCTGAAATTTCGCTTGTGAGGTAGCGTACCGAGTCGCTGTCCGAATGCCAGGTGGTCATCGGATAGAAGGGCGTGCAATTCATTGGGATGTGCTCTTTGTTTTGAGGTGGTTGGTTGGGTAAATGGGATGCAAGTGTAAGTTGTGAACTTTACTGTCTATTCATTTCCTCCATTATCCTACAGGGGCGCACTCGGCTGGAGTGGTGCCGCACGGGTTAAACTCGCCGCTAAGCACCACCAACACGAAATTCTATGTACTTGGCACCGCAACGATATCTCTTCTCGAAGGCAACCTCAACACCTCCACAACGGGCCCGGCCCAATTCGCTCGCCAAGTTCCCACTCCACCAAATAGCTGCTTCAATGCAAAGGGGTTTATTCCATGTAGGGTACGTCGGGTACGTCGGGCTGTTCCGCGTCCTCCTTCTTGGCGTTGGTGCAGATATCCGTGTCCACGACCTCGATGATCTCGCCGTACTCCGCCTTGATGAGGCACTGGTGGAACTCGAACACTTCTTCGTTCAGATATTGTCTGCCGTTCGACGCGCACACGGGGTCTTCATTTACAGCGCCCGAGTCCACGCAGTGTCCGTGTCGCTTTGCTCGCGCCTCTGCGCCGTTCACGGACACATCCACGTTCGCGTGCACGTTGCTGACCACGCGCAGTCGCTTGTCTCGCATCATCGTCGCCTCTTGACCTGTGCACACCGTGACCAGCAGCGTCGCCACCATGATAATAGTACTCGTCTTCATGGTCTTCTATAATAGTAGTCCGTGTCTAGTCCGTAGTCTTGTGTCGTGTGCGTGGAGATTAGAGCAATGGCGCCACTGCCGCCACTATCTCTTTGTGCCGCGTGTATATTTCGACTGTCAGAGCTCCGTCGTATGGCTTGCATTGTCGCGCCGTTACTACAGCCAGCCCAGCTCCTGGGATCTGCTCTCGCGATACCGTAAATGATCAGCTCTGAGAGCTACAGGCCGAGCGAATAGACTAACTTCATGTTGCTGCATTATCATACACGGACGAGTGTCTACGTTAAGCCTTTCGCCACCTAATGCGCGAGCGGCCCACTACGCCCTAGAGTCTCCGTCTCGCCACTTCAACTTCGACGGTCTCAGTTAAAACCGTCTTGAGGCATCGATTGTCGGTTGGATTGGCGCCACGCGGGACAAGTCTCTCCTCCCATCGCGCGGTGTTCTACTCGTCGATGTGCTCCATGTCCTCCATCTCGACGTCCTTGCAGAAGTCCATGTCCGTGAGCTCGATCTCCGTGCTCTCCTGGATTTTGATCATGCACTTGCGGTAGTTGAACATGCTGAGGTTCGTGTATTTCTTCCCGTTCGAGCCGCACACGGGGTCGATGTCGCGCGTGAACTCGCCGTAGCATTTGCGCTCCTCTCGGTCCTCCTCCAGGTCGTCGTACTTGACGACGATGTGGCGGTTGCCGTGCACGGTGCCCACAACGTCCAGCAACTTGTCGCGGTCCAGAGCGGCCACGACCGACAAACTGCAGGCCAGAGCGGCCACCGCGGCGGTCGTTGCAAGCAGGAGCTTCGTCATCGTCGAGGGAGAAATTCGCTTGTGGTGGAGCGATACGTACGTGGCCTATACCGGTTGGCGAGTCCCCATCACGTAGCCTTTTCCGCGAGCCAGCTGGGCCCCGTGTTCACTGCCGTGTGGTTGTGCGACGCCGCGTGATAAAATGACCTTTGGCCAATGACCACCACCACCAGTACCCAGGACACTCGTCAAAATGACGACGCCAATAGATAACTGCCACGCAATGCGCTTGTCAACCATAAGCAAAATAACAGCATCGCCACTTGCAGTGGCTTTACTGCACTGTAATCATTGATAGGTTAACTGTAACAGTGCAGTAAACTACTTTAACCTATCAATGATATTAAAATACCATTTTAAAATACTATCAATATTTTACTTACTGACTCGCTCTTGTAAAGGGATGTGGTGGGCACGTGGCCCACATCAAAGAGGGAACTTGGCTATTTTAGGCACTGCCTGCGCGCAGGATGCATACTCAACGCTAGTCTAGCGTATTGAAATGACTGCTGAGTGCCGCCCCGGGGGAACTAGGAACAATCTGATTCTGATCCCCAAAATTAGTGGCGTTGCCTCATTTCTAAAGCTCCTGCCCAAATCGACCGAAAGATGCCGAGTCTTCCGGACAAGAGCGTGGCGGACGTGGAGGTGGCGGCGGCCCTCGCGGCTCTGGCCATCCCCTTCGCCAAGCACGAGCACCGCGAGCTGCCCACCACGGAGGACGTGGTGGCCGAGCTGGGCCACCTGGAGGGCCTCTCCACCAAGAACCTCGTGTTCAAGGACAAGAAGGAGGGGCTTTTCCTCGTGACGGCCGCGGCCGAGACCGTCGTGGACACGAAGAAGCTGGGCGCCAAGCTGCACGGCGCCGGCCTCGGCGGCAAGAAGTGGAACCTGCGCTTCGCCTCGGAGGACGTACTTAGCAGCACGCTCAAGGTGACCAAGGGCTCCGTCTCGCCGCTGTGCGTCATGCACGACGCCAAGTGCGAGGTGCGCCTGGTGCTGGACAAAGCGCTGGTGGACACGACACTCGTCAACTGCCACCCGCTGCGCAACGACCAGACGTACGCCATCAAGTCGGAGGACCTGCTCAAGTTCGTCACGCACTTCAAGCACGAGCCGATCGTCGTGGACTTTGCCGCTCAGGCGGAGGAGCCCGCGGCGGCGAAACCGGCGGCCAAGGCCCCCAAGGCCAAGAAGGAGGAGAAGAAGAAGGTCGTGGAGCAGAAGACCAACGAAGGAATGTCGGCCACGAAGAAGGACAACTTCGCCGACTGGTACACGGACGCGATCACCAAGTCCGGCATGATCGACTACTATGACGTTTCGGGCTGCTACATCCTCCGCCCGTACTCGTACGAGATCTGGGAGAAGGTGCAGCAGTTTTTGGACCGCAACCTCAAGGCCATTGGCGTCAAGAACTGCTACTTCCCCATGTTTGTGACCAAGGAGAAGCTGGAGAAGGAGAAGGAGCATTTGGAGGGCTTTGCGCCGGAGGTGGCGTGGGTCACCAAGTCTGGAGGCTCGGACATGAAGGACCCCATTGCTATCCGCCCCACCAGTGAGACCATCATGTACCCGGCGTTTAAGAACTGGATCCGCAGTCACCGTGATCTCCCCATGAAGCTCAACCAGTGGAACAACGTTGTCCGTTGGGAGTTTAAGAACCCTACGCCGTTCCTCCGTACCCGTGAGTTCTTGTGGCAGGAGGGACACACTGCCCACGCTACCAAGGAGGAGGCGGACGAGGAGGTGCGCACCGTGCTCAACTTCTACGCCGCCTGTTACGAGGAGCTGCTGGCTGTTCCCATGGTCAAGGGTGTCAAGACCGCGAAGGAGAAATTTGCGGGTGCCGACTACACCACGACGATCGAGGGCTTCATCCCCGCGACGGGTCGTGGTATTCAGGCTGCCACGTCGCACATGCTTGGCCAGAACTTCGGCAAGATGTTCGGCATCTCGGCCGAGTACGAAGACGGCAAGAAGCTGATCCCGTGGCAGAACTCGTGGGGTTTCACCACGCGATCGATTGGTGTGATGATCATGGTCCACGGTGACGACAAGGGTCTGGTGTTGCCCCCGCGCGTGGCGCCCGTCCAGGTCGTTGTGGTCCCCATCCCGTTCAAGAACCAGGATGAGGTGGAGGAGATCTTTGCCAAGGCCGACGAGATCGTCGACAAGCTGGCTGGCGCTGGCGTTCGTATCGAGGCGGACAAGCGCCGTGTGTACACGCCCGGCTGGAAGTACAACCACTGGGAGCTGAAGGGTGTGCCGCTCCGTTTCGAGGTGGGTCCCAAGGACATCGCCAAGAAGCAGGTGCGCGTGGTGCGTCGTGACAACGGTGCCAAGGAGGACATTCTCGAGGCCGACCTGGCCACCCGTATCCCGGCCCTTCTGGAGCAGATCCAGGCGGACATGCTGGAGCGTGCTACGAAGCAGCGTGACAGCCACATCCGCGAGGTGACGGAGTGGAAGGACTTCGTCCCTGCCCTGCAGGACGGCTGCATGGCCCTGACCCCGTTCTGCGACGAGACCGAGTGGGAAGAGATCGTCAAGACCAAGAGCCGCGAGGAGTCCCTGAGCCTCATGGGTCTGGAGGAGGAGGCCGACAACACGGCCACCAGTGCCGCCGCCAAGACGCTCTGCATCCCGTTCAAGAAGAACGAGGAGAACCCCGTGACCGCCGACACCAAGTGCTTCATCAGTGGCAAGCCGGCCAAATGCTGGGTGCTCTGGGGTCGCAGCTACTAGACAGACAACGCGTCAGCAACGACTGGAGTGCCAGCGTCAGGTAGGAAGCAGCTATGAATGGCTAAGTTGGATACGCTGCTAGATATCATTGCCCAGTCCATTTGTGTCGTCCTCACTTCCAAATCAGCGGCCGACCGAGCACTTCGAGCGACCGTTCAAGAAAAATCAGTGGTGACTGGGAGTGAACCACATCTAAGCACAGAGGCTACTAAAAGAGAGAAGATCTCAATCCAGAATCTGAGCTAAAGTATAGAAGCCTGTATTTGAAGCACGTTAGCAGTTCTCCTAAGACACCTGGCGATCTTCATGCAGCGCAAGGAGGAACCTCCTGGAGAGGGGATACCTGGGGAGCAGGCCAAGATGGGCGACCCGGGGACGGTGGAGAGGGGAGAAGAGGACGCCTACATGCCGGAGCAATTCGCGGGCGTGAAACGACGAATGGACGAGGAGAGCAACAACTCCGACGTAAGCAACGAACAGGACGAAACCGAGAAGGAGGCGGGACCTGCACGAACTCTAGCCATCAAGGCAGACGCAGCGGCGGAAGAAGAGACCAAGATGGAAACGAATACGCCATCGCCACCGGAACCTGATGCAGGAACGAAAGAACCTGAGTCGGAAGAAGAAAACGATGACCCCCGATTTGATGACGGCAACGAGGCAGAACTTACCTTCACGGAAATGTTCCACTACCTCCAAGAGGAAATCAACGAGATAGGGAATTGGACGTGGGCCTGGCATCGATGGACAGTGCAAGAGACTTCACGCAGCGTATGTTTGCTGAAGTCTTCAAGAGTCAACCTCATGAGCCGCTTGAAGCGAACAAGAGCCACTACCCACAGCTGAATGATGAAGAAATAGCTACTTTGCTTCGACTGTTTGCGGAAGACGCTAAAGTGGGTCGAGTAGACGCCCGCAAATGGAGGGCACGTCTATACGACGTTACTCGAGCTATCTTTAAGTCCAAGAAGGCGCTAGTTAGCTTAATCGAGCAACGCATCACGACAATGCAAGTAACATCGCAACCCATGTCCAACATGTGGGCACAACACGCAGCGGAACAATCCAAGAAAGGGAATCAAGATGTCGACATGACTATGGACACCTCCTCCCCATTCAAGTTCCAACGCAACGTTTACCTGCCAGAGGAGAGTCAAGCTCTTCGCCGCATTTGTGAAACGCCATATGGGTTTCCTACGCAACTACGGAAACCGACTGAATTGGAAGCCAAGATCATCAAAGGGCTAGTTGAGGGATCCATCCTGTGTGCCAAGCTCCCGGACTTTCTGAAGCGGATCTGCACCAATGAAGCCCTGAGACTCATCCAGAACACCATCCATGCTCAGGTAGAAGGTGATCTGGTTATCAAGCTTCATCATGATTTTCCTGTGTACGCCGATTTCCAGAACCGAGCCCGCCTAATTAGAATGATTACAATGGGCCTGGACAATGGAAAACATGACAAGAAGAAAGTGGTAGCGCTATTACAAGACACGAAACAAGTGTATTTCGATCGTGTGGATAATGTGGTGCATTTGATCTTTTGGACTCGAGAACGTGCCGCGACTTGGAGCCGGCAGATCAGTACCATGCCGTTTCGCAACAGAACCTTTCCGCTGGTCAATGAACATCCCGAAGATAGTGCTATTGATCTGAGTGAGCCCCCAACAACGCGTGCAATCTGGAGTCGCCAAGTAGGGGCAGACGGGATCAAGAATGAGAACCCACGTGAACGCTATCATGTTCGACTCCTCAACGTATCTCGTAGTCTTGATGAAGCAGCAATTGATGCATACATCAGGAGCAAATTCTCGGGCACATACTCCACGTGGCAGGAACCATCTACGGAAAAGGTCAGTCTTTTGACGGACACATGGGAAATCTTTTTCAAGTGGCCTGGATGCCCAAGTTTCCTGACAGGGCGTCGTTTCATCAACTGGGATGGCGTGAAAATCCTAGTTCACCATGTAAGCCAAAGAGCGACATATCCTTGCTTTACGTGTGGCTCTAGTGGTCACAACCGAAACAAGTGTAATACGCCAGAAGAAGACTGGAAGCAAGCTAGTATCTGTATTACAGTTACTGCGGCAGACATCGCGAAACTGTCACGTAGAGATTCTACACTTACGAGCCTGGAGGACTTGGATCAACTGTGGAATACAGCGGAAAGGTACGAACAGGAAGCGGCCGTGCAGACTGAGTCTGCTTCGACTAATGACGAGACCACGGTGATGCTCTCGAACCAAGAGATTACTGCAACTCGTACTACTTCGGGACAACCTGACCAAGCTTGGCACACGGTGCAACAAAGTCGACGGCCTGCACCCCCACCAAAGCCAGCAGTGAACCCGCAAACGGTGAACTCTCCGCAAACTCCCCGAACTATTCTGACCACCGAAGAATCCCACAACGCCCACCAACCAGAAACCCAAGGTAGCGGCCAGTATTATGGACCTCCAAGACGAATCAGACGGAGAACTTCCCATTATAGAGGAAACTCGGATCAAAAGGAGCATTCGCTCCGTACCCATGGAGAAAGTAGAGGCGTTGATCTGGACGCAGGTTCAGGACAAGAGGGCTCCACCTATGGAGAGTACACTGAAGGCCATTAAAGACTTGGACACGACGAACCCGGAAATCGCTACTTGATCGGGAGATCAAGTTCGGGAGATCAAGTTCTTGACAAATGCGGTTTGGTAGAGGTCGAAAGTCCCCGAATGGAAATTGCCAGTACTGCAGTGTCGCCACGGCACTGCTCCAACGCGAGAGCACCAGCAAAGGAGACCAGGAAGTGTTTTCCTCTCTAACCAGCAAGTTAAAAAAGGCATTGTTGCAGCTGCGAACCACTTCTTCGAAGAAGAGTTTCCGCACCATACTCGCACCCAAATCCTGAAGGAACAACATGGAGAACTGGAGAGTCTGACGCCAAAGCAGTCAGCGGAAGCGTTACAGATGCACTTCAAGGAGATTGGTATGTCTAGTTCTGACAAAGACGGCTTTATCGACAGACGGAGTTGGGGATCCTCAACTACTATGAAGATGCTATCTAAGATTCTGCACAGGAACATTTACGTAGTGGAGGCGAGTGGAGGACTAGAGACTGCGAGTTTCTCGATGTTCACGTCGGCAGAAATAGTAGTGAACGGAAATCAATTTACCACGGTCAAGGAGAGAGTTTTCAGCACAGGAGAAGCAGCCCATTGGATTAAAAACATCCAAAAGGAATGCAAGTTGAACCCTCGAATCAATGGACTTCCCATTGTGCTGACCTTTGACACTAACCATTACAACTGGTTACGTTTCAAGTCAGGCTCAGTGCTCGCTAAGGACATGGCGAAAGCCGAACCACGACCAGTAACCACAGTAGAAGATGCCGCCATGGACTACAGCGAGGATTTTCCCATGGGAGAACCAGAACCCAGGCCGGCACAGGGCACTCCATCATCCAACCAGTCTGAGTCTAAGCAAGCCATGAGAGACGTCAATGAACAAGCCGAGATAGACAAGCATGGTGGAAACCACACAGCGGAACTTAAGACTTTCTCGACGATGGGGGTAAATGGAATAGTTCCAGCGCACCGTCAACCGCTACGAGATCTGGATTTGGAGGATGAGACTGAGGTAATGCAATGGTGCTTGCAGTACGAAATAACCAAACCCGTACTAGCAGCGTGGCAAACTGAGCTACGAAACACCAATTCGCAAGAGACTTTCACGCCTTCCCAATCCCCACTGACGCCGAGTGAGGACTCTCAATGGTCGGACGACACCCCACCTGATAACCAGAATGCACCTATCCAGGGAATTCCTATGGAGACGGTGACCGAGTCACTAGGAGTTGAGTTGGGAGATTCAAAGGGAAAGCTGATAACCCTGTTAACAGCAGGATTCACATGAAACACCTGCGCTCCAAGTGGAACTCGTTCCGAACGGAATGGGAGACACAGATCACAAAAGCTTTTCCTACGGTGCCATATTCGGTAACACAATGGACCGCCATTATTAAAGCGGAGCCGTATTTGTTGAGATCTCTTCTGCAACGCCATGAATCCCCGGAATTCTTGCTTAGTGATATGACGGAAGCCCACTTGGACTTATGGACCAAATCTGAGCGACTTGAATGTCTACTATACAGTCTAGACAACCTTGCCAATAATTGTCAAAAGGCTGACCCGGCCGCAGCAAAGTGGATTCGAGCTTGCATCCAAGACTTTCAAAGTCAGGGAGCAAGTGATATGGATACGCTAAACCTGTATCCGGCTGAATTGTGGACTCGCATCAAGAAAATGAAATTTGGGCACTCGCAGCTCCTGCGTCTTTGCCGGAAAACAGAGAACAAAGTTCTGCCGCGAATGATAACAATGGCAGTAATTTACAAGGCTGAGATTCAGCTTATTGGACCACCAGACCACCTCTGGTTCCACGGTCGGTAAATTATCTCTATTGTTCGAGTTACTGGAATTGAAACCAGAGTTTCATGCTCTTGTGTGCCGAGTCGACTCTAGTGGGCTATGGGCACAATTTGAAGAAATGCTATCTGGTCTTGAAATGGTAGTGCACTCAGTGTCGGACTCAAACCAGGGTTCTGAGTCTCCTGGTTACTAGGTCATGGTAAGAGTTCTCCCACCAACAACTCCGGCACCGACCGGAGATTATTTCAGCGACCTTTACAATACTGCACAACTGTTCAATTCAGGACTGGACCGACCACGGCGTTCCGGACCAGGAAAACAGACCAAAATCATAGCAACTCAAATCTTCGGGGGTTTGCTACTAAATCACGACGACATTGGATGAGCGGATGGAGTCGGAGAAAAGGAAGCAGAAACCCGGATATTATCTTTCTTCAAGATACTCAACTACATAAAGACGAGGACATCCAGGACCAGGTAGGTCAATGGGACCGAACCTGGAAGCGGACCAACCTCGCAAACCCCTCAACTTCTGGACCACTACCAAGTCGAAATCCGCTGGACTCGGCATTCTAGTGAATCCAGATATCAGTGACAGAATAAAACCCTGGCAACAAAGCAGTTGGACGTCCCGGGTCATGGCAGTGGAATATGACGACTGGTTATTGCTCAACGTGTACGCCCCCACTAATACTGACAAAGTGGAACAGGACAATTGTTTTGCAGACTTAGAACCTTGGCTATCCAAACACAAATCAATTATTGTGGGTGGAGACTTCAATTGTGTTCTAGATCCGGCTAAGGACCGAAGAGTTCAGAGAGCTCCTGGTTCCGGGCCAGCGGAAAGTAAATTACTCAAGCGTCTAGTGCGAAAGCACGATTTGAATGACGCGATGGTGCTAACTCGACAATTAGAAGATGATGAGGATGACTTTGATCCTCTAAAATTCTTTACTTTCTGGCGGAGAGATGGAGCGAGCAGAATTGACCGCTTTTACGTGAAAGGAGACCCGTACACACAAGTACAATGGGTGGAAGCTAATACTGCAGCGTGGGATTCCGACCACAGGGAAGTACGGATCCAACTATCTCCAGTCAATAGTTCGCGCCAACAAGGAGGAACGAAAACGTACCATCCGATAGTCAGTGGACGCCCGGCTAGAGTGAAGGAAGCAATAGCCTCTCAACTCAGCGACAGCATGGATCTTTTGAAGATTGCAAAAACCCAGTTCAGGAATGGGATAACGTGGTCACCAGCATCCAAAGACTTTTGCAAGAGGTCAAAAGAGATGATCATCGCCAATCCAAACGCTATTTTGACAGGCTCCGCGCCGAAACTCGAACAGAGTTTAGTTCACGGCAGGAAATTCAGGCAGCTGAATGCAAAGAAGCTAGGAGAACAGCAGCAAGGTCGTTTGGGAGAAATTTACAGTCAACAACGGAAAATACCCGTCAGTTTTTCAAAAGGAAGCGGACCGGCAACGAGATCAAAGTATTAGCGCAATTGATCCGTCTGCAGGCCACTTTTATGATGAGGATTATCCTATAGAGGAACGAATGGCCTCGGAGTGGCACCATATACTTGGAGCCTCCCATGCCACCACTCCTTCGGAGCACTTGCAGGAAAATTTTCATGACTTTGTTCAAATTCCGGCACATCAGCGATTATCTGAAGAAGAGGCTCACAAACTTATCCTTCGCATTCACGAGGGGAAACGCGAGCTGCAATTGACCAGTTGAAGAGACACAAAAGTGGGGGTACAACGGGTCTGAATCATGATTTTTACAAAGATTTTAAAGATGAACTAGCACCTGGCCTAGCCAAATTGTTCAATGCTATCATTGACGGCAAAGGAGTCCCGGCATCTTTCTTAGAAGCTGTGATTGTTCCTCTCCGGAAAAATGGTGATTCGACAAATGCCATGAACTATAGGCCAATTTCCTTGCTCAACACAGCATACAAACTTTTGGGACGAATCCTAGCTGAACGAGTACATGAATCTCTCTAAGTTAATTAGTGGCTCACAACATGGGTTTTGCGAGGTAGATCTATTGATCATCCGGCTACTCGTTTTCAAGAAGAACTTAAGGAGCAAACTAAACAATACCCAGCGGATGGAGATTGGGAAGATGGCATGGTTGTCATGTGTGTGGATATTCGGAAAGCCTATGACACTCTGGATCGTCATTTCGTGACACTAGTTCTTGGAGCGTACGGGTTTTCATCAAAATTTATTAATTTGATTCGGTTGCTTCACGAAGGAACCACAGCAACTGTTTTAGTCAACGGCAAAGCGTCTCAGGCCTGGGAGATTAAATCGAGGATCCGGCAGGGCTGCCCCTAGCCCCACTGATTTTCAATTTAGCTATTGACACTCTGGCTCAGGCAATCAACCGAAACCCCGTTTAAAAGGCATCCCAATCCAACGAATGGTGATTTGTAGGAAGCTGTTGCAGACTAAAATAGTTTTTGTAGAAGTTGTGGGGAGTTTCCTCACAATAGAAAAGTAGCACAGTCGCAGGAGTGTAACCCCTCGAAGTTGGAAGAGCGGCGGGCGACGAAGAGGCTCATTCTTCGATTCGCCGCCTCGCCAGAAGAGCTTTTAAGCTTCAAGACTTCGCTAACCTTCGACACGACAAGCCTCCCATTTCTCAAGATGGCCCCGCCGCTAACGTCTCGCTCCCACCTGCTGGTGACCCCTGACCTCATCGGGTTCGCCTGGGAGGCTCCCATCTACTGCAAGGTAGTGCGGCTGGGCGCACGAGTCGTTCGCATTGAGGGTATCCACGACGCGGCTGAGAATTCATGGTCTATCAAGCGTTCGGACGCCGTGCGTTGCACCGTAACCGCGTCGGAAGCACGCTCGAACTCGTCTAGTCCTCTACTACGACAGGCAGTCATGATCAAGCACGAGGAAGCTTTCCACCACGGTCAAGTCGTCGCAGCATCGGAAAGTGAGGTGTCAGTCCGACTATTGAACGAAACAATTGAAACACCCGTCGGCAACGCCACTCAGTGGCGCCCATAGTCACACTGCTGTTGGAGGCCCTCTCCTTTGCAACGTTGGACTGGTCCGCGGACGAAATGTTGAGTGTCCACCACACGATCCTCGATCGCATCTGTGGAACCGGCAATAATGATGGGTCCAACAACGCATCTGCCATCCTTGCCGACTTGGTGGAGCCCACGTCTTACCCGATAACGGAGGACTATCGCCGGTGGATCGACCCCAAAACCGGCGACCTGAGCACTTTTCCACTACAACACGCCATTGACTACGTATAATATGTCGAGGGTGGCATCCAGGCCGTACCATCGACGGTTGGAGCGTCATTCTGCACGTTACCTTCTCGTCGAGTCACGAGACAAGCAACCAGTTCTACTCGGGGTCCTCGCCCATCAAGAGCGACTGACCGACTGAACCTCTTTGATCCTGAACTTGACGATGACGACGACGCTCTGAGCGAGTCATCGGCGGAGGAAGATGGCACAAGCCAACCGTCGTCACGCAAACGACCGGCCAGCGACTCGAAAACCGACCGGTCAACCTCCAAGCAGAGGGTCGACCACAAGAAACCGGGACCGACGACGAGAAGGATGCTCTCATTGCACAATTGCTCGTCGAAAGTCCTGGATTAGCCGAGCGTTTCCTACAACTTCGGTCTGACGCGGCATTACGGACGCCCAGCGTCGACCATGTTTCAGCTCGAGCGGTCTCTACTGCTCAACCAGTCAGATTCTCGGAGCAACGTCTCGTCGACGACCACGGTCACATATTTCAAGACAGAGACCTTTCGAAGAACAATCAGCAATCAGCGCAAGAACAGCAAGACGGCAAGCAGCGGTCGAAGTACTCGTTTGTACCATCAGTCACGCAGCGGCGCATTTATACACTGGTCACAGCCCCGAAACACCAAGGTAAGAGCGCGTCTGTTTTTCTTGAGGCATTGATCAATTCTGGATTTGTCCTCTTTAAACCATATCCGAGCGTTCTCGGGCGTGCGTTTGCCATCGAGTTCGGCATTCGAGGCCTCTCGTTCATGTATTTATGCCATTTGGAGATCTGAGTGACAAGGCCACATGGATTGTGACGAGTGGAGTCAACATGCAGAACTTTTCAGCCGCGGTTGCTTTGCCAGCAGCCCCAATTGCCAGTTCTATCGACGATATCATCGAGGCACTCCAGCCACTGGCAACATACGCCTTGGAGTATGTTTCCTCGGTGCTGAGAGATTTAATCGACTCTCTCACGACTTTTGCTAAGCTACGTCTCCGACAAATGAAGTGGAACCAGGCCGACCTAGTCCTTGTGGCATACTGGATAAACTCGGTTATGGAAAGTTTTCGCATCGAGTTGGAAGCGGGGACCAGCGACGGCGCGCGTATAAAACTTCGCTGCAGCGAGGACGACCCAGATTTCCGTCAGATCCTCATCCATATCCAGCAACGTCAGATTCACGACCTGCAAGCTGCACTGAGCGTCACGCATAACCCCAAGCGGGCGCCTAGCACATTTAAGCCGCATTCAGCGACTCAGCTCGGTGACGGAGGTCAACGCCGTGTCCAGCGCGTAACAAAGCCAGAACCCTCCATCCCTGCCGATGTGTATGCCTAACTACCCGTGCAAGACGGTAAACGACTTTGTCTCCGCTTTCTCTCAAATGCCGGCTGCAGAGCCAACAACGGGAAGTCTTGCTTATCAGCCAAGCGATCGCACTTTGTTCCAAGCACTCTCGACCCTTCGGTCAAAGATTTCATCACGGAACGGTTTGGCGGGCTTAAACCGGAGTATGCATCTTTATGACGCCACTCTACCCGTCGTATGTGTCGTCGATGCGGATTTATCCACCACTTCCAAGTGTCATTCAACTTCCGATGGTGATCTACCTCCCAGTCCAAAGTTTACAGCTTTCCCAAGTTCCTCGAACTCGCCATACACAATCTCAGGTGGAGTGGATAACGTGCATGTCAGCTTCACCCCACTTCGGTTCCTATGTCGCCTGATCTGGAGCGAAGTCCCGGCTCGATGTCATCTCCGAGCACTTTCGGGGTTCCTTCACTATGGAAAAGGTGACCTATGTGTCTCCCAGTGTGATTTGCCGTCCACAGAAGTCTCAACCGGTTTGGCTCTCGCGGCAGTCGGCCGTTCTCGTCGCAGCTCAACTGGAAGAAGATCTGTTGCGCGAGGAAACTCGCCAGTCGACTGCCCGGTGGAAACTTGGTCTTAGATCCACTCCAGAGTTCGCGACTGTAGCTGAAGGGCTCGATGAGACAGCAAAAACATCGCTATCAAATCTCATACGGGAGAAGCAACTCGACCTCGCAGAAACAGTGCGTCTGTTTCGCCACGAAACCATGAC
>JAAKBD010000049.1:0-186261 GCA_012656105.1 Phytophthora syringae
CGTTTTCCAAGTCAAAATATTTTTAACCAATCGTACACAAGTGCTGATGACTGGATGCTGGCCTCCTCTCGGTACGGAAGCCTCCATTCTCGTGACTTCACGTTTACTTTCGGATGGCAACGCTCCTACTCCATACGGACTAAGCGTGAAGCGATCAAGATAGCTGAGTCGCTGGGCTGTCGAGCTGCTTCACAGCAGCTCCAGATTCCACGGCGTACTTTGCGAGATTGGCAGGACAACAAGTCCAACATCGAGAGTTTTAAAGGCCACCACAAAAGCAAAACGCTGAAAGGACAAGGCGCGAAGGGCATACTCCCCTTTGCTCATGATCTCGTGACTTTCATGAAAGACGTGAGACGAGAAGAGGAGGTAAGCTTGCTTGTGTGTGCTAACTTTATTGCGGACTAATAACTGTGTTCTGGTAATGTTAAAAGTATTTGTGCACAGGCTTAATGATTCAATACATGAAAGAGCAGCAGCCCCGCTGGCTCCATGACTATCTTGCTCACAAGGAAACAGTAGAAAAGGGTTTGAGCGCTCTCATGAGACTCTGCCAGAGATTCGCTGCACGGTAAATAATTTGTGTGAAAGTTTTGCTGGGCATGTTTCTAATAGTTGTTATATATATGAGCAGCAATGGGTTTTCAGCTCAAAAACCTCAGTACGCGAAACGGAGCGAAGAAGCAATGCTTGAGACACACTGGCAGTTTGCCTCGAAGTTTTGGGACGAGTACGGTTCGTTCCCACCAAGTGCCATCTATAACGTAGATGAGACGACTGTCTACTTCGATATGCCGCCTCTCAAGATTTGGGCTTTGCGAGGTCGGCGAGGGTCTGCAAAAGTAAAACGCACCCAAAAACACTCTGGTCGATTGACAGCAGTTATAACAGCCCGGGCGGACGGTAAGTTTCATAATTTTTTTTTGTTACATTGCCAAAAATAATCAAAATGTTAGGAAAAAACTTCCGATTCTTTTCATTATCCGCGCAATGCCAGGAGGTCCTGTAGATAAAGAAGAGCTGAAGACATACCCTGCTGGCCATGTCTACACGGTGCAAGAACACGGCTGGATGGATGCGACTGTTTGGTCGTTCTACGTGCGCGCGCTGCTTCAATACGAGATCGACGCCCCTTCAGTACTCATGCTCGACAACTTCGATGCTCACGTGTCCCAGAAGGGACTTGACGTGGTAGCGGAAACGACATCGGCACTTGTGTGCCCGCTGCCGGCAAATAGCACATCTATCTGCCAGCCGCTCGACGTAGGGTCATGGGACCATTAAAGAAGAAGATTACAGCCAACTGGGTGGCTGAAACATGCAAGACCTCGAGCGGAGTCGCTGGTCCAAGCCACAGCACAGCCCCGGTGGAGAACTGCGTCGAGTGCGGGAAGGCGGAGACGTGCTCATGCTGGGATGACTGCGTGTGCTGGGAAGAGTGTCTCTGCGGCAGAATGTGCCTCTGCATAGAGCGATGTGTGTGCGCGCCGTGTGGCCGGGACAAGAACAACTGGGGATCAGGAAGTCATAAACCGGAAGAACCAGCCTCGGGCTACTGCGGAAGAGAAGAGGCGTGCTACAATCGAGCGTATGATCAAGGCTTGGGATGATCTCACAAACGATGTGATTGTCAGGAGCTTCGAAAAGGCGATACCAAAATATCCGGTAGTTGAAGTGTACATGTAATTCTTTGTAATGATGAGCGCTTTGTCTATATTTTAGTAATGGTTTTGTGCTGAATTTGGCCAATCAATTCAGTGGGCGGATTTCTCTATCGCCGAAGGAAGAGCGCAATTTGTATGGCGGATGTTTTTCAGATAGGGGCGTATTTTCCCGTCGTTGTCTGTATGCATTGTACCAACCCTATACGCATCCCAGCAGGTGTTCCTGTCAACAAGGTGTCTATTGGACAGTAAACAACTTCACTCAAATAAAAGGGCACTCACCATTCACAAATGAGCACGCCCCAAAACTCGATTCCATTATCAAATTAGCCTCAAAGCTCTCACATCAAATCTGCAATCTCCGCGTTCACGGACTCTTGCAGCCTCAATGCGCCGTAGCTATCTCGTTGTTCTGGTTATAGCGACGTTAGCGGCATGCACTGCTGGGGTCACCAACATTGGCGAATCTGCTCAAGATCTCAACCAGGAGGCCACATCGAATCACGCACTTGTCGTGGGCCACAGAAAGCTCAGGGCGGACAAGAAGCCTTCCACGTTGACAATGAAGAGAGACTGAAGATTCCAGGTCTCAACAAGATAAAGTCTTTGTTCCAAAAGTCTCCTAAAGTTAACCAAGCGCTGAGCAAGAACCCCTCGCTGGCGAAGATGATAAAGGACCCTCAAATCGCTGCGAACGTAAAAACGTTACAGAAAGATGCAACCCTGGTCAAGAAATTGAGGTCCAGTCCGGCTGTCAAGGATGCTGCCACAATGTTGAAGGCGAATCCTTCCGGTCTTGCCACGAAGGATGTGGAGCGCATTGGGGCAGTCGGGCTCAGAGCCGTCGGTAGGTCGGTGCCAAGTGACGGGGATCCGATGCTGATTGGTTTTGGTCTTTTCGCTCTGTTTGTGGTCGCCCTGGTAGCTCTACTAGAGAAGGTGACCTCGTAAACATATGCAAGATCTACGATAGTATTATACCTCTGTGAGGAAAGTACTGGAGGTTCACACATTCCCTAGAAAATAAATGGGTCAGGCTCAAGAGGTGGCCGAGACGGGTACCGGTAGCGTAGTGAGCGGCGTAACAGCAGAGTGGGGTGCAAAAGACAACAGAGGGGGGCTTGCAATGCTGCTAGCCTGGCGATGTCGAAGTTAGCGTTGATGAGTAACTGTAGATCGCACGGCAGCGATACCGGAAGCTTGTCACTACTGGAAGGACTGCGTGGCGTTGGAGCTGAAGATCACGCGCGACGGGAAGACGCGGTTGCTCGTTAGCTGCGTGTTGACGTTGTCCATCGTACTCAAAGGCGCAGCACTCTTTCGGCGCCTTGTGGGCCGCGCACATGAACACCCAGTCGTCCGTGGTCTTCATGACTCTGCAGGACTCGCGCGTGCAGCTGCCGCCCAGCCGCGCCACCAGCACGTTCAGCTCCTTCATGACCTGGCGCAGGTGCTCGTACTACCACATATACGTGTCCTGGTCTTCCGGCACATCGGAGATCTGCGAGAGCACACGTGGGGTCGGCGCAGATCCTCCGCCACACACTTGCACAGCTCCGCGTGGTCCAGCTTCTTCCTTCCCCGGGCGCGCTTTCGCGACTTCACCACAACAGCGACGCGGGGACCCCTCGCTTCCAGATACGTCCTACAGTGAATCGGCTTAGGCGAAAGTAGGCTGCCGTTTGGATGATATCCCCGCGCTTGAGCACACCATTTGTACTTCGAATGAGCGGATACTCCCGCACAGCATAGCGCTCTTAGTCGGTAGCTTCCATCTTGGGTACAACTGGTTATCTTGCAAAGTGAGGAAGTGGGACGGGAGATGGGGAAGGCGGAAAAATCCAAATTCAAAATCTGATAACTTTTGTAAGGGTTATCGATTCTGTGTGGTGAGTAATACGATAGGAAATGTGCCGGAGGTATTAATAGTACTACGTAGTACTAGCAAAGAAATATTTCAGCTCACGAAATCAAGCATTAAACTACAGTAGTACTACTACAGTGTGAAAATGATGCTAACATGAAGCTACCATTATCCGAGACACGTCGCAATACCGTGATCTTTTGTTTGACATCGGAGCTGAAAATACAGTAAAGCTACTGCTTAGAACGACCCGAGATGCATGGTTCGTACGCTTCTCCCTTGCGTTTTGGGGCCGCAATTTCATCCTTGACATAGTCAGTCATGCCCTTGTACGAAGGCGACAAAAACAAAAACACGAGGAGGTTCAGGACGATAGTGATCACACCAAGGGCCCCACGTCGTAGCAGCGGTTGGTGTAGTCCGTATCCAGCGTATTCAAGTACACTTCGCCGTAGACGGGCACAGCGGGGTACCCGGGGGCGTCGAAAGACAAAACGATGCCCTTGAGCTCGTTCACCATGAGGATCTCGAACGCGTAGCCGAAAATCGAGAGATGTTTCAACCAGCCCACCGCGCCTGGCATGGTATGTGAGTTGAGCAAGAAGCCTCCGAACAGAAGCGTGATCAAGAGCACGACGGTGGTTCCGAGATTCGCTATACCCACACGTCTCGCCAGAACTCCAACGAGGAGGCAAATTGAACCCGCCGCCATGTTAAACAGCACCAACGTGACCCACAACAGCGCGAAGTGCTCCACTGAGGATTGGAGTCCCATGATCCAATATAAAAGGCCTGCAAAGAGCGAGGCTGGGAGAACGCGTAGCAGCAGCATGTCCAGCGTAGCCTTGGCGAAGTAGCTGAACGCCCCATAGTACATTGCGCTGGTCTCACGAAGGAAAATTTGGCGCTCGGCGATGAACAGATCCATGGAGCTCATGCTGGCGAAGCCGAAGAACGTCAGGATGAAGTAAAACGCGCCCATGCGGTTCTGGAACCCAGCCAGGTCATCGGTGACTCCGTTGAAAATCAGTCCGCCAAACAGCTGAGCACGACGTGTAGAACCAACAGGGACTGATGACGGAAGATGTTCTGAGCGGTGCGGCCGAAGAATACACGGATCTCGACAATGAGAGTTGGATCGAGGTCAAGTTGCTCTGTGGTTTTGGGACTTCTTCCATGACGAATGGAGATCCCGCTGCATCATATGCAGGGCTAGCAGCGCTCCGCGGTGAATTTTGACGCTGAACAATGTTTTCTCCTGAGGATACTGTGATTGAGGCTGCGGTCGAAGTAACTAGGGATTGAAACATCGGTGTGTTGCTCGTATCGCTCGCAATGTCCAGAATGAAGTCGGCAATGTTTTCGTTCTCAGTGCATTTGAAGCCGAGACCGTGGAAGTATCCTTTGGACTCTGCAGGTTCTCCACTGTACAGCAAGTTTCCCTTACCAAGCAACATGATCTTGTCCAGAAGCAGGAACGACCGTGCGCTAGGTTGATGAATGCTGAGCACTATGATGCGTCCGTGGCTTGTCAACTCTTTCAGAAGCTGCTCAACAGAGTGAGCCGACGAGCTGTCCAGTCCAGACGTGGGCTCGTCCAGGATCAGAATCTGCGGCGACGTCACAAGTTCCATGCCGATGCTTACACGACGTCTCTCACCGCCAGATACGCCACGTTGAGCGCTGCTTCCTCCCACCGATCCAATTCGTGAGTTTGCCACGTGTCCAAGGTTGAGCTCTGCGATAACACGATCCACCATGGCGTTCTTGACACTAGCAGACATCGCCAAGGGAAGTCGGAGTTGGGCCGAGTACGCAATGCACTCACGCACGGTGAGCGTCGAATACAAAGTATCATCCTGTTGCACGTAGGCAGCAACACGTCGATAGCTCTTCGTCACCTTTTGGCCGTCCAGCAAAAGTTCTCCAGAGAAGTTCGCGTTGCCATTTTTCACTGCAGCGAGGGCGTTCAGCAGGGTCGTTTTTCCGGAACCGCTGGGCCCCAACAAACCAAGAACTTCTCCTCGAGAAACACTTCCCGAAATCTTGTCCAGAATGCACTTGGGCCCCATGGACGACGCTTTGTCTGCACTCGCGTGGCAACTAACGTTACGGAACTCGAGCGTCTTGGCCGAGCTAGAAATGACTTTGAGTAGTTCGGTCTCCAACTCCTCCTTGTTGTCAGGACGAACACCAACCAAACAGCAGCAGAAGGCAAAGCCACCAGTAGAAGCAGCACCAACAAGTCACATACACCGTCTGCAGAGCTCGAAAAAGAATTATACTATGTACTAGTAGTAATACAATAACTATAGTATTATATTGACGGAATAACTTATGATTGGCAGAGCAAGGTTCCCGTAATTGGTCCCGTAATAAGAGTATTGGCACTTTACCACAACAGAACGGTGCAAGAGCAAAGCTAGTGCTCTGCAAAGCTCAGACCGAGCTAAAATGGCTCGCGAACCCCTTATTTCAGTCACACCCACCTGTACTTTAGCTTTTTTAGGCTGATGTACCTGGTGCCACTTCAAATTTCTTCTTCACGTTTCCCAATCACTGCTCCGTTAACAATACCAAACAAACTAAAAATACTAGTAATAATTGCAATATCGGTAAGCGTACTTTCTTGGCGAAGAGCAGCGATACAATCAGAAACGAGGATCAATCCGAGAAGGATGAGCCGTTTTCCGACAGGCGGTAAGACTCGAGGAACTTCGCTCTATTGATAGATAGTAAGAACAGAGGAAACCAACGGTATTGTTAGGCAGCAAGGGCAAGAAGTTGACCGTAGCAGCAGCTAGAGATCACTTCACCTTTTACATCGAGGTGCAACACCCGCCTCGCCACGCCCTCGAAATTCTACTCGAGGCAATACATTCGTTTGCCCCCTTCATCGAAATGGACGCATGAGGAAAAGAAGCATGAAGGGGAAAGCGTGGACGGCCAGTACGGACAAGTATTAATACGTGCTCGCTAAGATCTTCTCTTTCGCCCGTGTTACGGAACGCGTACTTTCGTGAAGAATATTCTTGGAGCTTGAACCGTACTTGTGGACGCTAAAATACCCCGTTTTTCTTGAGCTCTCGATGATATCCACGGTGCTATTCTCTCCGATTACTTTGTGGCCAATATCACGACCACCAAAATTACGACGAAAATGTCACCAGCGATCAACATCATGGGGCGGTAACCTAGCTCCCTGCCGGTGGATCTAAGCGCGACTGCCCCAATGCGCACCACATTCTTCGTGGTTAGCTGGGAAGGATTCGCCTTGACCATTTGGGCAGTACTCTTGACAACCGGACTCCTCTCCAAGCTCTTGATCCAGGCCGTGTCCTTCTGTAACGTTTTTAAGTTCGCAGAGACTTGAGGGTCCTTTATCATTTTCGCCAGTGAGGGGTTCTTGCTCAGCGCTTGGCTCACTTTAGGAGACTTCTGGAACAACAACTTTATATTGTTGAGACCTGGAATCTTTAGTCTCTCTTCATCGTCCAACGTGGAAGGCTTCTTGTCCTCCCTGAAATTGCGCAGGCCTCCCACAAGTGCCTGGTCCGAAGTGGTTTTCTTCTTGATATCTTGAACAGACACGCCAATGTCGGTGACCCCAAGAAAGAGGGGTTAGGGCTCAAGGTAGGATTTTGCAGACGCAAGGGTAATATTAAAAGGCACTCGTTATATAGTCCGATTGGGTAACACGAGACAGGACGTTTATGCCCAACCAGGCCCGAACCTGGTGCCCGAATGAGCTCGACTAGCGAGGAGTCGGAGAAGACATCGTGCGATGAGTCCTTCATTTTATACGTGTGGCCGGATATTGCTCGGAAGCGCAGATCATCACCGTGATGTCATCACGTCCGTGAAATGTAAAAATAGCAGTGCTCGCCGCCCGAAAACTTAGATTTGAAAATTAAGATTGAAAATGCTGCATGTAGTAGAATTCACTGCTATGAAGGCAGGGGACAATTCACTGATTTAAATGCACATGCTCAGGTATCGATAGCGTAAGTACTGGAGCTCCTTCTTACTCAGCAAACTCAGCGTCTCAGCACCAGAAAACTGCTCGAATGCAATCATCATGTACATTCCGCAGTTTTAGCTGTCAGCTTGTACTCCAAGGTCACTTACATAGGAGTGGACTCGAAATTTCCTTGGTGCAAAGTCTGGAAGAAGCCCTACCAACTTTTCAGCAAGCACACGAACGCCAGTTGCATAACTCGACATCATCGGGTCGTAGATACACACATTCTTCAACTGAAGGTCCATCATGATACAACAGTGATTTCTGCCACAGATGACTGGAATCAGAATTTTCTCCTCTTTCGCACCGATGAAAATAATATCCATGCTCTCGACCGGCATGTAGCCATTCATCACACAACCTGTACACACGTATTAATCTAGAAGAAAAAGTAGCGCACAATAATACAGTCGATATTAGTACCGATACCAGACCACACCGTACCGGATCAAATCAGAAGCGGCCGCGTAACCGACCCAACCCGATTGACCCCGACCAAGCCCTACTGGATTGTAAAAGCGAACGTTTATACCTGAGCCTTACAACACTCGCTCGACTCTCCTGTCGGGGACGTTTAGTGCTCGCCTTGGACTTGAACTTTCCGTAGTGTGTGCAGACGAATGTCTTGGCGTACTGCTTCCACTCGTCAGGGATTTTGGCTGCTGTTGACTGCTTCCTGTCGATAATCCCATTTCGCTCTGCTACAGTAGTATTTGTCCTTGCACGGAATACCTGTCAGCACAGAAGACGATGGTCAGAATAGCTAAGGTGACGCCAGGAGACAACAAACAAAAACTTACCTGGAACGACTGTGCTTGATACACGGCCAAATATTCCTCAAAAGCATCCCACGATGGAAACTGCACCTCGCGAGGCGGTGGAGCAATCACAATTCGCTCATTGCACGGATCACCAGCACTGATTGGTGTCTACGTCGACTCAACACCACTGGGGATCGGTGATGACACCCATTTATCCATGGACGAGCTCTCGGACACGCCTGATGCTTCCTCCTCACTGTCGATCCGATCCGCATGGAGGGGCGCTTCAGCGTGCTGCCCGTCCGGACACGCGTCGGTGGCGTCATTTTCCTGCCACTGGAGCCACACGTTTGGGGGATTTTGTTTGTGAGCGTGCCAGTATACACCCTGTATACACTACACACTCTACGGATAGGAAAGGTCTGCAAATCAGATGTGGGTCCTAGATTTGGATGACCCGTCTCGTAGTACCCAATCGGGCTTTTTACCCACTCTCATATTAAAATAGCTCACAACGAAATTTATATTTTAATTTAATAGAAATGCCGTACTTACCCGAGACATCCAAAAGTTACCGATGCAGCAAGTCCTACGTAAGCTCCGATTTTGACGAAGACCAGGTCCGAATGGCCAAAATTCATCGGCCATCAATCCTACGAAAGCGCTACAGCTGTACGTTTACAGGTCTGCCGTGTGGCCTATCCGCAATGAGTAGGAATAGAACTACCGTAGCTAAGTAGGTTCGTTGCATTAGGAAAATCCTTAGTAGATCGACACATACACAGACATGCAGGTCCTCGGAGCTTTTGCTGTTGTCGATGTCGGCCAGCCAGAAGCTGAACTTGTGCAGGTTGAAGTGACTGATCCTGAAGTTCACGAGCTCCAGCAAGCACACTTCATTCTTCTACTAGAAGAGCTCGTCCTAGTTCTCGATACCGTGGCCACCTAGCGGTTCTTGCACAGGCCAAAGACTAGAACGCAAGTAAATCTCGCCTGTAAGGGACATCATCTAGCGGTCAGCTTGGTCGCGTTCAGGCACGCCACTTCTGGCTCGATGCCATAACATCCGAGACGTCTATGGATTCGGATGGACGCTTTGTTGGCGTCCTCACACTGCATTTCTGCTGAAACTTCGACTAAGCTTACTTTTAGTACCGGTAGCTAACCTCGACATACTTACGTCTAAATGCAAGGAATCTACTTAGCTAGTTTACATGGTAATTCCTCACGCAACGTATGTATCTTATTGTGTTCGCCTGTATTGCAGTAACGTATATTTTTTCTGGAAAACCAATTCAATGTTAAATTTTATTTTCCGACAGAGTCATCTCCAGTACTTGCGCTGATCGATGTGCTGCTACCGCTCCTTTCGGTGCTTTCAGAACTGTCGGCACGTTCACACCCCGACACTTTGCACGTAGCCGACAGCGGAAGAGGGGAACCGTCAATGACAATGGAGAGCTCCGTTGAGTCGGTCACTTGGATCTTGGAAGGTTTCCCACTCAGTGCACCTTCGACTAGCTCCTTGGTCATACTCGCACACTCGGTTCCGCACTTACAGTCGATGTTGCCACATTCGCCATTAGCTTTGCCGTTGGCGAACGAGCATTGGGTCATGTTGCAGTCAATCATGTGGACGCAGTTCACCGTGTCCTTGGCTTCGTACACTGCCGCGGAGCAGGTGGTGTCGTCCTGTCCGTCTCGATCACAACTCACATCCAACGCACCACCGGGGAAAAGTGCTTGGAGGGTACTGGAAAGCGTGCAAGTGTACGTCTTAACTGACGTCCCAGAGTTGTAGTTGAGCCCCGAAACGCACGAGTAGTCCGAGCCAAGAGCAGAGCTGCACACATCCCAGTTTGAATTGTCGTCGCTAACTTCGCACATGTGGCAGCCCAAGCCACTAAGCCATCAAGGCATTCACATTCGCCCGTAGATTCATTCAGTTGTTCAAAGTCTGGATCACAGTTAATTTTTAATTTAAGGTGAGGTAACACGGAGAGTAGTGCAGCGAGCCCCTGCGAGCGAAACGGGTCCGCTGACTACCGGAGCGTAGAGTAGGTAGTTTAACTAACTTAACTGACAAACACTCACCGACGCGTAGCGGCGGCACTCGGCTAGTGTGTTTCTACAGGACCTCGTATAAATACTGAGCTTTTCAAATCTATCCGACCTACTTACTTTATTATCCAAGTACTTTTCCGATCCGTCAGATTTGATTTACCTTCTGTATTGTAAGGGCCTTCAGTACTGAATCGTTGAACCTGTGACTATTGCCGCTACTGTACCTCCTGTACTGTTTTAGATTCAGTGACAGAGCAGCTCATGTGATTGAAATCTTGGAGTGAATGGGCAGAGACCAGAGCGAAGGGCAGACCAGAAACTAGCATACGGTATCACGTGTGATGGCGTGCGCTTGGTGCTGGCACTGCATACCGTATTGCCAATACGTACATGCTTTTGACCGATCTAACCAGCTGGACCAGGTGGAATTGGGTGCTGCAATAGTGTCGTGTTATCCTAGACAATAACAAAATCAAGAGTTGTCACTATTAATACTATCGAGTGTACTGAGATCATGGGCAAACGACGGGGAAAGCTAAGGAGGGCCCTCCATCTGGGGAGGGCCCTCACAGAGAATGGTCACCCATACAAAAATCAAATGTATGCAGAAGACAACATTACTGTAATCATCATTACAGAGAATGATCACTCACGCGAGCGAAGCGAGCATGCCTACGGTTTGCAGCCCGTGGGCGAAGCACGCGGCTGCAAACCCAGGACCAAGCACTGTTCACTTGTCAAGCGAAGGCAGAGCCGTAGCGGGCTTAGGGTGTGTCACAAGCGAGCCCCAGGGTTGGACTGCGCGGAGCGCATAGCTAGGTGATATTATATAGTAAAATGTATGGTAATTTGTGCATTCTCTGTGAGGGCCCTCCCCAGATGGAGGGCCCTCCTTAGCTTTCCCCGCAAACGACAGTACGAAACACTCTCCAACTTGATCCAAGGAGACTCGGCAGCGGCTACGCACACAGTCTTGAGCCGGGCGGTTTGGAGGATGCATACTTAAATCCAGTCTAGCCATAGTGGTACTTATTCTATCTTGGGATGGGCCTTCCCGCGAGGACGGATGTCATGCGAGGGAATGTCTTTGCTTCGCAGGCAGTCGCTGCGCTCCTGCGATAAAAAGATTCTAGCTCATGGCGAGTGCAAGGCTCGGTTCGCTCGTGAGCTCGGCGCTGGGCCCGCCTCCGCAAATACCGCGCGGCCCTGCTTCGCGGGCACCCCGCACGGGTTTGCTGTGGCTACGCGCGCTCGCACACGCTCACCTCCGTTCACCCCTCTCCCCGCCGTTTGTCTCAGGACTGTGTGCACAGCCACTCTCAAGGAGACTCTGTACATTGATTTTGCCAACGTCACGTACTGAGGACAACCCGTACGCCGACAGAACTTGTCCTGCTGTGGTCGGACAGAAGGACGGTCGAGGGGTTCAGCATATTCACAGAGGGGAAACTCCAGACCAACAAGTTTTTAAAAGCGATGGGCGCCATGATCAAAAAGTCTCCGCAGTGGGCCCAAGACTGCCAGAGCACCAACAAAGTTCCGCTGCTGGCGGTGGGAATGATGCAGCCGAAGCCGTGGGTGCCAAGTGTTCTGCCCGTGCAGATCGTCAAAATCGGCCAGTTCGGGATCGCTGTGACCAACTTCGAGACCACGACAATGGCTGGACGGCGGATTCGGGACACCGTCAAGAAGTCGCTGGCGGGTGCCGGTGTCACGGAAGTCGAGTTGGCCTCTGTCAGCAATGGGTACGCGGGGTATATGACAACAAAGGAAGAATACCTCACACAGCATTACGAAGGCGCATCGACGCTCTTCGGCCCCAATCAGTTGGCTGGAGTGCAACAGGAGCTGGAGCGAGTAGCAGCGTCGGTTGTCAACGCCTCGGCACTGCTCGACGTGGGGCCAGAACCTCTTCAGCTCGACCGCGACTCGCTCATGACACTTAACAGAGGTGTTGTCGTGGATGCGGCTCCATTGTTTCAAAGCTTCACAACCGTCCGTACACTGTACCCAACCTTCCAGTTCCTACTCGGTCGGAGAAGTCGTACAGTATGTCAAATAGAAGGGCAATACATTAACATGTACTGTATGTCAAATAGAAGGGCAATACATGAACATGTACTGTATTGCCCGTCTATTTGACATGCTATAACCACTGCTGGGATGGTATTTTTCTGTCGTATGTCGTTACCGTACATGTATTGTACGTACATGTATTTGTAATGCAGTCGTTCCTGTCATTAAGGTTTCTATAGGTCAGTAAACATTACCGGTTTAATATTGTACTAACGTTAATACCACTCCTGGGATGGTACAGTATTGTATTTGCCAATACAATACCATCCCAAGAGTGGTTCCTGTCAAACAAGGTTTCTATAGGACAGTAAACAACTTGAATCAAATAAAAGCGCACTCACCACGTATTCGCTCCTGCACGCAAATAAGCACGCCACCAAAACTCGATTCCATTATCCAATTAGCCCCAGAGCTCTCACTTCAAATCCGCAATCTCCACGTCCACGGACTCTTGCAGCCCCAATGCGCCGTAGCTATCTCGTTGTTCTGGTTATAGCGACGTTAGCGGTATGCACTGCTGGGGTCACCAACATTGGCGAATCTGCTCAAGATCTCAACCAGGAGGCCACATCGAATCACGCACTTGTCGTGGGCCACAGAAAGCTCAGGGGGACAAGAAGCCTTCCACGTTGGACGATGAAGAGAGACTGAAGATTCCAGGTCTCAACAAGATAAAGCCTTTGTTCCAAAAGTCTCCTAAAGTGAGCCAAGCGCTGAGCAAGAACCCCTCACTGGCGAAGATGATGAAGGACCCTCAAGTCGCTGCGAACGTAAAAACGTTGCAGAAGGACACGGCCTGGATCAAGAGCTTGGAGAGGAGTCCGGTTCTCAAGAGTACTGCCAAAATGGTCAAGACGAATCCTTCACAGCTAACCACGAAGAATGTGGAGCGCATTGGGGCAGTCGCGCTTAGATCCACCGGCAGGGAGCTAGGTTTCGGCAGCATGATGTTGATCGCTGGTGGCATTGTCGTCTTGATTTTGGTGGGTGTGGGATTTTACACAAAGTATCCATAGTTGGAGAGAATGGCGCCGTCGATATCTTCGAGAACCCAAGAACAACGGGTAGTGGTCTCTACATTTCTACAACGTTTAAGATGAATGCACCAACGATTTTGCTGTAATTCACCAAAGTTCAGATGATACGAAATAGTTTAGTGCGCCGACTTCATTTTCTAGATAATCAAGCGTCCTATCGTTCTCCATAATGCAGGGCCCCAAAATGGTGCTGCTTCCAGATCATTAAATAAGAGACCATTTTTCGTTTTATTTGACGTGGTTCTGGCTTCTATCTGCATCAGAGCTCCTGCGTAGCGAAAATATTGACATGCAGGCCTTTCGGTCTCGGGGTTTGTATTGTAAGCTTCGTCTAGGCATTCAATGAATGCAATAATTTGTTTTAAATTTTACATCGACAACGAATCGTAGTCCGTACTACATACATGTAGGGGTCAATCATGTACCGTCACAATTCAAAACATGGAGTTCATTATCCGGGCTAATGAAAATGCACCACTCCGTGTACCTGTGCCATAGCAGAGCAGAGCATTACTCTCGTAATAGTCCCGCAAGCGAATTATCTTATGGAACAGGTAGGTCGATACATGTAGTAGGACACACTGATGTACCCCAAAGATCACGGTATTGGTGAGGTGATGCTTTTGATTACTTAGCTGCTGCGGTCCCAAAGGATTACTGTTTTCGATTCAGTGACAGAGCAGCTCATCCAGCTTTACGTTATCCCTTGTGATGAAACCACCTTGGAGTCAATGGGCAGAGACCAGAGTACCGGTATACGCTGCTTTTCGAGCGAAGGGCAGACCAGAAGCTAGCATACGGTATCACGAATGATGGCGTGCGCTTGGTGCTGGCACTGCAATACGTACATGTACATGCTTTTGACCGATCCAACCAGCTAGACCAGGTGGAATTGAGTGCTACTGTCGCACTGCAATAGTGTCGTGCTATCCTAGACAATAACAAAATCAAGAGTTGTCTACGCAGCAAAATGCATCTCGAATGACATTTAAGTTTTTTTCGGACTTTCGGTATGCTATAGCTGAAGTCTCACTCATCTGAATAAATTGCCGATGTGTGTTTTACTTTTTATTAACTGTCGCCCAATCTTTGCGTCGTATGCATCAGAACCAGCCGTCTGAATGCTCTGCAGACTTCCTCATTCCGGCTCTGGTAAGAAGTATTCATGATGCCATCAAGCGTGCGTGGACCGCAAAGCCAATTTCTTGCAGTCTGAAGCAATGTCATTCCCAAACTTTCCGTCTTCTATCAACTGTCCGGATTGGAATGAGCTCCAAGTGGGTCTCCACTCTTTGCGTTCTCACATGTTTGCTTCTGGGACGACTTTGCGCGGCTTACAATATCGGTGTCGGCAAGAGCGACATCACGGGGCCCGCCGCTGAAGTTGTTATGATGGGATTCGCCGACTCGACCGAGACAACTGCTGGAATTTTGAATCGCCAATACGCCCGAGCCTTCCTGGTCGAGGATCCTGACAACAAGAGCAGAATCATGTTCGTCCACTGCGACCTCATGTCTGTCATGCAACTCGTTCACCAAGAAGTTCTCGCCGAGGTCGCGAAAAATACAACGGACTGTACACCGAGCAAAATGTCATCCTCCACGCATCGCATACGCACGCCGGGGCTGGAGGCACAGCCGGATATTTCCTCTACGATGTCTCCATCATGGGGTTTATCAGCGACAACTTCGACAAGATCGTGAGCGGCATACTACAAGCAATCGATGAAGCCCACAACTCGGTGGAAGTTGGTACTATCCGCTGGAACAAGGGTGAAGTCGTCAAAGGAGGCAACAACCGGTCTCCACAAGCTTATCTTGCCAACCCGGAGACCGAAAAAGCACTTTACGACGGGAACATCGACACGGCAATGCGCGCGCTTCACTTCTTCAATAGTGAGGGCAAACTTCGCGGGGTCCTTGCCTTCTACCCTGTCCATCCGACTAGTTTAACCGGGGAAAACCACCTCGTCAGTGGAGACAACAAGGGATACGCCGAGTTTCTGCTGGAAGACGAGCTGGACAATGCCATCGTCGGAATCGGCATCTCGAATGCCGGTGACGTCAGTCCGAACCGGATCGATAACGGTGACGGCACGTTTAAGGGCGAAGGAGACACCACTATCGAGTGTGCTGAGATCATGGGCAAGCGGCAGTACGACACACTCTCCGCCTTGATTAAAGGAGACTCCGAGCTCATCGAAGGATCCGTTCTGGCCAATCTTTCGTACATTGATTTTGCCAACGTCACGTTGGAAGGGGTTGACGTTACTGAGGACGACCCGTACGCCGACAGAACTTGTCCTGCTGTGGTCGGACAGAACTTCGGTGCTGGTACGGAGGACGGTCGAGGATTCGGCATGTTCACAGAGGGGAAACTCCAGACCAACAAGTTTTTCAAAGCGATGGGCGCCATGATCAAACGGACTCCGCAGTGGGTGCAAGACTGCCAGAGCGCCACCAAAGTCCCGCTGCTGGCGGTGGGAATGATGCAGCCGAAGCCGTGGGTGCCAAGTGTTCTGCCCGTGCAGATCGTCAAAATCGGCCAGTTCGGGATCGCTGTGACCAACTTCGAGACCACGACAATGGCTGGACGGCGGATTCGGGACACCGTCAAGAAGTCGCTGGCGGGTGCCGGTGTCACGGAAGTCGAGTTGGCCTCTGTCAGCAATGGGTACGCGGGGTATATGACAACAAAGGAAGAATACCTCACACAGCATTACGAAGGCGCATCGACGCTCTTCGGCCCCAATCAGTTGGCTGCCGTACAACAGGAGCTTGAGCGAGTAGCAGCGTCAGTTGTCAACGCCTCGGCACTGCTTGACGTGGGGCCAGAACCTCTTCAGCTCGACCGCGACTCTCTCATGACACTTAACGGAGGTGTCGTCATGGACTCGGCGCCATCGTTTCAAAGCTTCACATCCGTCCGTACCCAGCCTTCCAGTTCCTACTCGGTCGGAAACGTGGCGTCCGCTGTGTTTTCCGGTGCACATCCAAGAAATGCCGTGGCTCTCGTATCGTCCTTCTGCGACGTCCAACAGCTCGGATCAAACGGGTCGTACACCACTGTCATGACGGATGCCCACTGGGACGTGCGCTACCTCTGGGAGCGCCACCTCGTCGCTCAAAGTAAGAATACATGCGAGTGGAATATCCGTTCAGGTGGACGCACTAGCAAACCCGGGACATACCGCTTCGTTCACCGCGGATACTCGAAAACGTGCTGGGCAAATTGAAAGCGTACGAAAGCACGTCGGACACATTCGTAGTCACGGCCTAGAGAACAATAAATCAAATCATGCACGTGACACGATCAACCATGTTGGGATCCTAGGCTTTGAAAAACCGGTCTCGCAATCCTCACAGTTGTGCATTACGCCTGCGGAGCTCTCAATACTTCAAAACAGCAATTCACGAGCTCCAGCCGTTCCACTGCGTCAATGCTATCTCATTATTCTGGTTATAGCGACGTTGGCAGCATGCACTCTTGGGGTCGCCAACATTGGCGAGTCTGTCCAAGATGTCAAGGAGAAAATCACTTCGGACCAGGCACTTGTGGGGCACCTGCGCAATCTCAGGGATGACAAGAAGCCCACCACGCTGAACGCTGAAGAAAGACTGTCGAAGATTCCAGGTTTTGGCAAGATAAAGTCGTTGTTCCAGAAGTCTCCTACACTGGATAAAGCACTGAGCAAGAACCCGTCACTGTCGAAGATGTTGAAGGACCCTCAAGTCGGTGCGAGTTTTAAAACGTTGCAGAAGGACACGGCCTTGGTCGAGAGCTTGAAGAGGAGTCCGGTTCTCAAAAGTACTGCCAAAATGGTCAAGACGAATCCTTCCCAGCTAACCACGAAGAATGTGGAGCGCATTGGGGCAGTCGGGCTTAGATCCACCGGCAGGGAGCTAAGTTATGGCAGCGGCATGTTGATTGCTGCTGGCATTTTCATCTTGATTTTGGTAGGCGTGGGGTTTGCCACAACGTGATCGGAGAGAATAGCGCCGTGAATATTTTCAAGAGCGCAACATTTTGAAGACTGTAGGTGAGGAACGCCTGAAGAAGTCGGTAGTTTCACCAGTCCAATCTGAAGAATACTCTTCACGAAAGCACAGGCGAAAGAGAAGATCTTATCGAGCACGTAGTAATACTTGTCCGAGTCACCAGCTGCTGGCCACCAGTCCAAGCTTTCTCCATCATGCTTCTTTCCCGATTGTATCGTTGCTCTTTGCCAAGAAAGTACGCTTAGCCCTGAGCGCTACCGGTAGTTTGTCTTCCAGTGGAAGCAGATTTATGGACACGAGCTATCGGCCGCAGATGGAAAGCTTTGAAATCGTCCAGCATATCGGGGTATCCGAGGGGTACGATGGCATCAAGATATTCGAGGTTTGAATTTATGCCCAGCATGTTGAGAAGAGCGTCCATACCATCTTCTCTTAGTACGTAGGCGGTGCACGCATCTTGCGACTGCACTGTGAGCTTCCTAAGGCGTTTGAGAGCATTTCTCCAATCGAATTAGACTACTTTTCGTGCCGAGAATGGAACGTCCTGAAGTTGAGTCGGGCATCAATCGCACGGGAGCAGAGCAATATTTCTTCCAGGTGTCAAGAAATAAAGTTTTTCAAACGCGAGGAGGTCACACTTACATTGTGCTGCGTTATTAGCTAGTTTCGCGGTCGGTACTGAAACTATTGATCTTTTTGCGGTCGGTCCTGATACAGCACCTAGTGACGGCGTAAAGCGAGCAACAAGTCAATCATTCACGTGACGAACCCAATCGGACTTTTGGTATTCGTGGACTTGCGAGACTTGGGATTCGCTAGCGGCAAATTCGAAGCGGAACCTTTCCTTCGCCAGATGCCGCCTTAGAGAGGTACTTCATTGCGCTGGCCGTTGAAATCATCCCCTCTGTCAAGCGAAAGTAAACTTCTCGAGACACTGGAGAAGCAGCAAGCGAAAGAATCCTGCGGAGGACATGTTCGTCGAGCTCACCAATTTCAACTCTTCTTTCAGCTCTTCGTTTGTGACACGGTTCAGACGCGTCACCCAGAGACGGAAGCACACTCAAGAAGGCTGCCTTGCATTCAACCGGCAGCAGTTTAGCTGCGTGACGAACTTCCTTGTGGTGGTACTGGTCGAAGATGTCCGGATTGACGTCAAATTCTGGCAAGACTACATCAAGATATTCAAGGTACGGGTTCACCTTCAGCATTTCAACAACCGCGTTCAAAGCGTTGTCAACAAGTTCATCGCCAACTACATCATTCACCCGGACTCGAAGCTTGCGTACGCACTTGGCCAATGGACTGTCGATCAAGCTGAGGTCGGCCGCGAGTTCAGCAATATCCCTTCGATTAAATGTCAAAGCTGGAAGTGGCTTGTTGTTCGCATGAAAATCTCGGAAGTTAAGGCGAGCCTCCACTGAACTTGAGCGGATTGCCAACTCCCTCAGGTTGGGACAGCACCCGATAAAAAGATTTTCATCGACATCCAATTCCACTTTGCCAAGCGCCAAAAACGTAAGTGAAGGCCCGACTACGGCCAGGAAACGAGGCAGACCAGCCAGGAAAGAAGTGCTCTCGTCTGAGAAGGAACTATAGAGTGCTGATAAGCTGCATCGACGACTACTGAGCTCATGAGCATCATCAAAGACCAAATCACAACGCTGAAGCTGGCATCTTCCAAAACCTGGCATGAGACCATCCACCCACAAACTCTTTCCATCATCACTAAATGTGCGCACGAACGTGAATGCTTGTGAGGTTGGAGCCAACTGACCACTCGCGTCAAAATGCCAACGAATCGGAGACCCTGCTTTTAACGTTGCATCTCGTTCATCGACCTTCCCGCGCGGACACCCAAACAGCTCCTCCTCAGGGTGTTCGGATAGCAAGATGTTTGCGAATGCCTCGGCATCCGCACCACTCATTTGGCAACGATGCATAGAACCGTAAAGGGTAAGCGATTCCAGTGACGAATGCGCACGCGCCCGTTTCGAGAAAAAGGCGTACGCTATCCACTGCCAAGCTTTAGCTCTCTTAGCTTCGTCCGCGTCGTTGATGCACAACTCCATCGTAAGTTTCCTCGTTGTCTGGTTCAAAGCAATTGCCGAGCAGGCCGCTGCCAGCTCAGAAACTTGTTGCCACCCATCGCACCAAACCCAAAGCGAGTCGATTTGATGCAGTACTGCCATCTGACGAGGAAGTTTCGGATCCGGACAGTACCTCGTGTTCGCCTCTTCTGGGTCTCTCGGCAAAGATCCAAAAGTACCTCTAAGAAGCTTCCCAAACGCATTTGTCCAGCTTCAATTGTCCATTTGAGCCCTTGGATCTCTACCAATATGCAGAGAGACACGGGAAAAACGCACGATGTTGCTTACCAGTCGACCCATCGTCTCCGCTAATTCGTCATCAACTGTCAGCGGTTCAAAGTCCGCTATCATCGGCTCCAGCACAAACCGACACCTCAACGATTTTGGTGCTGGAACTTCATTTCCAGGAGTTTGCGTGAATTTCTCCCAGTCCTCTTTGATCACCTTCTCAGCGTTCATAACATCTTCCAAGACCTCCATTGGACTCTTGGTAAACCCCTGTCTCGAATCGAAAAATATACTCGAACCGGAACTTCAATTTCCACTCCTGCTTTGTCTGGCTGCATCTTGGTGTCCATCGCCGCAACTTTCGCCAGCGCTTCCACAAATTCTCGACTCGGACGTTTATTTGCACTAAAACTGCAAAGTTGCACCAAGTCCGAGTCCAAATTTTCGCCACTTTCCATGTCCACGAACAGCACAAAACCGAGGCTCGTTGTCTTCTTCGGACATTTCTTCGCCTTCCTCGCCCATCTCCACTTGACAATAATTGCCCAGCAAATATTTCACCGCCCATTGGTCCACATGGTACATGGCGGCCAATAGTAAGAGAGCTTCTCGCGCTTTCCGAAAATTGGCTTGAAATTCCACTTCAGTCGGGAATTTTAGGTTACCGGCGAATTGTTCGCTCTCTGGGATTTTATCCTTCCGCGAAGGTATCGAAACTTGCAGGTGGCGGCGCTGGACGTCCCACGCCACGTCTTCACACGCCAGAATGGAATCCTCGATGCGCTTCTGCAGTGCCAAGCACCAGGAAGAGCCACTTCTTGATCCACGGCCTGTCGGTCATGGCGCTGTATCGGCCAATGAATAAATATCGGCCAATGAAATAAATTACCACACTTTATAAAGTAGAATCTGAATTAAAGGCCACCAGAAAGTGATTTGATTGGTCAGTATGTTTCACAAAATTCTGAGGTGTTTTATGTACTCGCGCAATTGTACGCAAGGCGAGCGCTAATATTGCAAAAATAACAATATTAGTGAGTTTCAACAATTCAGTGTAGGTTGGAACTACAAGTTCCGGTGAATATATATTACTGTGAGCACGACGGTAAGGTAGACAAAGGACCATTGGCGGTGCAGAGAGATCTTCCTATCGCTGTAAGGGTGGTTTTGTTCATCTGGGACACCTACAGTTGTTGTATTCAAAGTCAAGAGATGATTTCAACAGTGGTAAAGTGTATATTTGTGTTGCCGATGGTGGTGGACTTCACTACCGATCAGCTCCGATGTGACAACAACAGTTCGGGATATGACGTTCAGTTTTGGCGATTTGTGCTTGTTGGTGAGCGGGTGGCGAAGTTTGTAAAGAACGATGACGATCGAGAGTGGATGCAAACGTTCGGCCAGTTTTTGACTGGCATCTTCGACAGCACTCAACGCCAGCCAATCCACACGAATGCAGCGTATCATCTCCAGTGCGACGTAAACCGGGACCGCTTCACATTGTTACGCCAAAGCCCACGCCTACCAAAAACAAGATGAGAATGCCAGCAGCAAAAAACGTGCCAATGACGTAATTTAGCACCTTGCCGGTGGATCTAAGCCCGACTGCCCCAATGCGCTCCATATTCTTCGTGGTTAGCTGGGAAGGATTCGTTGACCATTTTGGCAGTACTTTTGAGAACCGGACTCCTCTTCAAGCTCTCGACCAAGGCCGTGTCCTTCTGCAACGTTTAAAAACTCGCACCGACTTGAGGGTCCTTCAACATCTTCGACAGTGACGGGTTCTTGCTCAGTGCTTTATCCAGTGTAGGAGACTTCTGGAACAACGATTTTATCTTGCCAAAAACTGGAATCTTCGCCAGTCTTTCTTCAGCGTTCAGCGTGGTGGGCTTCTTGTCATCCCTGAGATTGCGCAGGTGCCCCACAAGTGCCTGGTCCGAAGTGATTTTCTCCTTGACATCTTGAACAGACTCGCCAATGTTGGTGACCCCAAGAGTGTAGGCTGCCAACGTCGCTATAACCAGCATAACGAGATAGCATTGACGCATTGAGACGGATAGAGTTCGTGAACGCGGGGTTTGCTGTTTTGAAGTATTGAGAGCTCCGTGGCTAATTCGACAATGGAGTCGAGTTTGTGGCCGGTTTCCTCAGCACGAACCACTATTGGGATGGGAATAATATCGGGAATGCAGCGAGGAAACGTGGCCACTGAATTGTTCGGAACACGTATTATAATACCTGGTACAGTAGCTGCAAAAGCAAGCAGGCTTCTGGTCAATAACGTCCAGACTGAGTACAGCGTCCATGCTCCACGAGCATTACGCGAACCTGGATGACCCTCCACGAGAATCACGCAAACCTAGATGACCCCAAGCATTTCAAGCTACCCATAACGCCATCCTTGATGACTTCCAGCTAGGCAGGGACTCCTAACTTAGGAGTATGCACATGTGGCTCCCTTTTTGTCTTTACTTTTAAATAAATAGACTACGGGAGAGTCCATAATCCGCCGGTAACGCTCTTAAGCGAGAAAGCTCGGAAATCTGTCGTGGTCATTTTCGGGCTACAATTGACTTTTCACTTAAGTCCGATTTTGTTTTTTGGAAACGTGTTCCTCATTCAATCATGTCCGAGGCAGTTGAGGAAGGAGTGACTGCGTTCGCTCCCCGCCTGCTCCGACCTATCGCTTCGTGATTACCAGCCAAACCGAGAAAGTGAAAATCAATCTCGAGGACTTGAAGAGCAAGAAACAGTGGTAAGGAGGCCGATCTCGAGACAAAATCGCAAATTCATCTCAAACCAATTCTTGTCATGACATACACACGAGTACTGGGTTCTTGGACGAAAAGGAGTATGTGACCAGTACAAACAGTATCCCGGAAGCAACGTTGAGTGACTATTTGAAGGTAGGTCCAACAGTAAAGTTAATTTGTCGTTGGGGGTTCATTTCAACTGCTGTCCCTTTGCACAGCTCATCAAGGACGCATTGGAGTATCTGATGGATCAGTATTGTCCTGAGCAAGAGGATGACAACTATGACAACGACGCAAGTGGCGACGTTGATCAAGAGGCCAGTGATGGCGACGATGATGAAGATGCCGACGAAAAATCGGATGAACCGAGTGGAGAGGCCAACCAGGAGCGGTCCGAGCTGGACCCTGCTAAAATCCGTCGCAAGTTGACTCCAATCGAGAATGATGCTCTGGAGTTGGAGCTTCGAGTCAAGATTAGGATCTTTCGGTCTGCATGGACGGTCAAGTACGTCTTCCGCCTGGAGTCCGTCTCGCTTGATCGTGTTGACATCCTGGAAGCGAAACTTCGCGACGTTCAGGAGGAGTTGGAGGCGACCAAGAAGTCTCTCGCAGAAGAAAAGGCCAAGCAAGTCGTGCATCTGAGTGCTTCTTTGAAGGGCTGAAGGATACGGAAAAGCTAGTTTGGGGCCAAGTGAAGGACTTTTTCGCGCTCGTGGAGGCAGGCACTGGGATATGTTTTGCCATCACCGGGTGGTACATCGTGTGCTTGAAGGTCCATTTGACACCTGCACAGTCCTCATGCAACATTGATCTGAACCAGAACGAAGTACGAATTGCGTCGGACACTGTCCCTATTCTTCAGCAGAAGCAAAGCTGCACCGGTTCAATCACGTGCACCGCTTACTTCGAGATGGACGACGTTGTGTCTGTCGTTGTGGAGGGGTCCCCTAGCGACGTCGAAGCTGATTTGACAGCGACGAGAATTGGGGAGTCGACTGGCGTTTGTGCACTGTAGTGTCAGTGAAAGTGGATCTGCGAGTCATCCCAAAAGTGTTGGTACAGGTGCAAGTCGTACAATTGCCTACCAGTAGTTGCCTTTAACCTGAAGTTGCTTGGAATGAATGCTGTTTACTCGCGTACCCTATTCACTGACTGTTGACGCTGCACTTCAACGTCACGGTTGGTCATGGCTAAGTCAGCCGGTTGAGCAGCAATACAACGCAAAGTATTAATGAAATAGTGTTCATGACTCTCGATAAGAGCGGTTGCGCTATTCGCCTTTACATCTCGGCTGCTCCATTGCTGGCGCGTCGAGAATCTCGACCCCATGTCTTCTCCATGCATCTTTACAGTTAGAGGCGAAGTCTCTTACATTCTCTATTATTCTGCGATCTTTGCGTGCGACAGCCTCATCCTCTTGACGCTCACGCTTTGACAGTTCATTCTCCTTTTCGCCAGCCAGCACGCACACCACTTCCAACTCGCAGCTCCAGATGCCCACGCCGCTCCCCATTGACTCCGAGTCGTCGCAACACCACTTCATCCAAGTGGAGACGCCAAAAGTGCGTCCGACACAGGGCGACCGCAAACTTCAGTCGCACGAAGCGCCAAAGTTCACTTTAGAGTGGCGTAACGTCAATCTCAACGCGACCACCACCAACCCTCAGACCAAGAAGCCCGAAGAGAAGACCATTCTTTCGAACGTGAGTGGATCAGCACGACCTGGTGAGCTGCTCGTCATCATGGGACCTTCCGGTGCTGGCAAAGCTCGCTGCTCGACTGCATCTCTGGACGCAATCGAGCTGTCGAAGGAGACGTTGTGGTCAACGGACAACCATGGAGTGACACCACCAAACGATTCGCTTCGTATGTCATGCAGGACGACTTGTTCTACTCGACCATCACGGTGAAGGAGCACCTGATCTTCCAAGCTAAACTACGCATGGGCAGGACTTACACCGAGGGTCAGTGCTCGAAGCGAGTGGATGAGGTCATGGAAGAGTTGGGCTTGATGAAGTGTCGAGACACACTGATCGGTGGCATTTCCCTACGAGGAATCTCCGGTGGAGAGCGTAAACGCCTGTCCTTTGCCACGGAGATCTTGACGAACCCGTCGATTTTGTTCGCGGACGAACCAACGTCGGGCTTGGACAGTTTTATGGCGGAGACGGTGACGGCTCAACTGCAGCAGATTGCGCGCGATGGCGGTCGTACAGTGATTGCAACCATCCACCAGCCTTCGTCGGAGCTTTTTGCACTCTTTGACCAGCTTTACTTGCTGTCGGATGGAGCTGCAGTTTACCACGGGAAGGCCACCGAATCCGTCGACTACTTCGCATCACTTGATATGCTTGTCCGTCGCTGATGAATCCGACGGACTATTTCATGCGGCAACTGGTTGTGATGGATAAAGCGAGCGACGAAGCTGGCGTGACTCGCGTTGAAAGTCTGAAAGAGGAGTGGCTGAAACGGCAAGTGCTTCCCCAAATCGACCACGAAGGTGGATCGAGAGAAAGTGAGTGCGAGTTCGAGGACTCTCACTTAGGATGGTTCGGCCAGATCGCCATCCTCGTTCAGCGCAACGTCGTCCGCTTCGTCCGCGACAAGTTTGCCTTCCATGCTGGCATTTTCCAGACCATCTTCGTGTCGCTCATTGTCGGATTGATCTTCTTGCAACTCGAGCTGGATCAAGACGGGATCCAGAACTTCACAGGCGGCTTCTTCTTCCTTGTCGTCAACCAGACTTTCGGTGCCGCGAACCCGGTCTTCGTCTCGGTGCCGATGGAGTTGCCTATCATCATCCGAGAGTACAAAGGTGGATTGTATCACCTCTTTGCGTGGTACTTCTCCAAGAACGTGAGTGAGTTCCCCATGCAAGTGCTGCTGCCCATCCTGTTCTTCGTACCGGTGTATTTCCTCATGGGGATCGGCCACGGCTTCGACGTCTTCATCTACATGCAGATCATCATGATACTCGTCAACAGCTGCGCGGTTGGCTTGGGCTACATGGTGTCGTGTCTGAGCCGCCGAGTGGACATCGCTCCCGTCATTGGCGTGGTGGTCATCCTGCCGTTTCTACTGTTTGGTGGGCTGCTTATCAACTCGGACGACTGTCCCGACTACTTCATCTGGGTGCAGTACATCTCGCCTATCAAGTACGGCTTCGAGGCGCTCATGAAGATCTTCTGGCGCCAAGTGCCCTCCATCTCGTGTGATGCTGCGAACGAGAACTGCACTGCTCGGACAGGGGCGAAGTGCTCAAGAACTACAGCATGGAATCGCGCTCCGCAGTGACGGATGGAGCTGTCCTCATCGTAATCAACGTGGCGTTCCGAGCCATCGGCTTCCTAGGACTCTGGATGAACCTCCGCCGGCAGAAGTAAAAAGGCAACTATTGCATGGTACCGTATTTCGCATGTAGACCAACACACCCCATGCTTCACATGCAAATTTTCCCTGTCAAAAGTGATGCTTCAAATTTATGAAAAAGAAAAAGTTTATTTTTAGACAGTCGCCTCTTCGACAATGACGTCTTCCTGGTCAAACTCGTGACTTTCGTCTAGATGTGGTCCTTCAAGCAGCGATAGCTTCTCAAGCTCTAAAACCAAAGAGCTCGCTGCAATACAAGTCGCACTCGGTTGCAGCTTGTACTGCTGTACGTGGCGGCCGATGCCACCTCTGCGCGGGCGGCCCTTTGGCTTCGGCTTCACACGAGCATTTGAGAACTGATGGGTGGTGGTCAGTTTTAAAAAAATGCCGTCACTCTTTCGGAATAGTGGTCTGTATCTCTCTACATGCGAAATCCTGTAATCGGATTGACGCACAACGATTGGCTGAAAAAGGGGTGTATCTCTCAAGGTGCGGTATTGGTCTACATGCGAAATACGGTACATAACTACATGGCTACATTCGTACATTGGGTTTGGGAATTTTCGAGTTCTGCGCGAAAATAGCTTTTCTGCCGAGGCAGCACAAGATGAAACCAACGTAGGAGTCGACGAGTCGTTAGTTTTAGATTGTCCTGATCGAGCTTAAGCCCTCCTGCTTCACGCGCCACCTACGGTTAACGTCCTTCAGCACTCCGGAAAATGGTGCGCCTTTCGTCTCGCTCCTACCTCCACTTGACCCCGGAAGTGGCGGGCGGAGATTTCGACCAGCCATTCTACGCAAAGGTAGTTCAGTTGGACACCGAGCAAGTTTCGTTTTGCAGCTTGCAAGGCGGGGAAGGTCAAGTACCACGTCGCGTGGCCGAGGCGCATGTGGTCATGGCGAGCGAAGTGAACAAGGCGGGAAAACAATCCCTGTTACGAAGAGCTGTCTCTATCAAGATTTCCGATCAAGTCCACTATGGCGAAGTCATCGCGGTTGAAGGAGACAAGGTCACGATCGCGTCTGTTGGTCATCAGTTCGATGCAGCGATGGACTCTGTGGCTGTAGTGGCTCCAGTTGTCGCACTCCTTCTGGAGCATGTACAATTCAGCTCCGACGAGTGGAGTCCGAGCGATATCTCGTCTCTTGAGGAGTCAATCCTGAAACGGCTTTTGGGAGGAGAAGGAGAATTGGGCTCTAAAACATCAGCTTGGTGCTCGAAGAACGGCTGGATGTGGACTTTCATCCCAGTCCAGATAAGGAGTGTCATTGGGTGGACCCTAAATCGGGCGATGAAGTCCGTTTCGCGTTGCAGCATGCGGTGAACTTCGCATACCACGTCGACGGAGGCGCCGGACCAGTCCCATCCACTGTCGGGGAGTCATTTTGCCGTCCACCAGAATGCTCTTCCGCGCTGCACCGCGACAGCACCGATGGTCCGTTAGGCGATGCTAACGGTTTCTTTGATCCATTTATGGACGATGATGACACTCCCCAAGACCAGTAGGAACAGGACCGTGGCGGTCATGGTCAGGACCATGGTCGGCATAACAATGCTAAACGCGCTCACGAAGCAGTGACCACCCCAGTCGATCCACCTGGGCATCCTCAGAAGCGGCCACGGACCGCCATTGACCATGACGTGCTCATTATTGAAAAACTCAGCGGTGACCCAGACCTCATGCAACGGTTTCTTGCCATTCGCCAGCGTTCCGAGGACCAAGCGGGTTCGTCAATCGGATCTGCAGTCGTCACAACCCAGGCACAGCAGCGCCCTGCAGCACCAGCACCAGCAAAGAAGGCGGCTGCAACATCAAAATTTGATATTGCCCCTCGTGAAGCCCAGCAGGTCGTACATGAACGCGTGACGTCAGCGAAGCACAAAGGTAAGTCGTCTACCTTATTTGTGAAAAGCCTGGCTCGGTCCGTGCACGTGAAATTTAAGGCACTTCCGGGAGTGTGCACTCGTGTATATGACCTGCGTTTCGGGTCAAGTGGACTCTCCATTCGTCATTTTGTCAGATTCCAACAAGCAAAGCGAATTGCGTGGTTGGAAGCTGGAGGTTCGAATTTCGACAACCTGTCTGCATCGGCGGAATTTGCCGCAGCTCCACCTGCCACCTGCATCGAAGAGGTGGGTGATGCAGCAAGAGTTTTCCTAACTTACGCCCGAGAATATTGTTGTGCGGAGCTGGTCAAGCTGGTCGAGTCTATTGTGGAGTTCATCGAAGAAACATTGGCTCAAGTCACATGGAGCTCAAAAGACCTGTCAGCGCTTGTCTACTGGATAAATGATATATTAGAGGATTTTCGCGGGGCTGCAGAAGCAAACGACAACCTCGCGTCGGTCAAACAGCGTTGTTCCTCGGATGACCGCCTCCTGCGCGACCTGATGTTTGTCAAACTCCATAGTCAGGCAGCGGACACGGCGCACACAGCCATAGCCGCACCACTTAAGCGCGAACGTGCAGGGGCCCAACAAGGTACAATCATTAAAAGCGAAGTCAAGCGAAGACTCGGCAAAATCCCAACTGGCGTCCTCAAGCAACTACCTGCTCAAGTTGACCCTGCATCCGGCGAAATCCGCGGTCTGTGCATGCGATATCTATCAAATCTTTGTTGTGAAGCCGAAAGTGATGGCGGCTGTCCTAGTGGGCGCGGGCACTTCGTTCCACGAAAATTGCCTCAAGCGGTCAAGAACGAGATCAACAGAAGATTTCAGGGGTTGAAGAAGGAGCACAAGCTTTGACTCCTCAAGGGTAGATTGACTGCGCGTCTGCCTCGACCAATAGGGATAGCGCAGCGGCAACACGATTCGGCGACAAGCTTTCTTGTCCCGAGTGGGGCAGCACTTGCGAAGCGGCCGTCGATCGGTACAGGCGAGCTAAGTTCGCGTCAAGTATCAAGTCCCGAAGAAAACATCAGGATAAATACAGTTCTCCAGTCTCAAGTACATGTTGGCGGCACGTGCTGCCAACATTGGTTCACTTGGGAGGTTCTGGAACGTCAGGAACGACTCTGGCTGACAGGGTACGCCGGACTCAAGCACTTGCTGACAGCGCTGCTAGTCCAGTGCTAGATGCAATGGTTCGCTTGGGAGGTCCCGGTAGCTGTCAGCCGAGTCAAAATTGCCTTCCGAGAATCAGTGCGTCCACAGGAACTCATCCGGTCAGAGGATTCTCAATCTCGAAGTCGTCTGCGCAGCAGATTCAGCTCGCGCTAGAACTAGAGCTACTGCGGCAAGAGTGCAAAGTTTCGACATTGCATCGTAACAATGGGTTCAAGCGCGCGAAAGCTAAGGAGGCTTACAGTATTGACAAACTCGCGTGTTCGACTCTCTCGCAAATCATCCGCTCTCATAATTGGACTGTCGAAGAGGCAACCCAATTTGTTCGAGGCGAGCTTAGTGACGACTGCAGGCCCAGCAAGGCCCTCAACCCCGACAGACTTCGAACGGTTCTACAAGGGTACCCTCATCTTGACCTCCTACTTGGCATAGCTGAACATGGCATCGATGTTAGATGGCATCAAGGCCCAACTCCGCGTCGACCTCCTCCCAAGAATCACGGATCTTGTCGACGCTATCTGCGCGCAGTGACCAGGGTATTCGTGAAGGACAAGATCGGGTCAGTATATGGTTGTTGACGCGGACATTCTCGATCGTTGGCCTGACGTGGAATACAGTGCTGCGCACGGTGTCAATACCTAGCGAAAAAGTCAGCAAGGCAAGAAGTCGCGTCAAGAATTTGCTAAAGAAGGGTAAAGCCTCCAAGACAGATTTCTACAAAGTGCTTGGGTCCCTTCGGCACGTGGCTGTATGTCTTCGCACAGCAAAGCCGTTCTATCAACGACTGCAAACTCAATGCAATGCAGCACCCCGATTTGGTTACGTTCGCTTGTCTAGTGGTTCAACAAAAGATCTGGTGTGGTTTGAACAAATATTGAGCCATGGATGTCTTGCTGAGCTCCCTTTAGCGATGTTTGGAGAGCTCTCTGCGCCGCATGTCGAAATTTACATGGATGCCTCGAATACAGGACTGGCAATCCTCGATCCAGGATCGAACAATTATATCCAGACCAAGTTCGATGAACAGGAACAAAAGTGGATCGATCCGGCTGTCGATACTAACGCGGATTTCTCGATCAATGTCAGAGAGCATCTGTGTATTGCGTTAGAGTTATGGACGTGGGGATCCAAGTGGAATCAGCAAGCCGGTGGTAGGCTCGTGCACGTTAAATGCTGGAGCGATAACATGTCGGCGGTGAGCTGGAGCAACAAACTGCAATCGTCAAACGATTTCAGTCAAGAAATCAACAGGGCGATCGGTTTGGCCGAAGCCTACTTTAATTTGCGCGTGTCAGCGCACCATCTACCCGGTTCAACGAATATCATGGCCGACCCGGCATCGCGGGCATGGACCGAGCCATATCTAACTCGGTGGACTAACTTTACACTACTGTGGTCACAGACGCCAATTCCGAAGGATTGGAGAAAACTCTACACACAATTCTTCAGCAACTTCAGTCCCGATCATTGGCCACGACATCATCTGCGAAGTATAGCGGTACTTGGAAGCAGTGGTGCCAGTGGTGCGGCTGGCTTGGCTTTTCACAATGGCTTCCCGAAAAACCGCAGGAACACTCATACCAGCTCGCGTTATTTGCCACCTACTGCTGGTATTATGGATGGAAGAAGTCGGCCTCCGGAAACGCTGCCGGTACCGTGCTCTCCAAGATCAGCCAGATCTCGTGGCATCATCGAAGAGCCCTCGGCTATACTGTCGGCCTCCAGCTTGCAATTACCGGAATGCGCCGTTCCGACCCACCCAGCCAGCCAAAGTCCCCAATTACGGTCACCATTCTCCGACACATGCACAAGCTTCTCAATTTCGCAGAAGCCCAGGACCGAGTCATTTGGGGGCTTCGGTCTTGGGCTTCTTCTTTCTTCTCCGACGATCCGAGTATTTAGCTCTTGGTGCCAAAGTGCAGTCGTACGCTATCCAGCGATCAGACGTGACACTCGTTGGGCATGATGGAAATGAGGTCAAGACGTTGAAACATGTTGTGGCGGTGATTGTTCGTTTCAGAGGCAGCAAGGCTGATCAATTTGGCGAAGGTGCAACTCGCAGACTCGAGCGGTCCGGGTTTCGGTGGTGCTGCCCAGTTCGAGCCGCGTGGTATTTAGTGGAGCACCACAAGTCTCTCAAGGTTGCGAAATCGACGCTGCTCTGTAGAATCGACGCCACCCGAAATCTCCAAGTGCGGCAAGTCGTGAATGTGATCAAAGGCGCAGCTAAGCAAGCGGGCCAAGCTCCGGAGCGGTACGGCTCGCATTCACTGCGAAGTGGAGGTGCGAGCGCCCTTTTCAACGCGGGATTTGACAGTTTGGCTGTAAAACTGTTCGGGCGGTGGAAGTCTGATGCGGTTGAGCGCTATACTCGCATCGGCGGCCGCCTCACGGCGAAAATGGCTCACGAAATGATGGAGAAGCCTGCAATTCTGCAAAATGTTGGGGTATCCGCCACGCCACTCCCTGGCAGCGGATTTGCTTAATACAAGCTTCATAATTTGGTGCCGTCAAGGCACGCCCCCGACATCAAGCAGCAACGACGGCGAATTGTAGACTCAGGAATGAATGCGGCGTAATCTTTTCTTAACCGTCACGTGATAATGCCCACTTCAACATGGGCAGTTACGACCAGCAAAAATAGCACCGCAACCGCACGTTCAGCTTGCAACTTCGGCTCTGATCGGGCCCTACTGGACCGAAGACGTTCGTTCAATCGAGTCGTACGTTGCAAGTTGGTAACGACCGTCAGTCTGGTCTCACAACGCAACTTGCAGCCAACAGCACAAGTCCAAACACCTCCAGAGCTTCCCAATGGCGTCGGACGCACCCGTGGACGAGCATTTCGTGCAGATCGAGACGCCCAGACCCGATGTCGAGAGCAAGTTCGTGTCTCCGCAAGCCCCCAAGTTCACGCTGCAGTGGCGCAACGTGAGCCTCAAAGCCACCGCCATCAACCCGCACACCAAGAAAGCTGAAGAGAAGATCATTCTCACCAATGTGAGTGGCTCAGCGCGACCTGGCGAGCTGCTCGTCATCATGGGACCGTCCGGAGCTGGCAAGAGCTCGTTGCTCGACTGCATCTCCGGACGCAACCGCAACGTCGAAGGAGAGATCATGCTCAATGGACAACCGTGGAGCGACGCTACCAAGCGCCAGACGTCCTACGTCATGCAAGACGACTTGTTCTACCAGACGATTACGGTGAAAGAGCACTTGGTGTTCCAAGCCAAGCTGCGAATGGGCAAGACGTTCACTGAACAACAGTACATGAAACGGGTGGATGAGGTCATGGAGGAGTTGGGCTTGATGAAGTGTCGAGACACTCTGATCGGAGGCATTTCACTACGAGGAATCTCTGGTGGAGAGCGTAAACGCCTGTCCTTTGCCACGGAGATCCTGACGAACCTGTCGATCCTGTTCGTGGACGAACCAACGTCAGGTTTGGACAGTTTTATGGCGGAGACGGTGACCGCTCAACTGCAGCAGATCGCGCGGGACGGACGAACAGTCATTGCCACAATCCACCAGCCGTCGTCCGAGCTCTTTGCCCTCTTTGACCAGTTGTATCTGCTTTCAGATGGAGCTCCGGTCTTCCAGGGAAAAGCACTGGAGTCGGTCGACTACTTCGCTTCACTTGGATACGCGTGTCCTCCTCTGATGAATCCGACCGACTACTTCATGCGTCAATTAGTCGTCATCGATAAAGCCACCGACGCTGCTGGTGTGGAACGTGTAGAGAAGCTCAAGAGGGAGTGGGCTCAGCGTCAGATTCTGCCACAAATTGAATCATCCGGCGGAGTCTCCACAAACGACGAGTATCATGACTCCCGTTTGAACTTTTTCGGCCAGTCACTCGTTCTCGCCCAGCGAAATGTGGTGCGATTCGTACGCGATGGCCTCGGATTCCGAGCAGCGATTTTCCAGACGCTGTTCATCGCTCTCGTCGTTGGACTCATTTATCTGCAGCTCGAACTGGACCAGAAGGGGGTTCAAAACTTCACAGGAGCTCTCTTCTTCCTGGTCGTCAACCAGACTTTCGGGTCAGCTAACCCAGTCTTCATCTCGGTGCCATTGGAGCTGCCGATCATCATCCGCGAGTACAAGGCCGGCTTGTACTACCTCTTTTCATGGTACTTGTCCAAGAACATCAGCGAGCTCCCCATGCAGATTTTCCTCCCGATCGTCTTCTTCGTCCCGTGCTACTTTTTAATTGGCATTGGCCACGGCTTCGACGTCTTCATCTACATGCAGATCATCATGATCCTGGTCAACAGTTGCGCGGTGGGTCTGGGCTACATGGTTTCCTGTCTGGTTCGCCGCGTTGACATCGCTCCGATCATCGGCACTATCGTCATTCTACCGTTCCTGCTCTTTGGTGGCCTGCTGATCAATTCGGACGATTGTCCAGACTACTTCGTGTGGATCCAGTACGTCTCCCCATCAAGTACGGCTTCGAGGCCATGATGAAGATTTTCTGGGAACAAGTGCCCACCATTGCGTGCGATGAAGCAATTGAGAACTGCACAGCACGAACAGGAGAAGATGTGCTCAAGAACTTCAGTTTGGTCTCGCGAACGCCATTGGGAGACGGGCTCATTCTGCTGGCTATCAACTTCGGTTTCCGAGCCGTGGCATTCATCGGCCTTTGGTGGAACCTACGCAGGAAGGACTAGAGGCAAACTCAAACTAAGCAAGATAGACGACTTCATATCATACTAACACAAACACAACAAAGAAACATGATCATGTTAACATCGAACCAAATGCTTACGAACCACAGGCACCTGTCGATTACGAACCTAGTCGCTTTGACCTTCAGGTTCTGAGCTGCTGAAGCAAACACTCACTAGTAATTGTGACTTCTAGTTGCCACTTGACGCCATCGCACACCCACAATGACATCGGTACGTTGTTTCTACCTGACACGTCGTGGCACAGCTACTTACTCTTTCTCCGTATCAGGCAACCCGCAACTTTCCAGTGTTTTTCTTTCATGGTTTGACAGCCACCAGCGCCGCCGGTGACAATATCAAAGCGAAACTCTTATCAGACGGACGTGCGTTTGTCGCGCTGACCTTCGCCGAAGGCGAAAGCTCTCTCGAGGGGATCATGAGCCAGATCCCGAAGGCGATCGCCGAGATCAGAGAAGTCGTGGCCAGCGATACGAGGTTTGACGAAGGCTACGTCTTTGTGGGGCATTCCATGGGCGGGTTGATCGCTCGAGCTGTGATCGAAGAGATGGATGACCACAAAGTGCACACCCTCGTGACGCTTGCCAGTCCGCACTTCGGACTGTTTTACGGACCACAAGAGGCCGATTCCATCCCATCGACGCATTTACCTGCCGGCCTTGGTGAGTTGATGATTCCGTCGAGCGTCTTCAGCTTCAAAACGTACTCAAACGAGGATTATCGTGGTAAAATGCAACAGGACTTTGCTCGTCTCACCTAAACGACGACGTTCAGACGTCGAACGCTTTCGTGAATTTGGCGTGGATTCCCGTTCGCAAATTGTGGCTGAGCTCGAACATCGTTCATTCAATTTACCTCAACGCTCCAGAGAACGACCAGCTCGAAACGGAGAAGCAGCGGCGTAAAACCAATTTCCTCAAACTCAAGGAACTGCACGCGTTTGCTTCACCGAACGATGGGGTCGCAGCTCCGTGGCAGACTGGCGTGTTTGGCCACTACAGTGAAGTGAATGCCATGGACGAGATCGAGTCGAGCTTCGAAGGGTTGCGAATGCTGGACATGAAGCTGACGGTCGAGTACAAGAATGACTCGTATGGACTTCGCACGCTGGATGAGCGAGGTGCATTGTTCCGTCACGTGGTGCCGGACGTCCCTCACACGGGCTGGCTACTGGATACGGGACTGATGGACAAGAACGGCATGTGTAAGTTTGACGTCATTTTTGAAAACTACGTGCGCCCGACACTTTCCAAAGAAAGTACTTAGCCAACCTCCGGGGTTCGTACTCACTAATAGCGCTTCAATTGTCTTGAGAGGTGGGTCTCTTCATCGGGTTCTTCAGCAAACAATTTGCTCGTATCTATCGCCTTCAATTCTGTGGGAAGGTTTGACTCAACTTGAAAAGTACGTCGTCACAGGTCATGCATGGACAGCAATTGTCTCCAGCCGGGACTCACGACTAGCTGCAACTCGCTTGCTATTCTGTCCTGGCATTGATACTATCAAATTCCAATGAATTTGTGGGATTGTAGCTTGGTGAAATGAGCTATGAAAAAGTTATCGTGATTAACTGATACGGCAATCGCCTGCGAACTCTTGTCCACTACAGTGGAGCAGATCACCAACGAAAAACATGCAGCAATTCGCTCTGCTCCTTCGCGTGTTGTAGCGTCAGACAAACCTCCCGCTTCACTCACCTATTTTCGCGATCGTAATACCAGCTCCGACAAAGCTAGGAGATCCGACGGCAGTGACAGATAATTCACCACCGATCGCAAAATTGCCACTCCAAGCGATTGGCGCACTTATGTTCTGATCTGCAACGAAGGGGACCTCATTCTCCTCGAGAGCACGGCCATTTTTGCGAAGCTGGATAATAGTACCCTTCTTCCTTGGTTCCAAGTACACCATCACGTTAACGATGTACCATCCAGGCACGAGAAATACGATCGCTGCTCTTTGGTTCGTGAACTCAAACTAACGGCATTCCAACCGCCCCTGTTCAGTTCAGCCACGTTATCCGAATCCACCTCAAGATGCGTCATTTTCTTCGTAGATGGTTGAGCGAGATACAATTTCGTCTCCATAAGCTCAGCTGTAAGGGACCTCTTTGTCTCCTCCAGCTCTTGTTGAACGTCTCGGAGTTTGGCCTCCGGGATATCGATGCGCTCAACTGGAACTGGCTTAAGTTGAAACACGAAATTTGCTTCCCAAGCTGAGCTTGGAGACCGGAGTACTTGGACTGTTGTAGCCAACTCGAGTCGGAGATTGTTATCATCCAGAGGAATCAGGCGTCTCGTTTTCGAAACACCCAGCTCTTCTTCGTTCGAGCCACTTGACTTGCTGTCGACCGCGTAGTCCAATACCTCCTTGAAAATCTGTTTACATGTTTGCATTCCAATGAGACTTTTACCGCTATCCTTTGATAAACTAGGAGCGGCACACTTACCGAAATGTAGTCAGCAATCGGAGCACTAGCAATGAGAAAAGATTAAAAGCTAGTGTAAAAGGGATGACCACCGTGTATAATACAAAAACGGATGACCGCCTCGTGCGGCGCAAGAAAAGATGAATGAAGCGTGTATACACTTACCAGAGACGTCAAAGAAAGAGAATGTATTGCTGCCCGCATAGGAAAATCGCGGGAAAAACCTTGCCTCGAGCGATATGCAAGACGATAAAAGAAGGCCGCGACACTCCTGTTCCGGTCTATCTACGAGTCCGATGTCGGCATGACATCAACGCCAAGGCGGTAGCTTTCGACGACGCATTCTTCCAAAGCTTGAACTTCCATCGAGATGGTTGACCAATCTGACAAGGTTACTTCCCACGAGTATCTGCCACCATTTTCAGACCACGAAGTTACTTTGCCCCGCAAGTGTGGGCGGGATCCAGACGCTCCTTGTTGATCTTGAGTGCCTTCGTGCACAACGTTCCAGTGTACCGGTAGCGGTCGAGCAGGATACTCGGTGAAAAGGCGAATCAAGCGGTCCTCGGAGAAGAAGACGTGGTGCTGATTTTGATCGCTCTGAGCCAACAACTCAACCAGCTATACGCAGTATACGAGCCCATCACTATACGTCTGATTAAAACAAATAAAAAACACTAAGGATGTCATCCGGTCCCGTACGAAACACACGGAAGTCAGCCCACACAAGGAGTTCAGCCTTTTCACACTAGATTTTAATCCGCAACCCTATGCAGTTTGAAAGTTTAAGGCTCTGTTTGCATCAGTACAAACAACTTTATCGTTGATTAGCACACTCGGCATGCATTAAACGACCAACGATAACCATGCAGCAGTTTCGCTCAGTTCCTTCACATACTGAAGCGTTAGACGAATTCATCGACCTCGCACTTCACTCGCCTATTTTCGCGATCGTAATATGAGCTCCAAGAAAGCTAGAAAAACCCTCAGCAGTGACAGATAATTTGTCTCCAAGCGCAAATTTGCCGCTCCAAACGATTAATGCACTCGTCCATTGTTTGTCAACACCGAGGACCTTATTCTCCACGAGAGTATCGCCATTTTTGCGAAGATAAACCAAAGCACCATCCTCCTCTGGCTCCAAGTCCACCACCGCGCTAACGATGTACCATCCAGACACGAGAAATCGGATCTCTGCTCCTAGGCTCGTCAGCTTAAATTGGTCAGTCTCCAAAGCATTCCAAATAATGTGACCGTCCTTGTTCAGCTCAGCTACGGGCCTTGCACTCGCCTCGAGATGCGTCATTTTCTTCGTCGCTGCTTGTGCAAGGGACCTTTTGTCGCCTCCAGCTCATCTTGAACGTCTCGTAGTTTGGCTTCGAGAATGTCGATGCGCTCAACTGAAACTGGCTCAAGTTGAAAAACGAAATTTGCTTCCATAGCGGACTGGACAACTTGGACGTTTACAGACAGTTCGAGTCGGAGAATATTATCCTTCAGAGGAATAAGTAGCCTCGTTTTCGAGGAATTGCGCAGTTCTTGATTTGATCCACTTGAACTGCCCAACGCGTCCTTGAAAATCTGGTCACCATGATTCCAACCCAATTTTAGCACCCCTCTTTAGTAAAATCCAGGAACAACCACTTACCGAAATATAGTCCGCAATACGAGCATTAGCAATTCTGTTCGTGTTTGTCAGGTAGATCTCCTCAGTCATGTAACCCGTGCTCCTGTACGAACGAATTAGCAATGTTGTGACTAGCTGGCATCATCTCTTAATTGTGTTTTTGACCTACCACCGATGCTTGCTCTGTTGGTGTTCGAGGGAAATGCAGATCTTGTTCCCTTCAGACGCGAGTTCGTAGGCATATTTCGGTGCTGGTGGGGGTGCAAATGCCGTCACGCCTCTTACTTCTGCCGGCATCTCTACCCTTTTTCCTTTTAGCTGGGCGAATTGGAAATGCGCTTGGACTACTGCCAGAGAAGGACCTTGTCACTCTCTTTCACGAAATTGACAAGATTGATTGATCCAAACTAATCAATTTTTTAGCGAAGAAAATAATGCAACAACACGTTTGATTGAAGTGCTCTCAGTCCAATTTTCACCCATTTTTTCCAGAAAAATCAAATTGCGCCAAAAATTTCTGCATCCAATCCATCAAAACTCAAATAATGGCCACTATGGCTACATTCTCCCCACCCGTTGGCTTATTCTCCAAACTTCCACGTCCGACCACAATGGCCTCCGAGACCACAGGAACAACTGCATTCGACAGGATGCCAGCGCCGGTGTATCGCTTCACAATCACCACGAAAGCGGACAAGCTCAAAATCACGCTAGAAGAGCCGAAAACCAGGAAGCAATGGTGAGCAACTCCACACATTTTACAGTAGTTAAGATTTCTCACAAGACCTATCACTGCAGGACTACTGGCTTTCTGGAAGAGGAGCAGTTTCTGACCAACGAGAACAAGACCACACATGCAACATTTGCAGATTACGCCAAGGTGCTTGTCCTTTTATGACTTACAATTACTACAAAAATAAGTGAAACTTTTGTGATGCTAGGTCTTCAAGGATACCCTGGAGTTCCTCATGGAATCACCAGTATTCAATGAAGTGCAAGCTGTCGGTTCGTGTTTCGTTGGTGATGCGCTGAAAATACGACGGTCGCTATATCAACCTACCGGTATCGATGAAGACTCATTCAGTTAGGAATGACGGTGAAAATTCAAGTTCTGCAGTCCGCGTGGACGGCCACGTACTATCAACTGCAGCCTATCTCGCTCGAGAGGATTGACTTCCTAGAAGCCAGACTGCGTGATGTGGAGGAGGAACTGGTGGAAATCAAGAAGCAACAAAGTGAAGCGAATTCGCAGCAAAGTGGAGGGAAAACGCTCCTACGCGCGGTTTCGGCAATATGCCCCAATGTGAAAGAGGACGAAAACTGGTCTGGACGCTCCTAGACAGTGTTCAGTATGAGTTGACCGACGAGGACAGTGCAATTCGGTTTCTGGAGGGGAGTTTACGTCGTGAAGTTGAAAGTTTGTCTCGAGGTACCACCAGAGGAGGGGACCACCATCAGATTGTTTCAGAATTTAAAGGAGCAACGGTCGTTCGTGTTTAATAGAAGCGATAGCAAAGTGTATGCTTCATGGCTGCATTCGAAGAGGACGACGTCGTGATGGTGACCGTGTCGAAAGAGCCTGAAGATTTCACTGCTGAGCTCGGCTGAAAGAATTGCCGAATAAAAAGGGACAAGGAGTAGCAGAGACTGAGATGGAATCGCTTGGTAGCACCGAATTGTGGTTGATTTTGAATATACGTCTTGGATCGGGAAAGTTGAGAAAATGCATGTTCTCGTTTTGGCCGCATGGTACCTGATTAGCGTGAAGACGTTCTTAGCTTCAAAGAAGGAGGGAGCTAGTGCTTTGCTTTGCAAAAATGGCAGTGCTCTCGAGTCGACCAAGGTCCCCTTCATTGAGAATTAGATGACGAGCGCACCAATCTTTTGGCAATACATTGTCCGTCATGGCCAAAGGTACTTCAATGTTGGGGCTAATATTATGATTCAGCGCCAAAAGTGGCCATTACTCGAGTATTTGATGGACAGTAACCCATTGGATGCAGGCACATTTCGTCGCAAGTTGATTTTTCTGGAAAAGGACGGAGAGCGCAAGGAGCTCTTGGCCAGTACAGGGACAAGAACCAGAATCAATATTTCTCAATGCCAGACTTCGTGATGTGGGGAAGAACGGGGGGCACAATCTGAAAGAGGAAAAGGAGTGGAGAGTCGGTGTTAGAGCGGAGCACACGACTAATTTCACTGTTTCTAGAGAGCTGGCGGGGATAATGTTGACAGCGACAGCCCCCCAAAAAAAAAATAAATAAATGAAAAAGTCGGAGCGGAGTTTTTCAGTACTTCAGTATTCAACAGATAAAATAGTTTGTTGTTGCGGTATCCATTTCATGAAAATTTCCCAGTCTTCGTCGTTTAGCGAGAACGTTTCTAGTTGCTTTCTAGGTTTAATTCACTCGCCTTATTTTCTCATTCTTGGAAATATTCGTGTTAAACGCAAATACCAGACCACGTTGATTCTTTTACGAGATTGACAGCACGTGCTGAGAACACGAATCCAACGTGATAAGTTTGGATCAATCAAAGGTCCTTTCGCTGCCAGTAGTCTAAGCGCATTTTCCAATTCATCCAAATTCTACAACCAAAGGAAAAAGAGATGCCGGCAGAAGTAAGAGATGTGACGGCATTTGCACCCCCGCCAGCGCCGAAATACGGCTACGAACTCGCGTCTGAAGGGAACAAGATCTGCATTTCCCTCGAACACCAACAGAGCAAACAGCGGTGGTAGGTCAAACACACAATTTAAAAATACTACCAGCTACTCACACCATTGCTATTTCGTTGATGCAGGAGCACGGGGTACTTGACTGAAAAACTCTACATGACAAACACGAACAAAATTGATAATGCTGGCACTGCTGACTACGTTTCGGTAGGTGGTTGTTCCTGGAGTTTACTAATGGGCAATGCTAAAGTTTTGTTGGAAACATGGTAACCAGATTTTCAAGGACGCGTTGAGCAGTTCAAGTGGATCAAATCAAGAACTTCGGAGTTCCTCACAAACACGGCGACTTAGTCCTCTGAAGTATAATATTTTCCGACTCGAACTGTCTGTGAAATTCCAAGTTGTCCAATCCGGCATGGCAGCAACGTTTGTTTTCCAACTTGAGCCAGTTTCAGTTGAGCGCATCGATATTCTGGAGGCAAAACTACGAGACGTCCAAGATGAGCTGGAGGCGACAAAAAGGTCCCTGGCTCAAAACACTACGCTGAAAATGGCACGTCTTCAGGCGGAGTCGAACAACGTGGCGGAACTAAACAAGGGCGGTCAGATAGTTTGGAATGCCATCGACCAATCTGAGCTGAAGGGTCAATTTGAGCTGACGAACGAAAGAACCGAGATTCGCTTTCTCGTGCCTGGATGGTACATGGTTAGCGTGATGACGTTTCTAGTTCCAGAGAAGGAGGGGGCTCGTGTTTTGCTTTGCAAAAATGGCGGGTATCTCCAGGAGATCGCGGTCCCCTTCATTGAGAATCAGATGACGAGCGCACCAATCTTTTGGAGCGACAGCTTTGCGATCGGAGATACATTGTCTGTCAAGGCCGAACGTTCTCCTAGCAATGTTGGGGGTGGCATTGTGATCCAGCGACAAAACATGTGAGTGAAGTGAGGCCGACGGATAATTGTCCGCTGCTACAGTCCGTGGAGGAGCTGAGCGAATTGCTGCACGATTCTCGTAGTTGATCCGATGCACAAGTTGAAACGAGCTCGTAGGCGATTACCACACCAGCTAATTAACGGTAGCATTTCGTAACAGAGTTTCCTTAAAGATGCCACTTAGTACTTGATGGATGAAGCGTATTGGGAAACCAAACGATGGACTGGTGAACCTACCGGTAGTAGTAGCTTGATGCAATTCTTCCGATGGTTCTTCTAGCGATGAATCTGGTGATGAAGCAACCATTGTTAGTAGAGATGTATACATCTAACATGCAAATCGAAGCGAGACGCGCGTCAAGCTTCATGTCCTCAGACAGACCGTGCATTTTCTCAACACTACCGATTCAAGACGTGTATTGAAAAGCCAAAAAACAACCCAGCTACCAACCGATGCCACCTCAGTCTCTCCGCCTTTGCTACTCCTTATTCTCTCCCTAACAACCAACTCCTTGTTCTCTCGACCGCTTTTATTCGGCAATTCTTTCAGCCGAAAGCTCAGCAATGAGATATTGCAGCTCGTTCGACGCGGTCACAGTCAAGTTGTCGTCCTCGTCGAATGGAGCCAGGAAGCATACACTTTTCTCCGTCGTGCTTCCATTGAACTCGAACGACCGTAGCCGTTTGCCACTCCGAAACAACATGATCGCCGTCCCGTCCTCTGGTGCCTCGAGATCAACTTTCAACTTGACGACGTACACTCCCCCTCCAGAAACCGAATTGCATCGGTCAATTTGAACTCATCACTGTGTAGGAGCGTCCAGACAAGTTGTCCGTCCTCGTTCCGCTTGCGAAATTTTAACGAAAGCGCGCGTAGGAGCGTCTTCCCTCCACTTTGTTGCGTCTTCGCTTCACTTTGTTGCTTCTTGATTTCCACGAGCTGCTCCTCCACATCTCGCAGTCTGGCTTCGAGAAAGTCAATCCTCTCGAGCGAGATGGTCTGCAGTTGGAAGCGGTACTTGGCCGTCCACGCGGACTGCAGAACGCGAATCTTCACCGTCAATTGCAAGGTGAACGAGTCGTCGTCTCGAAGTTGATATAGCGAGCGTCGAATCTTCGAGGCATCACCAATGCCACCCCACCCGACAGCTTGCCCTTCATTAAACACTGGTCTGTCCATGAGGAACTCCAGCGTATCCTTGAAGACCTACTGGTAGCAGCACGAAAGGTTAGCTCCTTGTTTGTACTAGTTGGAAGCATTAAAGAACAAGCACCTGGGCGTAGCCTTCAAGTGTTGCATGAGTGATCTTGTTCTTATTGGTCAGGAACTGCTCCTCGTCCAGAAAGCCAGTGGTCCTGTAGTGTGTAGCTTTCATGAGAAAAGCTAACCTAATAATGTCAAAGTTAGTGGAATTGCTCGCCATTGCTTCCTGGTTTTCGGGTCTTCCAGCGTGATTTTGAGCTTGTCCGCTTTCGTGGTGATGGTGAAGCGATACACCGGCGCTGGCATCCTCTGGAATGCAGTTGTTCCGGTGGTCTCGGAGACCATTGTGGGCTGACGTGGAAGTTTAGAGAATGAACCAACTGGCTTGAACGGGGAGGATGTAGCCATGGTGGGTAGTGAGTCATTCATTGATGTAGTGAGTCATTACCGATGCGCATACAAAATAAATATGAGCAGACCAGTGTCGCCCCTGCCACTTGTAGAAACACATAATAACTAGGTTTTGCTACTAACCCATTCGTGTGGCAATTTATTTCTTCACTTTGGTCTGTCTGAGAAACCCCAGAAAATATTTTATGTCATTTCGGTAAACCTACCACGCACCTAAAACGATTTCTGAACGTGAGGCGGCCACTCCTTCCTATGAACTCGCTGGGCATAGGCTTTTGTTTTAAACTAGCCATTGTTTTGTTGCTGTAAGTGCAGCTCTAGCATCACGTGATTTCTTGACGATCACGGACAGTATGCTGAAGCAGGAAGTACTACCTTTTGGGCAGTGAACGCTCACTGACGACTGCTCTGAAGACAACAACCATTTTGATGAAGCTCGACGCTTAACAATGGTTGCTTCATCACCATTCCGATGATTCTTCCATTGATGCATCTGAATCGCTGAAGCTATCACTACCGGTAGGTTCACAAGTCGATCCTTTGGTTTCACGATAAGCTTCATCCATCATAGAGTAGTTTGATGCATCCTTAAGGAACTCTCTTACGAAATGTTACCGTTAATTAGCTGCTGTGGTAATCGCCTACGAACTCTTTCCAACTTGGTGCATCAGATCACCTACGAGAATCGTGCAGCAATTCGCTCAGCTCCTTCGCCGACTATAGATCACTTCTCTCACACGTTTTGGCGCTGGATCATCATACCAGCCCCAACATGGCTCGGGGACCTTCGGCCTTGACAGACACTCTATCTCCGATCGCAAATCGGTCACTCCAAACGATTGGTGCGCTCGTCATCTGATTCTCAATGAAGGGGACCTTGTTCGACTCGAGAAAATTGCCATTTTTGCAAAGCAAAACAGTAGCTCCCTCCTTCTTTGGAGCTAAAACCACCATCACGCTAATCAGGTATCACCCCGGCATGAGAAATCGGATCTCGGTTCTTTCGTTCGTCAGCTCAAATTGACCCTTCAGCTCAGATTGGTCGATGGCATTCCAAACAATCAGCCCGCCCTTGTTTAGTTCAGCCACGTTGTCCGACGCGGCCTGAAGACGTGCCATTTTCATCGTAGCTTCTTGTGCCAGGGACCTTTTTGTCGCCTCCAGCTCATCTTGGACGTCTCGTAGTTTTGCCTCCAGAATGTCGATACGTTCTAGCGACACTGGTTCAAGCTGGAAATTAAACGTTGCTGCCATACCGGACTGGACAACTTGGAATTTCACAGACAGTTCGAGTCGGAAAATATTATACTTCAGAGGACTAAGTCGCCGTGTTTGTGAGGAACTCCGAAGTTCTTGATTTGATCCACTTGAACTGCTCAACGCGTCCTTGAAAATCTGGTTACCATGTTTCCAACAAAACTTTAGCATTGCCCATTAGTAAACTCCAGGAACAACCACCTACCGAAACGTAGTCAGCAGTGCCAGCATTATCAATTCTGTTCGTGTTTGTCATGTAGAGTTTTTCAGTCAAGTACCCGTGCTCCTGCATCAACGAAATAGCAATGGTGTGAGTAGCTGGTAGTATTTTTAAATTGTGTGTTTGACCTACCACCGCTGTTTGCTCTGTTGGTGTTCGAGGGAAATGCAGATCTTGTTCCCTTCAGACGCGAGTTCGTAGCCGTATTTCGGCGCTGGCGGGGGTGCGAATGCCGTCACATCTCTTACTTCTGCCAGTATCTCTTTTTCCTTTGGTTGTGGAACTTTGGATGAGGACCTTGCCGTTTTCTTTGAACGAATCACTTTCACGAAAACGGCAAGGCAGACTTCGATTGATCCAAACTAACCAGAAGTGTTCTCAGCATGAATGAAAGCCGTCCTATTTCCACCGACATTTTTAGAAAAAATTAAACGCGCCTGCATCCAATCCATCAAATACTCGGTAATGACCATTATGGCTACATTTTCTCCCCTGTTCATTCACTTGGCATTCTCCAAACTTCCACGTCAGACCACAATGGCTTCCGAGACCACTGGAGTAACTGCAATCAAGGTGATGCCAGCGCCGGTGTATCACTTTACAATCATCCAGAATGGCGAAGAAGTAGGGTCGTACGTGTTCAAAGGAACCACGACTGAGCGCAAACGTGTATGCTTCATGGGTCCATTCGAAGAGGACGACGACTTGACTGTGACCGTGTCGAATGAGCCTCAAGATATCACTGCTGAGCTTTCGGCTGAAAGAATTGCCGAATAAAAGCGGTCGAGAGAACAAGGAGAAGCAGAGAATAAGAGACAGAGATGGTAGCACAGAACTTGGTTTGATGTTGGCTTTTAATACACGTCTTTGATCGGGAAAGTTGAGAAAATGCAACCGTACATCCAAAATAACAAAGTCGTGAGTTGCGCGAAGAAGCTCTGAAATTTGTGTTAGATTCGCCGTGGAGTTGCATGGCGGCGATCACATAGCTTCTCGATCTCATGGAGCCGGGAGGGCTCCTCGAGGCCAGCGCGCGACGGTGTGAAGTACTTGAGAAAGTTCAGGGCTCGACTAGGTACAGTTGAAGCATCGTTGTGGCACGAGTCACGGCGACGTAGAAAGATGAGCGCTAAGGCTGGACCCGAGTGAAGTGTCTGAGCAAGCCGAGGACGATTTTCTCGCCAGTGAGCCCTTGACATTTTTCGGTTGTCAGCAAAGGCCGGAACGAGGGAACTTGGTCGACGGAGACAGTGAAAGTTCGATCTGACATGGCTACATTGACGCCAGTGTGTTTGCGGACAGTGCCGGTGTCTGAAAACAATCTGTGATTGACACCTTGAATCAAAGCACTGTCATTTCTTCTTCTTCTTCTTCTTCTCCCCTTTCTCTTATTAACAGCAAAACCTAGCAGCGATAAAACATCTCGAGGCTGGTAATGCATCATGATTGATTCTTACACAACAGCGCCAGAGCGAGCGAGCCTCATCAGATTGCCCGAGGGGTTCTCCAAGCGCATTATTAATAGGCAAACTCATGAAAAAGTTAACGCGCGTTTTGATAATTGGTTCACTTTCACGCAACATTTGTTTTCCGTACTTAGCCGAGGTGGACGACACAGGTAACACGCAGGTAATTTATAAACTGTGCAGGGCATTAAATCGTGTGGTACACCTCGTGAAGGTTCTATACCTGTACCTGCGTAAATGCATGGTGCTTTTATACAAAAATTACCAGGTTATTTGATACTGCAAAATCATACGTCCGCTGGGATCCACTCCTTAGCTCTGAAATAAATTTCAGAGAATTATTTGTCATTTCGGTGAACCTACCACGCACCTACCCAAAGCGAAATCGATTACTACGAAGTATGAACGTAGGGCAGCGGCAGCGCATGGAACCTATGAACTCGCTTGGGCAAAGCAAAAATCAAAACTCGCCAATTTGTCGCTGTAGGTGTAGCTCTAACATCACGTGACTGTTTGACGATCGCAGACAGTGTGTCGTATGTTTTGAAGCAGGAAGTACCTTTTTGGACGGCAGTGAACATGACACGACTACTCTGAATGCAGCAACCATGTTGATGAAGCTCGACGCGCGTCTCGCTTGATTCGGATGAAAACTCTCTACTAGCAATGGTTGCTTCATCAGCAGATTCATCACTGGAAGAATCATCGGAAGAATCGCTGGAGCTACTACTACCGGTAGGTTCACAAGACTCAAATAGTTTGGTGCATCCTTAAGGAACTCTGTTACGAAATGTTACCGTTAATTAGCTGGTGTGGCAATCGCCTACGAACTCGTTTCAACTTGTACATCAGATCACCTACGAGAATCGTGCAGTCGTGGAAAACACAAGACGGGTCATTCGCTTGTCATTGAGTGGAGCACGCTGCGACTCGAGATATTCGTCATTCACGCGGAGCTCGTCACGTGTATTCGTCCATTGAGGAGCCAAGCACACACTGGCGGTGATCGTGAAACACCCCGCGACTGCGAAACGGACTGCAGAGTTGTCTTTTGAAAGTAAGCCACTTCCACTGAGAAAATTCCACACAATGTGTCCGTTCTTGTTGAGTTTCTCCACGTTTTTACGATGCTCCTAAGAAGACGGGTGAGCCATTCTTCTGGATGCTGGCAAGGGCCGTCTCCATGCAAGTGACTTTGCATTTGAGCTGGTTTAACTCTTCAACGACAGCGGCGCTCTCCTGTTTCTCCTCTCCCAGCTCACTCTCCACAACTCGAAGCTTGGCTTCCAGAATATCAAATCTGTCGAGGGTAACCGGTTGCAGCTTGACAGATATTTGGCTGTCCACGCGTTCTGCAGTACCCGAATTTTCACCAAGAGCTCCAACTGCATTATGTCATTTTCCAGTGGAATCAACTTGCGGCGACTTTCGCCTGCATCGGATTTGTTCAGTTTGAAGTCATCATCGCCGTCTGACTCTCCAAGATTGTCCATCAAATACTCCTTGAAAGTCTAGGAAGACAAGTGTCAGTGAAGACCTCAGTTCCACTCCACTTTAACGGTATTTTTACCTTCATGTAGTCACTGAGACTCGCATTGGGGATTTTGTTGGTGTCGGTGACGTATTCTTTATCGGCCAGGAAGCCAGAGCTCCTGCGCATGGAGAGTATTAGAATGTGACAGCATTTAGTTGAGGAAATAATAGAGTTTGCACCATTGTTTCTTGCTCTTCCGGTCCTCCAGCGAAATTTGCAGTAGAGGTCCCTTCTTCGCGATCTCGAAACGATACGTTGGCCCCTCGCGCACGAACGCCGTAACTCCACCTTCAGGTTGCGCCATGTGGAAGATAAAACTGACAACTTGTTGGTCTGCTTGCGAGTTTCGTAATACGGTGATCAAATCATAGCATTCTCGGAAGTTCGTGATTGATTGATGATGATCAACAGTCCGTTCTCATCATTCAATCCGGTAATTCCAAGCCATTTCGCATGCTAAACGACCTCACCCAAAATGCTCTCGAGGAAAGATGGTCAAGCTCTTCTGTGCAGTCGTTGGTGACGTCGGAAGCGCGTTCCCAGTGGTCATCGACACGAGTCAATCGGTGGGAGACCTGAAGGAAGCGATCAAGGCGAAGAACTTGGACGACCCAATCCTGAAGCATGCATGTCGAAGACCCTGCAACGTTTCCTGCCAAAGACAAATGACGGCGCGGGGCTGGCAGACGATGATGCGATGCTGCAGAAGAAAATTGACACTTCCAAGATGAAGAAGCTGCGCCCGACATCAACGTCTATCTCCGATGAAAAGCTTGATGCGGTGAATAGGTACTTTCCAATCTTGGCCAAGGCTCTCGGAGATATTCATAGCTGGTAAAGACGAAAATCGACTGCATGCTCGCAAGTGTCTGAGCGCTGTTCGATGGCGGTGTCCAAATACTGGCTGAAGAAAACATTGTGGGGAAACGAGTTCACGGAGACGGAGCCTTTGAATTCGCGCTCAAGCGCGGCAAGAATCGAATTTGCATTGTGCTGGCGAAGCGTGATAACATCCAGCAGGGACTTGTTCAAGCTGATTTGGGGAGCGAAGCACTTGCGGATGTCGAAGGACTGCCGAAAGTGCACAGCATTGTCACGAACTTTTTGAATGGGTCTTCTCGAGAAGTCTGGACGACAGAATTGAGCGTGCGACGCCCGTGATGATGTCGATGGAGAATGACGTTCCTGCACCGGAATCGAGTGAAGCAGATTGCGGGCATTATTTACAAGTAGCGATCAGCAGTTTTAATATTATTGTGCTTTGCAAGTAATTTGGAAAACGTGATTGATTTTGGTGGATTTGAGCGATAAGAGAGGCAGATTTATAATAAATCGAGGACAGAAACCAGCGAGTCTGGGAAGATTAAAGCAAATACAGCCACTTTTACACAATCAAAACTGCAAAAGTGGCTGATTTACAGTAATCCAGATGCACCTTCCCCTGGTCTTAGTCCAGCTTTAGGCGTTTTTGATACTACTTTACTGAGCGCCCCCTTTCTTTGGCACACATTTGCACTCACCGGTGCTGGATTTAGCACGCTAAATCGGGCGGCAAAACGCGTGCAACGCATAATAATGGTACAGGATAAATCACCTAGTGTTAGCGCACCCCCATGATATCCTCTGACATTTTATAGTATAAAGTGTATTACTTCAAAAATCAGCTGTAACGTTCCATCCATGATAATATATTATACAGGATTTTCCGAATTTCAGCCAATCACAGCCATTCGTATAATGACACTGTATACACCGTATACACCAGTTTAGCGACCAGAACCAGCCAAACCCCAAGCTGCTCCTATGACTCCTCCCACCGACGCAGTCGACGCCTCCCCGTCTCCAGCCAATGCCTCGCCCTCTAGCCCCCTCCCGCCCCAGTTCCCCTCGTCGAAGCTCCTGGCATGGCCATCACGGAATTCCCCACTTGGAAGGCCTTTTCCGCCTATTTCCACGTGTACCAGCGCCAGACCTTCCAGGTATACAGGTGCAAGACTTCCACGTCGGTGGCCACCCGCAACCAGAGAATTGTGCAAATTGTGGCCAACAAGAGCAAATATTCGCTAAACCCTAATGCAATATTTGCGGCCAACCCCGTCATCCCGGCCGAGATGGACTACTACGCCAAGACGATGATCTGCACCCACGCAGGCAAACCGCGCAGTCGCAGTCGCGGCCTGCGCCCCAATCACCAACTTCGAGCCATGCAGTGTCCCGCCAGGATCAGCGTCCTGACTCAGAAGAAAAGTGGGGATCACTATTTCACGTCCCCCAGTGGATGGCAAGTGGTCGTGACGCAGCAGAAGCCCGTGCACAACCACCCGGTGGATGCAGAGACCTTCGAAAAGTACCCTCACAATCGACGGGTGGAGGACCCGATGGTTCTGGAGGCCGTGAACGCTCTTCGGAAGGCGGGCGTGAAACGACGGGACATCCGCAAGTACATCACCGAGAAGGAGCCGAGCAAACACGTGACCCGATGCGACGTGAACAATCTGCTGACGAAATTGGAAAGCGACGACAGTTTTGTGACGAGACTTTCTGATGCAGCACAAGTGGCGACCACGAGAGGTGACAGTCGAAATGAGTTTGTTGATACTGTTGCGGCGTCTAACGAGGTGGAACAATTGGCTTCAGCGTCTAACGAGGTGGACGAAGTGGTGTTCGATACTACGGGGATCAAGAAGTGGCAGATGAAAGGACGGAGGTGGCGCTGCAACCTGCTGATAGTTCTGTACGTTTTACATTACGTCGAAGTAATGGAGGCAAGGGAGAACGTGTCATCGCTGCAGAAGGTGCTGGTCAGGGTGGAAACCGAATTCCCTCAATTCAGCGTCTGTGCGATGACAACCAAGTTACCAGTTCCAGTTTCAAACTGCGAGTGAGTCGCCTTGAGGAGCAGAACGTCGCACTTTACGCGCAGAACACGAAGCTTCACGAGCAGAATCAGCTATTGGTCGCCGAGTTGAATGACGCATGCCAGAAGGCTCGAGCGGCAGAGGCGAAGGTGTTGATGCGGCAAAGGTCCGAGGCAACTCTAGCTGAAGGAGTGAGCGTTTTGTCCCAAGAAGTGACTCGGATGAAAGCAGAAGTCACAAAATGGAGGTTGCTAGCCTTGCAGGGGGCTACTCACACCGCGCCTTCTGAGTCTGGGTCGCAGATTTCCCCAGTGGCCGTGGGCTCCGACACGGAAACGCACGCAACAACGCAACACTTGGCAAAAGAGCTTTGAGTGCGAGCAGCGGTGAGGATGCATCCGAGTCTGTGCGACCACAGAAACGTGCAGCCACTCATTCAACCGCCGAAGCCAGCGCAAGTACCGAAGAGAGTTCAAGCGCAGATTAGTGCTGTCGATCATTAATGTGATTCAAGCGTGGCTTTCCAGTGAACGATGATGTTGAAGTGAAGCTGGCGTTCCAAGAAAATGTGACGGTCGGAGGAGAGTCCACCAGCGAAAACTTTTATTTTGAGTGAAGTGGAGTTATATTTCCTTTGATGTGTGAAAGTCACTGCCCAGTGAATTATGCTGCTTTTGTTTGCGGGCCTCGTGCGGTTTGCTTAACATTGCAGAAAGCGCTGTTTCTAAAAGCCTTGCAAATTCTGCGCCAGCCTCTGCAAATGTCAGGTGCAAAGAAATGGGTATCGCAGATATTGACCTACAGTAGTCTAAAGTGTCGGGCGAAGAAGTTAGAATAAGTTCGAGCGTTCCTGAAGATCGTCAACTGAATTGTTCAAACTCAAAGAAATCTCCACGCAGTATTGTCAATTTTGCCACTGCGGACAATGGAGCGATTCCCGCAGCCGTCAGTGACAGTCTAGTAAGCTACCAGATCCTAGTCATACACATAAAAAGAACAAGTTGGACTTTCTCAACGTTCACGCCCTCGCACTGACTAAAATCTAGTAAACCAGGATCAAACTCTGTGCGAGGGTCGGAACCCTCGCACAGACGGTTTGGTAAGAAGAAGACTGTTATAACATATATTTCATGACTGAACCTTCCCCTATGTCCTCTATAAACGTATACTGTCACTTCAACCGACTCAATCACTTCCGCATTTACCCGGTCAAAACACGCTGTATCCATGCCGCGCAGTACATGTATCCCACGTTTACGGAGTGAGGCTTCACCTACACGTGACCATTTGAAATGAGTGCACATCAAACCCAGTAGTTTTCCCTATGCTATAAATCGCCTCCCAGGCCGTCCCAATGCGTGGCTCAGGATGCAGATCCGCCCGGGTGAGGTAGCTGGGTCCACGCTGCCGCTTTTGTTCCATGCCTTCTGCGGCGAGGGCGAGAGCGAGCACAACCGCTGAGCTCCCATTTTCAGTGTTCGTCATGAGTGCGGAATCAGAGTGACTGATTGCTGCCGGTGGTCTGCCCATTTTCTAAATTCAGTGACACTTTACTAAACCTGTGTTACGACTTCCCAGATGGCTGCGGGAATCGCTCCAATAATATCAGTGCGTACGCCTGGATGATACTTCAAGTAATTTATTTCTGGCCGATATTTATTCATTGGCCGATAAAGCACCATGACCGACAGGCCGTGGATCAAGAAGTGGCTCTTCTTGAGGCCCTTGTTCAAGTGCCTGCACAAGTTCTGAGCCAACATAGGGCTAGGTGTGCTGCATTTTGGCAACGTTTTTTCTATACGTCAGATTGCGGGGCCGCGCCTTGTCCAAGTGTGAGCTAGCAAGCAAAGGAGTGCCACCAACCAATTATCACAGGAAATCAGAGACGAAAAGCGCTCAAAGTGAAGGCCCCCTCACGTGCAGTACTCCGCGCTGTCTTCGAACCCGCTCACGCCCGCCGAACTGATGGAAGCTCAGCAGCCGCCGCATCATACTAACCAAGTAGAAGGCACTGTAGCACCACGCGAAATGCAACCAGGGTCGTTGGCCTGCAGAAGCAGCAACACCGCGGTGCCGCGCGAGGCTCAGGGGGTTCGTGTCGCTCTTGACCAGCGGCACTGCAGAAGAGACAAACGCGAAGGCGCACACCAAGACTCGCTCTTCAAAAAGAAGCAAAAGGCGGGCAAGCGGCTCAAATGGAGCAACGCCGTGGTCGCAGAGCTCCTTCGCTTGCGTTTTAGAGACGACGAAGTAAAAAATCGCATCGACTCTGCGGATACCAAGATTAAGAAGGCACTTGCGTGGCAGTTCTTCGCCAGCAAGCTTTCACAGGCGCTGGGGCTAGTCATAACCCAGGATCAGGTACCCGCTTTATAGTTTCTAACAACTTGGTACTATGTATTAACCTATTTTTGTATGCATGTATGGAACAGGTATACCAAAAGTATAGGAAGCTCAAGTGCGTTTATCAAAAGGAAAAAGAGAAATGAAGAAGACTGGCAACAACCCTCGTCACTCAAGGAAGTTGATGATCAACTCTGGGATATTTTGACAGACGCGTTTTCATCGAAAGAAGGTCTGAGTGGTGAGACGCTGCTCGACACAAACGCAGATCAGACGGAGGGAAGTTCGGACGAGGCTGAGGTGAATGGGGCCCCGGCAGCTTCTCCACAGGGAAGCTAGCACCAGTCGTGCAGCTAGCGCAAGCAATAGAGAGCGGTATGACGGCTATTGCAGCTGCAATGGGCAGTCGTCCCGCCAATGATGACCACTTTCGTGCTCTTGCCAATGCCATGGAACAGCAGACACGTGCTCTTGAAGCTCAGGAGCAAGAAACTCGTCGCTTTCAAGAGCTCCAGCTGCAACTTATGCAGCGCCTACTAGATAAGACAACTTAACATAACTGGTTGAAGTTAATGCACACGAAACAAATAGCAGAAATGCATTGAGGTACTAAATTTCCACGGTGTTATCAAACCATGAAGAATGCATCAGCTAAATCATTGCGCTTCGCTACCCCTTGTAAATTGGACAGTGGCCTTTCGAGATCGCTTAAGTCTTTATTGGGTCTTGGACGCTCCGCGAAGCGAAGTGGGTCGTTCTCTCCTACAATGAATGAGTCGCCTAGAATAATTAGCAGATTATGAAGCACTGCGCAGCTCACGATCACCTTACAAATACGCGACGACAACTTCTGCTCTAGCTTGCCCAGAAGCACTCTAAAACGATTTTTGAGTCTTCCAAAAGCGCACTCGACAACAATACGAGTACGGGAATGAAGCTTGTTGTACAGTCGCTTGCGTGCGTCTTCCACTGCCTCGCTCTCCGGAAATGGGGTTAATAGATGAGCCCATATCTTATAGCCAGCATCACCGAGTAAATGTTTTCCTGGAGGAATAAAAGAAGACAGTCTGGAAAGAGTTTACATGTTAGAACCAAAATAAGAATTGTGAGAACTGCAAAAGCGTACATGCTTACCTTTTCTTCACACCAGAGCCGTTCCACACTGACTGGTCGTTGTTGGAGCCTGCTCGAATGGATAATGAGCCAAAGTAGCCACGATGGTCCACAATGGCTTGTACGTTGACTGCAGGGCAGTTTTTGCGGCAGTACCACCCCTCAAAATCGTGAGGTCGCGGGATTTTCACCAGCGTACCGTCGACAGCCCCGACGACATCAGGAAATCCCGCTTTTTCTCGAAGCCCCGCACGATGCCCGGAAGATCGCTGGGCTGTCCCATCACAACATACGTAGAGGCTAAATTACTTAGCACATCTAACGTCTCGTTAATATATACAACTGCTCGTGGTCTTGAAATTCCAAGTATTGACGCAGCTGCATCCATGGTGCATCCTCGAGCTAAGTAGATGATAGTCAGAGCTACTCTCTTGATCAGTCTTGTACGGCTGTTAGCTGCAGGTAACCGAGGGCTGACGTCGCGGACAATCTTGTAGATGCGAAGAAACGAAGCCTTGTCCATCCGAAGCTTCTTGTGGAACCAATTGGTACATGGTGCCTGCATAGCTTGCTCAAACGTTCGATTTCGAAACGTAGAGGTGCCAGTCGGCGAGGCACGAATGCTGCGCTTGTCTAGTGCAGCTACGGAGGCGCATGAACACGCAGTAGTAATTACTGCGATGACTGCTGCTGTCTCGTGGTCCATGGCACAGGTGTGCTGTGGCTGGCACAGCTCGTGTTGGTGTTCTGAAAACTGGTGTTCCAGAACGAGAACCAGTCCAAATCGGTACATTGTACCACTTTCTATTGACCAATCAAATTGCTAGAATTCAGAGCTCAGAACTTGTGCTGGCACTTGAACAAGGGCCTGAAGCCCTGGTGTGAGGCTCTGCAGGACCGCATCGACGATTCCGTTCTGGATTGTGAAGACGTGGCGTGGGGCGTCCAGCGCCGCCACCTGCAAGTTTCGATACCTTCGCGGAAGGATAAAATCCCAGAGGGCGAACAATTCGCCGGTAACCTAAAATTCCCGACTGAAGTGGAACTAATGCCGTGCGTTGCCCGGAAAGCTCTGGATATGAAGACACTGCCAACTATTGTATTTGGGGGACCTCGGTACGAATATGGCCGAGCTGATAATGGTCGAACCGCTTCGATACTGCTTACTACGTAGTACGACAGAATCAAACACGTCGATGACGGCAACCTGATCGTCTCAAGTTGAGATTATTATTACATGTTTATTCATCCGAAAACATGTTTCATCTGAGACTCTCAACGCAGACAGATGAAACATGTTTTTGGATGAATATAATAATACGGTAATTTCTTCCTCTATGAGTCTGACCTTGTTTTGTGCTGTTGCGATGCGAATGTGCAGATCTACTTGAAAGTATTGAAGAAGGAGCAAAGTTTTGAGCCTGGGTGCGATGAAGCACTTATTCAAATTACTAAACTACAATATTGAAAATGACTTGCGCATATTTAGTCTTAGTACTAACAGGTCGGCATACCCACTAGTATCGAACCCTCCGCGGCCTCTCGGGCACAGCCTAGCAGTGGTGCCTTAGCGGCTTGGTCTGTTGGCCTAGCACTGGTCTCCTAACGGTACGTCCGTTGGTCTATCACTGGTTATCTAACGGTCTAACACTGGTTAGCTAACGACACGGTCCGTTGGTCTTGTACAGCGGCATCGAGGTCCGCTGCGTTGCCAGTGAGTGGTTGTAGGCTTTGTCAAAACCCTCCACTACACTGCCCTCCCAAAGTCTACATCACTCAAGCACGCCTTCTTGGCACGGTCCGTTGTGGATCCTGTGGTGGCCGATCGGTTGGCCTCGACTTTGAGTTGGTGAGTGCGGCGACATGCTGCACGAACAGCCTGTCGTTCGTCGTCGTCGCGAATTGAGTCAAAAGAACAGGAATGTCTTTGGATAGGTGAGTTGTCGATTCCCACGAGTCTTCAATCGATTCGAGGCCTTTCCAGCTTACTAGCACTTCGAAGTCCTTTTTCCCCTTGTTCCAGCGAGCTTCTTTCAGCTCTTGTACCGACAGAACCAGTCCCTGTGCGGCGATGTGGTCGCGCACTTCTTCGGTGACTTGCAGTGAGTCATTACCAAAAACTTCAGTCTCGACGGGTGTACATCAGTCTCTTCCCCTGTCAGCAAATGCCGTACACCAAATGAATGTGCGTCTGCTCGTACCACTTGGTAGGGCCCCACCCACGTGACAAGTAACTTATTGTAGTGCTTTTGGTCGACTCGCGACCTTAACACGTAGTCTCCAATGTCAAAGTTAGGGTGTGGGTGCTAATTAATATCTGTTGCAAATCTACTGGACGATCTGTTGCATGTTAAACCTACTGGAAAGCTGTCGTCCATGTATGATTAGCTGTTAGGTGGAATAGGTCGTAGAAGCAACAGGTATTTAGCACGATAAACCTGCAACAGATAGCTAGTCGGGGGATATGTTGCTCAACTGGGTGCTTATTAGCTAAATTTTATGGTGGTGTCTTCAAAGCTTGGGCATCGTGCCGCTACAGAGAAATCTTAATCTCCTCCACAACGTTCACGAGCACGAGTAATACCCTCAATCAACTCCGTTAGCTGATAGTATTTTGTCAATCCATTGACAAATACCACGCTCCACTCAAACACACCATCGTGTTGGGACATCCGAACCCCACCAACGGTGCCAATGCGGTCTTCGAGCTCAGCGTGTCCATTAACCTCAATACTAAACGTAAACAGCACGGACCACTTCAGCGCTCGATATGGATCATTTGTCAGCAGCGGTGTAAGTCGTTCTGTGCTGTGAAAGTTGGTACTGGTGGGGTCTCTACTTAAGGCGTCTCTGGATGCTCGTGGGCGGCCTGGTGGTCGTCTTGCAGGTATGCTTTCTTCAACAAGCTGAAGGTCTAGCTTCTCAAGTAGATACAGAGAGGCTATAATGTGGGAGCAGATCCAGCCTGAATGCATATAATTTTGCAGCTGCATTGAAGTGCACTGCGAATTGTTGTGATCTGCAGAAGGCAAAAACCAAAAGCCACTTCAGCACAATACAAACGCACCATTATGAGGTATGTACCTACCGTTTCCAGTTTCCAACACGGAGAAAGGTCAAATGGCTCCATAGCCCGAATCTTTTCAACGTGAACGGCAACGTGTTGAAGGGAAAGAAACTTAAACTTCAGATCGTTAATCCGAGTCCGGTTGCCAGCTCCACCTTCAAGAGAGAGCAAGAAGCTATATAACTCGGTTAGTATCGCACTTTCATCAGTCTTTCAACGCACGGGTAGAAACATTACGTTCGTGCACGTTGTGCAGTAACTGGGCAGTCGGCCAGGTTGTCAGGACGCACCATACTCATCGTAGAATTGAATACGATCTCTGACGGAACATCGCGTTCACCGGGTTCATGCACAAATCGAAAATTGTCTGGTTTAATCAGATACAAGTGAGCTTTGGCTATTGCAACACTCGGTAAAGGACCTATACAGACATTCATCAGTTAGCATTATACGCTTTTGATCTATAGACTTACAAAAAGATAACCTTCGCAAATGTGTCGTTGATCACCGTCAGTCAAGGTGTCGACATCCAATATCAACAGTCTTGGAATTACGCAGTCCAGTACGGTGAGAGCAGGCGCTTTTTCGAAAGCGAAAACGACCACTTTGACAACTTTGTGGTGACTTTCGATAGACTGTTGTGTCGGAAGCACACCAGGTATACCAGAGCTACTTACGCTCCAGCTTTCCCATCTTGGAGTCAAGTACACCGTTTCCATCCACTCCGCGTACGCGTTCTCGCCACTCTCCTTCCAGAATCGAATAATTCGCTTGGACAAAGTTCGAAACTGGAGAACTGAGCGAGTCGTGTGCAATATCCACAAGTGCGGAAGAACCCACTCCTTGTAAAACGTTGAATCCACTAGTATATGTTTTTGCTTCCTGGCTTGGCGAAGAAGGTGCTCCCAGCAAGATAAAAGGATAGCGTTGGGCCAAACGGTTTTTATAGCACTAGCAATCGCTTCTGAATGATCGATACTGCAGCAAGCAACATTTACATCCACGCTGAAAAAACTCGTGCGTACTTAATAATTGCTCGAAACATTTCTTCGTAGGCGACTTTGCTTTCCGTCCGGACGAACATGTACACCCACGGTCTAAACCTTTGAACGTGCTTGTTGCGGGTCCATTCAACTGAAATACCACCACAGTCAACCAAAGTCCATCCTAAAAGTGAATGCGATAGGTTCCATCGGTTGACATAGCTAGCGAGTCATCTTGCGCGGTAACAGCCCGTCGAACGTTCTTAAAAAGTGCCCTGGAAGTCACAATCATACCGAAAGTAGGCGTTTGCGTACCTCCATCATCGAAGTAATGCTGAAAGCGCTCAAGAACAATCAACTCGTTCATTTTGGCGAAATCATTTTCATCAGCGCTGTGGAACTGTTCGTAAGTCTGACAAAGGCGCGGCTGAGTCCACACGTCGATATCATTGAACTTTTCAATCTCCCAGCCATCCTTGGCTTTTTGTTTTAGAGTTGCTTTTCAGTTCTCTAACTTCCGAACGTCTGGAACAGATTGAAGTAGTTCTGCGTTGTTCTTGTACTTATTGAGCAACATGTTCCGCACACGACTCGCTCCCATTCCCAGCTTAAGAAGCGAATCAATTTCAGGTTTGTGAACCGCGGGGATGCCGGGTTGGGAAAGTACTACATGCGATCCCGCATGCGATCCCTTTTGGAGTAACTCGTATCTTGCACCGGAATCATACGTCTTTACTTTAAGACGGTGAGGGCATCCTCGTGAGAACGACACCTATACTCGATGTTTGTCGATTGGTATCGAGTGTTGTACGTGTACACAAAGTCATTGAAGCTCTCTTTTGCAATATTTGCAGCTTCTAAAGACCCGAAAAATCAACTGAAATGTAGTTGTTCACATTTGAGCTTTCCAAACGAACTTGTGAAGTGTTGGGGTCGCTTCTAGAAATCGTATCCATGTCGTTACCGTAGTCAAGCATCATAGCTCTAGACGCACAGCGATCTATCTCCAATTCATCACCAATATCTTCCAAGTCACCTCCAACAGGAAATTCGCTGTGAGCCGGTTGGTCGTCGCCAACCACGCCAGCATCTGCACCTGAAGATGCTTCACCTTGGACACCAACATTTCTTTCAGCAGCTGGAAGAGCTGACAGCCTTTCAAGGGCTGCCTCAGCAAGCACCACGTCCTCAACAACACTATCGACGTCATCCCCCATCGTGCAGAAAGATGAATGCAGTAGCCCCCAAGTAAAATTGGTTTCACAACAGTCTAGGGTGTTAAATATAGTCTAAACGGGTGCAACTGAATTCGCTGAATCGTCTGACTGAATTCGCTAAATCGTTCGCAGAATTGACAATGAAACAGGATCCTCGATAGTCGACCACTACTATCTGTTGTAGGTTTATCGTGCTAAATACCTGTTGCTTCTTCGACCTATTCCACCTAACAGCTAATCATACACGGACAACAGATTTTCAGTGCGTTTCAGATGCAACAGTTCGACCAGTAGAATAATAACAGATATAAATATTATCCCGTTAGGGTGTTGGGCTGATTTCTGTTGTCGTTGGTTCCGCACTGTTTGCCGTGCACGCTCTGCTATCATTGGCGTGTGTAGTGCATGAATGCTGCTTCGTAGTTTACCGAGCCACTTTGCGATGCCTTCTGGCTGCTTAGGTATCTCCATAATCTCCCGTTGTTTGGTATCCATGCAAAGCGCTAAAGGCGATGGAGCAGCTAAACCACAAAACAACTCCACCGGAGCGTGATTACCCAGTGACGGAACCGTGGTGTGGTTCAGGCTCGATTGCACCATGGGCACGAAAAATGTCCTGTCGTGGGTGTCAATCTTGTACTCTAGGCATAACACACGAAGTACTTGTATAATGTCCCGATTTGCGCGCTCAACACTCCCGTTTATCCACGGCGAGTATGCAACAGTGAAATCATGACGTGCTTTCAGGCGTCGACAAAGTTCTGACATCACCTCGTTTCGAAAATGAGTTCCTTGATCGCTAATCCATAGCGGTGGTAAACCATACCTGCTGTACCAAGCAAGCGTCGCTTCTACTACCACTGTGCTTGTTGGGTTAGAGCACGGTGTCAGCTCAGTGAAATGCGTAGCTTCGTCTTTCAAGACCAAAAGGTACTTGTCGCCTTCAAAGCTGTCACCCAGTGACAAAATCAAAGTGTAAAGCGCCGTTCCTTTCATGTGTCCGGTACGTGGGTCCCCATGGACGTTGGATTACCTTGGCGCCTTTAACGTGTTTGCACATTAGACAGGAGGAGAGAAAACGTTCGGCATGAGCGCGAAGCTGGTGCACCTCAAAATGGCGGCTGACACCTTCAATTATTGCTTCTCGTCGACGGTGTCCTTGGGACCCGCAATGAGCCACAATCAACAGTCTTTGTATGAGTTACTGCGCTTTGCGTGGGATCCACCATTTATCTCCAATGAACCAACCAGTCTTCGTATCACCCGTGGCTGAGCTAGGTTTTTCCATCACATGTTGTTGTTGAACACGTACAATTGCTGATCGAGATGGCCATTCAAAACCTGGATCATCAAGCGGTCGCAGTTGTAGTGGCTGAGATACCCGTTGTGATTCCTCTGACGGCGTACTCGTCTTTCCCTTGTTTCTTTTGCACCTCTTGCGGCGTTTTGAGGGCTCTTCTGCTTCGTCACGGATCCGCTTCCTCAACTTCATGACGTTCAGGTGAACGGTAGGCTCATGATTTCCTGCCCATCGTGACAGCATATCGGCCCAAACGTTTGACTCTCCATCGATATGTTCGATTTCGTATCGATACTCCATAAGCTTGGTTGACCACCGAAGCAGTTTACCGCGAATGTGCTTCTTAACTTCCTTGCCTGGCGCAAAAATATACACCAGGTTGCGGTGATCGCAGTAGAGCTTGAAGCCACCAGGCCGGAGTAGCAGATAACTGAGTTTATCACAGGCACAAATAATGGGGTATGCCTCCTTCTCTATAATACTCCAGTTGCACTGTGGCCCAGTGAAGGTGCCGCTCAAACAAATCAAAAGCTCGTGTTGCTGTTCGTAGACCTCTTGTTTTGGTTGCCACTCGATCACTTGGGATACCAAGACCGACCAACCAGCATCACTCGCATCAGTCAAAAGGCACAGCGTTGCTCCGTCCTTCGGGAAAGCCATAGTCACACTTGTCGACAACAATTTCTTCATGTCGTCGTAAGCGCCCTTCTCCATATCACTCAAATTAATCGCTATACCCGACGCCACACGTTTTGTGCGCATAGATGCCTATGAGAGCGCGGCGTCTAGCACATCTTGCAGCGGGCGGGCCACCCTCGCGTAGTCGATGAGCGAATCTCTCATCCAATTAGTTGCACAGAGGAATTGTTGTAGTTCCCCAGCAGTCGTAGGATATGGCATTGACTGGAGCGACCGAACTCTCTCAGGGTCGTGATGTACACCTTCTCCATTAATCATCTTGCCACACCAGCGGACTTCCCGTTCAAACAAACTCGACTTCTTTGGACTGATTTTGAACCCGAAAAATCAAGCAGTTCGAACAACCGTTCCAGTTTCTCCAGGTAAGTTTCAATATCGTTGGCAAACAACAACAAATCGTCAATCCAGACACGAAGATGCTTGTGTAGCAATTCCTCTAAACACTTCTGGATTGTCGACTGGAAAAACAAAGCAGCGTCTGTGCAACCTTGTGGTGGTAGTGGGAAAAACAGCAAAGCTCACACTACACAGAATCTTAGGAAGATTTTTAGATCGATTCAGGGTCATATTGTTGATGCGATGGGTTCATGTCCGTCGAGGGCAAGACACCAACTGCGCTATCATCCTAGAAACCGCTTCTAATACATTTCGTTCTGAGTCTCGTGTTGGGCACAACTTCAAAATAAGCTACATGTATCATGGTGTTTCGATAGTGCGCTGTTTTATTATGTAATGAGCAGTCTCAGAAAATCTCCATTGCATCTAACTGAGCGCTCTCTCGTAACAGGTTTAAAATACTCGAGAAATTGTGTTGTAAGCGGACTGATGGGTGCCACACCAGAAGCGTGGCGTGAATGTTGCTAGAACTAAATGTGGCGCGAATGTCGTTTCTGACCGGTTGGGTCAACATTCACCCACTTTGGCATACAATATTATAAATTATAAATTATTCGGATGTTTTAGCTTCCAAATTGTAAGAAAGTTAGTTTTGTTAAATTACATATATGTCCAAATATGCGTTTATACAGGATCGTCGACGGTTCACGAACCCACCTAGACTCTGGATATAAATATCCAGAGAATTTTAAGCCAATTTTCGGAAAGCGCGCGATGCTCTCTTTTCCACAATCTCGGGGTCAACTGAACAATTACATTAATGTAGCTTATGCAATGGCCATCAGCTCATTCCGATAAGGGAACGAGGAGAGGCGGGTCTTTCTTGAGCTTGCCGCGTGTTCTTCGAGAACTGAAGTGAGAGCTTCGAACGCGGGGCAAGCGGAGCTGAGCGGTTGGCCGCAGTACACTAGGAACCGGTATGTACTGGTATACCGGTATGGCACATTTCATGTAGAAAACATAATTCCCTCGCTGCGCCATGGGAGCCGTGTACCACGTGGACCAATGGGCGGTGAAATATTTGCTGGGCAATTATTGTCAAGTGGAGACGGGCGAGGAAGGTGAAGAAATGTTCGAAGAGGACAACGAGCCTCGGTTTGTGCTGTTCGTGGACATGGAAAGTGGCGAAAATTTGGATCGACTTGGTGCAACTTTGCACTTTTAGTGCAATTCAACGTCCGAGTCGAGAATTTGTGGAAGCGCTGGCGAAAATTGCGGCGATGGACACCAAGATGCAGCCAGACAAAGCAGGAGTGGAAATTGAAGTTCCGGTTCGAGTATATTTTTCGATTCCAGACAGGAGGTTTACTAAGAGTCCAAAGGAGGTCTTGGAGATGTTATGAACGCTGAGAAGGTGATCAAAGAGGACTGGGAGAAATTCACGCAAACTCCTGGGAATGAAGTCCCAGCACCACAATCGTTGAGGTGCCGGTTTGTGCTGGAGCCGATGATAGCGGACTTTGAACCGCTGACAGTTGATGACCAGTTAGCGGAGACGATGGACCGACTGGTAAGCAACAACGTGCATTTTTCCCGTGTCTCTCTGTATATTGGTAGAGACCCAGAGGCTCAAATGGACATTCGAAGCTGGACAAATGCATTTGGGAAGCTGCTTCGAAGTACTTTTGGACCTTTGCCGATAGACCCACAAGAGGCGAACACGAGGTACTGTCCGGATCCGAAGCTTCCTCGTCAGATGGCAGTACGGCATCAAATCAACTCGATTCAGGTTTGGTGCGATGGGTGGCAAGAAGTGTCGGAGCTGGCAGCGGCCTGCTCGGCAATTGCTGTGAACCAGACAACGAGGAAACTGACGATGGAGTTGTGCATCGACTACGCGGACGACGAGAAGAGAGCTAAAGCTTGGCAGTGGATAGCGTACGCCTTTTTCTCGAAACGGGCGCGTGCGCATTCGTCGCTGGAATCGCTTACCCTTTACGGTTCTATACATCGTTGCCAAATGAGTGTTGCAGATGCCGAGGCATTCGCAAACATCTTGCTATCCGAACACCCTGAGGAAGAGCTGTTTGGGTGTCCGCGCGGGAAGGTCGATGAACGAGATGCAACGCTAAAAGCAAAGTCTCCGATTCGTTGGCATTTTGACGCGAGTGGTCAGTTGGCTCCAACCTCACAAGCATTGACTGTCGAGACACCTATCGCGTTCGTGCGCACATTTAGTGATGATGGAAAGAGTTTGTGGGTGGATGCACTCGTGCCAGGTTTTGGAAGATGCCAGCTTCAGCGTTGCGATTTGGTCTTTGATGATGTTCATGAGCTCAGTAGTCGTCGATGCAGCTTGTCAGCACTCTACCTTGCCTTCCCAGACGAGAGCACTTCTTTCCTGGCCGGTCTGCCTCGTTTCCTGGCAGTAGTCGGGCCTTCACTTACGTTTTTGGCGCTTGGCAAAGTGGAATTGGATGTCGATGAAAATCTTTTTATCGGGTGCTGTCCCAACCTGAGGGAGTTGGCAATCCGCTCAAGTTCAGTGGAGGCTCGCCTTAACTTCCGAGATTTTCATGCGAACAACAAGCCACTTCCAGCTTTGACATTTAATCGAAGGGATATTGCTGAACTCGCGGCCGACCTCAGCTTGATCGACAGTCCATTGGCCAAGTGCGTACGCAAGCTTCGAGTCCGGGTGAATGATGTAGTTGGCGATGAACTTGTTGACAACACTTTGAACGCGGTGGTTGAAATGCTGAAGGTGAACCCGTACCTTGAATATCTTGATGTAGTCTTGCCACAACATCACGTCGTTACGGACATCTTCGCCGAGTATCACCACAAGGAAGTTCGTCACGCAGCTAAACTGCTCCCGGTTGAATGCAAGGCAGCCTTCTTGAGTGTGCTTCCGTCTCTGGGGGACGCGTCTGAACCGCGTCACAAGCGAAGAGTTGAAAGCAGAGTTGGAATTGAGGGGCTCGACGAACATGTCCTCCGCAGGATTCTTTCGCTTGCTGCTTCTCCAGTGTCTCGAGAAGTTTACTTTCGCCAGGCCGAGGGGATGGATTCCGACGGCGAGCGCAACGAAATACCTCTCTAAGGCGGTATCTGCTGAAGGAAAAGTTCCGCTTCGAATTTCACGCTAGCGACCCAAGTCCACGAATACCAAGAGTCCAATTGGACTCGTCTGCAGCATTTTGGCAGTATCCTTACGACCGGACTCGACTCCAAACTCTTGATCAAGGTTTTTTCTTCTCCTGAATCTTGCATTTAATACACATCCTTCTGAAAGAGTTGATCATACCGCTAGAGTCTAAGAAATCGAATTAGCTATAGCATGATTTGCTTCTGTACTGCGGATGTTTGTGAGGCGGCCAAAACCAGCGAAAGTCTTGATTGCTGCCTTGTGAAGGCTGGCCGTGCATTACAAAGTCCGGTGTTGAAGTAGCGTGTCCCTTTTCTCACGAGAATCACACTACTGTACTTGTACATTGCACGAAATGAATCGGAAAGCACCGGCCATTTGCATTGACCCATTATTGGCCAGGGCTGACTGCCAGAATACATGTCCAAAGTCTAAAGCAGTTTAGGGATGGCTTGATTCAGACCTAATTTCTAAAGCTGTTTAGGAATCGAGTTCCAGGTCTGACCTCAAGGAGTGACTGGAGAATCATGTTGAACTCGATGACGTCAGGCGCCATCGTCACGATCGTTCCAGGGCCGAAAAGTTCAAGGTGAACGCGTTTCGGCGGTCTGGAACTCCATCCTTGAACTTGGCTCTCGAACTATTCTTGCACGCCTTGAAGTTATCGTAAGCCATCAGGCATGGCTCATGTTGTGTTGCCGACATCCGTGATGAGTGCACACGCCTCAGACTGCATTGTGGTCGACCATACAAACGCCTAAACGTAAATCCGGTACAGTGCTTGGTTCCAGCATCCGAATTCGTTGGTACAGCCCATGATGAGTTATTGAAGCGAAAACCCCTTGTCCACACTGTACACGTTGATTCCAACGGTTACGGTGCAGCTGGGCATCAGCCCAGGAGGTAATCGTTTACGAGCCGCTTTTCGTGCAGGTCCAAGTCGTTTTACTACAGCCGGCCCTTCTCAGTATTTGTGGTTCTTGAGTCGCTCGCTGCTGGGCGTCGGCTACACAAGCTGCAACACACCAGCCTCTCGAATCTAGCTCTAGGCTTATTGCTCCATGCCAGCGCCATTCTCCCATTGCCAGCCACAGTTTTCTCAAACTATCGCAAACCAAAGGCAACCGCATCAGTAGAGGTCTCGCCCCATCTCAATCTGAGCCATGCACGCTGAGCCGGTCATTCGGTGGCCCTTTTCTAGCGTCCGTTCGTTGAAGTCCTCGTCTTACCGCTTGTGTCACCGCTAATTAATTTCTTCGGTTAGTCCATGGATCCCCAATTAATGTTAGTCTTGGCTTTAGTAAAAGAGTCAAGCATCCACAGCATTGACAGTGCACTGCACACCCGAGAGATGCTCCACGTTGCACAGCGGCTGACCCAGAGATAGGAACCGCGAGCGCCTCGCGATCGTGATGTCGTGTCATGCCCCTGCATGCCAAAGCAGCCAAGTCGTTGCACCTGCCCCTTGAAGGCTGCTTGGCAAAGACTGGGGATGAGCTCTGTGTGTGTTTTAATCCCTCGTTACCGCTCACGTGCTGGGGGTCGACAGCGCCCTGCACTCGACAGCTCCGTTCTCACTTTCGAATTCGCCTTCCAGCCCCCACCCGGTCTCCAAGTCCCCGTTTCGAACGTCTCCGTTCGCAAGATGCCGCCTCGCTCCCCCGACGCCAACCACGGACCGGACTACGCCATCGCCTTGTCCCCAGCCTCCGTCAATGGCAACGCCGCCGCCCTGGAAATCGAGAAGCGCGCCATTGGCGCCAAGTGGATCGTGTACACGTCGGTGGGCATTGCCATGCTCGAGGCCTTCCACTACGGTTGGTCCAGTCACCAGATCAATCTGCACAAATTCCACAACGTGGAGGACTGTGCGGCCCGCCCCATCGAGGAAGACACGTGCATCATGTTCCCGGGGCACACCAAGACGACGTGGACGTTGCTGTCCAACGCCTGGCTCGTCGGAGGCATGTTCGGGAGCTTCTTGTCGGGCATCCCGTCCAACAAGTACGGTCGACGTATGACTCTCCGCCTCAACACTGTCATCATGGTGCTGGCCTCGGTGATCCAAGTTGTAGCCCCCACCGCCGCGTGGTTCGGGGTCGGCCGGTTCGTCGCCGGTATCGCCAACGGTATCGCCATGGCGGTCGTCAACACCTTCCTGAGTGAAATCTCGACGCCGCACAACCGCCACGCGCTCGGCACCAACACGCACTTGGCTGCAACACTGGGGATCTTGGGCGTGGCCACCACCTTCTGGTACTGGAACACGACGTCGGGCTTCCGCTGGATCGCCGGCATCCCCATCGTGCTGGCCGCAGGGTACCTCGTGTGCTCGTACTTCTTCATGGTGGAAAGCCCCGTGTGGCTCGTGGCCCAGGGCCGAGATGACGAAGCTGAAAAGGAACTCGCTCGGCTGTACGGCCAGGAGCACGTGGAGGCCATGATGAGCTGGATCCAGGCTCGCAGTCAGCGCAACAAGTTGCCGTCCACGGTCAGTGGCGAGTCGGTGCAGGTGGAGGCCGAAACCCCGTGGTCCATCCTGGCCAATCCCAAGTTCCGCAAGCAGCTCGTGGTGGCGCTGGGACTGACGTGCATCAACCAGCTCGTGGGCATCAACGCCGTCTTCTGGTACTCGTCGTCCATCTTGACGGACGCCGGCATTGCGGACGCTCGTCTGGGTGTGGCCATCATCGACGTGCTCAACGTCGTGCCGGTGCCGATCGCCGCCTACGCCACGCAGTTCCTCCCCAAACGCGCCATGCTCCTCTGGGGAATTGCACTCATGTCGCTCTGCTGCATTGGCATGACGCTCTCCATGGTCTACGGCGTCGGGTGGCTGTCAGTCGCCATGCTCGGCATTTACGTGGTGGGCTACGACGTGAGCATCGGCCCGCTGCTCTGGCCTATGATCGCAGAGTTCTTCCCGGACTCGGCACGCGGTGGCGCCGTCGGCATCTGCGTCTTCTTGAAGTGGGTCTGCGCGCTCATTATCGGCATCGCCTTCCCGTACGTCCAGGACGCCATCACGGACTACAGCTTCACGCCCTTCCTGGGCACGACCATCCTCTCGATCGTCTTCATCTACTTCATGGTGCCGGAGACGTCGGACTTGACCATCGCCGAGATCCAGGACGGATTCCGTGGCGACCAGAACTTGCACTCGGTCAAGAGTCAGCACAAAGGGGAGTGAACGAACCAGTGTAGCGTGTAGTTGTTGCTAAGCTGGTTGAGGTGTGCGTATTATAAATGAGAACGAGAGATTCACGTGTTCGGCCGTCTTGCTCAAATGTGAAAAGAAGTAAAGTTTTGGTTGCTGTTTGTAAAAGTCGTGATTCTAACCTTCACTTGTTGAAGCGCCAACATGTGCATTTGCTCAGTAAAAAGAAATATCTGTGGAATTATTCAGTTATGAAATGGAGTCATCACGAAAGAAAACACTCCTCGTCAACCACTACTGTAGTTCAGGCTCCGATGCGCACCGCAGTCAAGTACGAAGGAGCATCTGCAATGACCGAAGTCGCATTACACGCGATGGTGATTGTTTCGTTCTCTTCAACCCGATCAGCGAAGCGCTTGTAGGATGGCTGATATAGGTCTGTCCGTTGTTGTATCCTCGGTTGTCGTTGTAATATCCCGAACCAGTTGCTGCACGTTGGATTTCAGCGCCATTTTTCTGGAAAGCAATAAACCCAACAGAATTGTTTGCATTGGGCATGTGGTTCACGAGAGCCCCAAAAGCATACAACCCCGGCTGAAGAACGGTGATCGAGGTCTTGTCTTCATTCAGCTCAAAATATGGAGAATCCAGGGGTTCCACTGAAGTTTCGATGCAACGCACTGCACGCTTTCAGCATACAAAAATGCAGAGTCTGGGTTGCCAATTTGGCCACGAAGTTTTCCAACTCCTCCTGCTGGTCTTTCAGCTTTGACTCCAAAATGTCAATTCTCTCCACAGCGACTGGTTGGAGATGGAATACATAGCTGATTTCTCGAGCAGACTGGAGCAGACGAAGTTTGATACTCATCTCGAGCTGCAGTCCTCCCCTTTGATGGTAGTCAGCTTTCGTTGGGACTCATCCGTTTCGTCAACCGAACAGTTCAGGCACTGCTCGAAGCACTGCCAACGAAGGTAGATTATTAATCGGGTCTATTGCGGGTCTGGTAAGGTGTCGGGTCGGACTGACCCAGCTCCAGACCCACCGATAGTTTGCAGCGAAGATAAATGGCAACCAGGCCAGACCCCAGATCCATACCAAGGAAATATTCGATGACGACCTGGGATACCAATGTTCGGTGACACTGTGACTAGCGACCCTCTGTTGCGTGAGATATTCTCGTGTAACGTTATGTCCACGCATTACATTAGCAATGCTGGTACTGTGGTTTCCTTTGCTCGGCCACTCACAGGACTGGCATATCCATTCGAATGGAACAGGATGCATCGTTAACCCCTAAAAACTATCACGGGGCATTGGCAACACGGTCTCGGGGTTACTTCGAAGTAGTTTCTAATCCCAGACACAGCGCCTGGCCGAGTCGAGGACTTAGAGGCCGGGGTGGGGCAGGTCGCGCAGCGGCGCCCCCGAGCGAGCGAAGAGAGGGGCGGGCCCACGGCTATAAGTCCGCAGACGAGTGCCAATGCGCTAGTGTCCTACTAATACTCCGACTTAACTGTAGAATACAGAGTGGTTTCGTGCGTGTAAATACCCGAAATTGGCGTTGCAAACGAGGAGCTCACTCTTACACTACTATACTACCGGTAGGTAAGTTAACGTTATTTTACGGGTCAGTGGTTGGGTCAGTCCGACCAGGGCCTGACCGTACAAATAACCAAGCCCGACCCGACACCTTACCAGACCCGCAGTAGACCCGATAAAAATCTAACCGCCAACGAAACATAAAAGCAGTATCAGTTTGGGTTCATTTTCTTCACCAGGTTGATCGACGTACCGAAATGTAGTCTGCAGCCGATGCATCAACAAAAAAGTGTTCGCAGCCGTCACGTAGTCTTCTTTGGTTAGAAACCCTGTTTGCCAACGACATCAAACATAGGTCATGAGAGTTCATGGGTTTTAGATCCAATTCCGCAAGCAGATTCACTATTATACTCACCATTGCTTTTTGCTGGACCGGTCTTCCAGCCAAATGTTCACCTTCTCACTCTTGAGGGAGATCACATAGCGATAGCTTGCCGAAGGTTGAGTTGCGAATACCGTCACCCCTCCGTCTCAAAGTCGGTCACCGTAGACATTTTCAAGTCAAGCACGAGAATCTTGATTAGATGCCGAAGTTTTGTCTGCGAAGACGATTGGGTTGTGAGTACAGGAACATCCACGCTCTGGTCCGGCATTCATTTCTTCAGAATTTTCTGTTAAATGGCGGATTGACAGGAGTTGAGCAATGAGGGGCTTTGAAGATTCATTGAAATACACCGGACTGAGAGTGCTGCAAATTGAGTCATAATGTTTCGGAATGACGCGACATGGAACCGTCCTTCATGCGGAGTCCGTGACTCCATGCGTCAGGGGCCCAGCTTCGCAAAATGCTTCGTTCATTTCGCCTTACATGAAATCCAGTGGGCGACAGTCGATTCCAATGTACGTGCAGCTTACCGCACAAAAGGAGTATCATCTACTTCTCGTATTCGCAAGTTGGACAAAGTTATATACATGTAACAAGCTATCAGGCCGATGCACTTCGTCAAATACTCCGTCATATCCGCCCGTGTAGCTGTCAGTTGGATCGAGTGCAATTGGACGCTGCAGGACACTTTCACATGTCAATACATGACTTAAATTAATAAATATTTTCTTTGTTGTGATAATCGCGAAATGAGCCAGGCCGTCCTTGAATCAGAAAGAAAAAGGTCAATTTGCCCTTTTTCATCCTTTTGAGCCGGACGCCGCACATGAGCCGGACACCATTTCTGAAGTTGAAGTCGGTTTGATGTGTGGTTGCAGCTTTTCCTGGCAAAGCTCGTCCTGGATCAGCGCCAATGTATGAACACTTGGTCGCTCCACTGGAGAGTGCATGTATCAGCCACAAGTCAACCATTATCCGCAGCAGACAGCCCAGACGCCTGGCATTACACAGCACCTATGGGAGCTGTTGATGCTGCCGTCTTAGTAAGTCTTACTAAGAGTATGATAAGACTTACAGAATGGACATCCACGGCCTTTCCCGACGGTACGGTACGCTACGTCTTGAGACCTGCAGGTCGCGACTGCGAGATAGCAGCTCAGTTTCAAATTTGCTGTCAACCTCAGAAGCACAACCAAGTTTGACTGATGGCGCCACACGAGTCTCCTCGCAACGGGTACGCCGTCGCCCAGACGCCACCTGCCACCCAAAACGAGTTCAATATCGAGGAACGATCACTTCGACCGACGTGGATCGTGTACTCGTCCGTGGGCATTGCCATGCTCGAGGCCTTCCACTACGGATGGTCCAATTCGCAAGTCAACCTCAGCACCTTCAGCAACACGGACGACTGCAACGCGCGACCCGTAGAGGAAGGCACGTGCCTCATGTTCCCCGAACACACCAAGACGACGTGGACGCTCTTGGTGAACGCGTGGATCGTCGGCGGCATGTTCGGGAGTTTGCTGTCGGGTTTCCCGTCCAACAAGTGGGGACGTCGCACGACGCTGCGCTTCAACGCGGTCATCATGGTGCTCGGCTCGGTGATCCAAGTGGTGGCGAACAACCCGACGTGGTTCGCGGTGGGTCGCTTCGTGACGGGTGTGGCGAACGGTGTGGCAATGGCCGTAGTCAACACATTCCTGAACGAGATCTCGACGCCGCACAACCGCCACGCACTGGGCACCAACACGCACTTGGCCGCGACGCTGGGGATCTTCGGAGTGGCCACGACGTTCTGGTACTGGAACACGACGTCCGGCTTCCGCTGGATCGCTGGTATGCCGATCGTGTTCGCTGTCGGCTTCGTCGTCATGTCCTTCTTCTTCATGGTCGAGAGTCCCGTGTGGCTCGTTGCAAATGGCAAAGACACGGAAGCTGAGAAGGAGTTGGGGCGTCTGTACGGTAAAGAGAACGTCAACCTGATGATGGGCTGGATCCAGTCTAACGACCGCAGGACGAAGCTGCCGTCCATGCTGAGTAACGTGTCTGACACGGTTCACACGGAGACGAACTGGACGATCCTCACCAAGAAGAAGTTCCGCAAGCCGTTGATCATCGCGCTGGGTCTCACCTGCATCAACCAGTTGGTGGGCATCAACGCGGTGTTCTTCTACTCGTCTTCGATTCTCAAGGATGCTGGCATTTCCGACTCTCGAGTGGGTCTGATGATCATCGACATCCTGAACGTTGTTCCCGTCCCCATCGCTGCTGCTTTGACGAAGGTTTTGCGCAAACGAACGATGCTCATTTCGGGTATTTCCTTGATGGTTTTGTGCTGCATCGGCATGACGTTCTCTCTGGTGTACAGCGTTGGCTGGTTGTCGATTGTCTTTCTTGGTGTCTTCGTGGTGGGCTACGATCTGAGCATTGGGCCTCTTCTCTGGCCGATCGTCGCCGAACTGTTCGCGGATTCGGCTCGTGGCGCCGCTGTGGGTATCTGCATTACAATGAAGTGGATCTGCTCCCTCATCGTGGGCGTCGGCTTTCCGTACGTCGAGGAGGCCATCACGAACTACAGCTTTATGCCGTTCTTGGGTACGACGGTGTTGTCGATCCTTTTCATCTACTTTATGGTGCCGGAGACGTCCGACATGACCATCGCGGAGATCCAGGACAACTTCCGGAGCGACCGCAGCGTGCAGTCGTCGAGTAAGAGTCACGTGTAGGAACCATGTGAACGTGTACGATGTTTATTGAATGAATTGCTCATGACGTCACATGCCTACATCGGCTTCCTGGCATCGCCAATTAATCCAGGCGAGACCCTCGAAAAGCTTGTGGGATGCTGCCTGGAGCACCCGGACGGACTGTCTATCCAAATGGCTGTCGGTTCGAGCCCAGTCGTGAATTCGAACCACCGCAATGAAACGAAGGCATCGGTTGTGCGGTGCAATGCTGCTCATTTACACCCGACATGTTTGCCTGCTTGGTGGATGCACAATCGACAACAAGGGAAACGACGGCACCTGCCGAACTTGTAGCGCAAGATGAGCCATCTTGAACGCATCACAAGAACACCCAAAAGAGGCCAGTCAGTATGCATCACTCTCTCAGTCCAGCGTATTTCAATGAATCAACTCCTGTCAATCCGCCATTTAGAGGAAATTTCTGGAGAATGAATGCCGGAACAGAGCGTGGATGCTCCTGTCTGTACTCACAACTCAATCGTCTTCGCAGACAAAACTTTCACAGATTCTCGTGCTTGAGTCGAAAATGTCTACGGTGACCGACTTCGAGACTGAGGGGTGACGGTATTCGCCACTCAACCTTCGGTAAGCTATCGCTATGTGATCTCCCTCAAGAGTGAGAAGGTGAACATTTGGCTGGAAGACCGCTCCAGTAAAAAGCAATGGTGGGTAGTGAAGTTGCGGAAGTGGATCTGAAAACTGCTCATAATGTATGTGTCATTTTGTAGGCAAACAGGGTTTCTGAGCAAAGAAGAGTACGTGACGGCTGCGAACGCCTTTGTTGATGCATCGGCTGCAGACTACATTTCGGTACGTCGATCAACTTGGTGAAGAAAATGAACCCAAACTGATACTGCCTTTATGTTTCGTTGGCGGTTAGATTTTTATCGGGTCTACTGCGGGTCTGGTAAGGTGTCGGGTCGGGCTTGGTTATTTGTACGGTCAGGCCCTGGTCGGACTGACCCAACCACTGACCCGTAAAATAACGTTAACTTACCTACCGGTAGTATAGTAGTGTAAGAGTGAGCTCCTCGTTTGCAACGCCAATTTCGGGCATTTACACGCACGAAACCACTCTGTATTCTACAGTTAAGTCGGAATATTAGTAGGACACTAGCGCATTGGCACTCGTCTGCGGACTTATAGCCGTGGGCCCGCCCCTCTCTTCGCTCGCTCGGGGGCGCCGCTGCGCGACCTGCCCCACCCCGGCCTCTAAGTCCTCGACTCGGCCAGGCGCTGTGTCTGGGATTAGAAACTACTTCGAAGTAACTCCGAGACCGTGTTGCCAATGCCCCGTGATAGTTTTTAGGGGTTATCGATGCATCCTGTTCCATTCGAATGGATATGCCAGTCCTGTGAGTGGCCGAGCAAAGGAAACCACAGTACCAGCATTGCTAATGTAATGCGTGGACATAACGTTACACGAGAATATCTCACGCAACAGAGGGTCGCTAGTCACAGTGTCACCGAACATTGGTATCCCAGGTCGTCATCGAATATTTCCTTGGTATGGATCTGGGGTCTGGCCTGGTTGCCATTTATCTTCGCTGCAAACTATCGGTGGGTCTGGAACTGGGTCAGTCCGACCCGACACCTTACCAGACCCGCAATAGACCCGATTAATAATCTACCTTCGTTGGCAGTGCTTCGAGCAGTGCCTGAACTGTTCGGTTGACGAAACGGATGAGTCCCAACGAAAGCTGACTACCATCAAAGGGGAGGACTGCAGCTCGAGATGAGTATCAAACTTCGTCTGCTCCAGTCTGCTCGAGAAATCAGCTATGTATTCCATCTCCAACCAGTCGCTGTGGAGAGAATTGACATTTTGGAGTCAAAGCTGAAAGACCAGCAGGAGGAGTTGGAAAAACTTCGTGGCCAAATTGGCAACCCAGACTCTGCATTTTTGTATGCTGAAAGCGTGCAGTGCGTTGCATCGAAACTTCAGTGGAACCCCTGGATTCTCCATATTTTGAGCTGAATGAAGACAAGACCTCGATCACCGTTCTTCAGCCGGGGTTGTATGCTTTTGGGGCTCTCGTGAACCACATGCCCAATGCAAACAATTCTGTTGGGTTTATTGCTTTCCAGAAAAATGGCGCTGAAATCCAACGTGCAGCAACTGGTTCGGGATATTACAACGACAACCGAGGATACAACAACGGACAGACCTATATCAGCCATCCTACAAGCGCTTCGCTGATCGGGTTGAAGAGAACGAAACAATCACCATCGCGTGTAATGCGACTTCGGTCATTGCAGATGCTCCTTCGTACTTGACTGCGGTGCGCATCGGAGCCTGAACTACAGTAGTGGTTGACGAGGAGTGTTTTCTTTCGTGATGACTCCATTTCATAACTGAATAATTCCACAGATATTTCTTTTTACTGAGCAAATGCACATGTTGGCGCTTCAACAAGTGAAGGTTAGAATCACGACTTTTACAAACAGCAACCAAAACTTTACTTCTTTTCACATTTGAGCAAGACGGCCGAACACGTGAATCTCTCGTTCTCATTTATAATACGCACACCTCAACCAGCTTAGCAACAACTACACGCTACACTGGTTCGTTCACTCCCCTTTGTGCTGACTCTTGACCGAGTGCAAGTTCTGGTCGCCACGGAATCCGTCCTGGATCTCGGCGATGGTCAAGTCCGACGTCTCCGGCACCATGAAGTAGATGAAGACGATCGAGAGGATGGTCGTGCCCAGGAAGGGCGTGAAGCTGTAGTCCGTGATGGCGTCCTGGACGTACGGGAAGGCGATGCCGATAATGAGCGCGCAGACCCACTTCAAGAAGACGCAGATGCCGACGGCGCCACCGCGTGCCGAGTCCGGGAAGAACTCTGCGATCATAGGCCAGAGCAGCGGGCCGATGCTCACGTCGTAGCCCACCACGTAAATGCCGAGCATGGCGACTGACAGCCACCCGACGCCGTAGACCATGGAGAGCGTCATGCCAATGCAGCAGAGCGACATGAGTGCAATTCCCCAGAGGAGCATGGCGCGTTTGGGGAGGAACTGCGTGGCGTAGGCGGCGATCGGCACCGGCACGACGTTGAGCACGTCGATGATGGCCACACCCAGACGAGCGTCCGCAATGCCGGCGTCCGTCAAGATGGACGACGAGTACCAGAAGACGGCGTTGATGCCCACGAGCTGGTTGATGCACGTCAGTCCCAGCGCCACCACGAGCTGCTTGCGGAACTTGGGATTGGCCAGGATGGACCACGGGGTTTCGGCCTCCACCTGCACCGACTCGCCACTGACCGTGGACGGCAACTTGTTGCGCTGACTGCGAGCCTGGATCCAGCTCATCATGGCCTCCACGTGCTCCTGGCCGTACAGCCGAGCGAGTTCCTTTTCAGCTTCGTCATCTCGGCCCTGGGCCACGAGCCACACGGGGCTTTCCACCATGAAGAAGTACGAGCACACGAGGTACCCTGCGGCCAGCACGATGGGGATGCCGGCGATCCAGCGGAAGCCCGACGTCGTGTTCCAGTACCAGAAGGTGGTGGCCACGCCCAAGATCCCCAGTGTTGCAGCCAAGTGCGTGTTGGTGCCGAGCGCGTGGCGGTTGTGCGGCGTCGAGATTTCACTCAGGAAGGTGTTGACGACCGCCATGGCGATACCGTTGGCGATACCGGCGACGAACCGGCCGACCCCGAACCACGCGGCGGTGGGGGCTACAACTTGGATCACCGAGGCCAGCACCATGATGACAGTGTTGAGGCGGAGAGTCATACGTCGACCGTACTTGTTGGACGGGATGCCCGACAAGAAGCTCCCGAACATGCCTCCGACGAGCCAGGCGTTGGACAGCAACGTCCACGTCGTCTTGGTGTGCCCCGGGAACATGATGCACGTGTCTTCCTCGATGGGGCGGGCCGCACAGTCCTCCACGTTGTGGAATTTGTGCAGATTGATCTGGTGACTGGACCAACCGTAGTGGAAGGCCTCGAGCATGGCAATGCCCACCGACGTGTACACGATCCACTTGGCGCCAATGGCGCGCTTCTCGATTTCCAGGGCGGCGGCGTTGCCATTGACGGAGGCTGGGGACAAGGCGATGGCGTAGTCCGGTCCGTGGTTGGCGTCGGGGGAGCGAGGCGGCATCTTGCGAACGGAGACGTTCGAAACGGGGACTTGGAGACCGGGTGGGGGCTGGAAGGCGAATTCGAAAGTGAGAACGGAGCTGTCGAGTGCAGGGCGCTGTCGACCCCCAGCACGTGAGCGGTAACGAGGATTAAAACACACACAGAGCTCATCCCCAGTCTTTGCCAAGCAGCCTTCAAGGGGCAGGTGCAACGACTTGGCTGCTTTGGCATGCAGGGGCATGACACGACATCACGATCGCGAGGCGCTCGCGGTTCCTATCTCTGGGTCAGCCGCTGTGCAACGTGGAGCATCTCTCGGGTGTGCAGTGCACTGTCAATGCTGTGGATGCTTGACTCTTTTACTAAAGCCAAGACTAACATTAATTGGGGATCCATGGACTAACCGAAGAAATTAATTAGCGGTGACACAAGCGGTAAGACGAGGACTTCAACGAACGGACGCTAGAAAAGGGCCACCGAATGACCGGCTCAGCGTGCATGGCTCAGATTGAGATGGGGCGAGACCTCTACTGATGCGGTTGCCTTTGGTTTGCGATAGTTTGAGAAAACTGTGGCTGGCAATGGGAGAATGGCGCTGGCATGGAGCAATAAGCCTAGAGCTAGATTCGAGAGGCTGGTGTGTTGCAGCTTGTGTAGCCGACGCCCAGCAGCGAGCGACTCAAGAACCACAAATACTGAGAAGGGCCGGCTGTAGTAAAACGACTTGGACCTGCACGAAAAGCGGCTCGTAAACGATTACCTCCTGGGCTGATGCCCAGCTGCACCGTAACCGTTGGAATCAACGTGTACAGTGTGGACAAGGGGTTTTCGCTTCAATAACTCATCATGGGCTGTACCAACGAATTCGGATGCTGGAACCAAGCACTGTACCGGATTTACGTTTAGGCGTTTGTATGGTCGACCACAATGCAGTCTGAGGCGTGTGCACTCATCACGGATGTCGGCAACACAACATGAGCCATGCCTGATGGCTTACGATAACTTCAAGGCGTGCAAGAATAGTTCGAGAGCCAAGTTCAAGGATGGAGTTCCAGACCGCCGAAACGCGTTCACCTTGAACTTTTCGGCCCTGGAACGATCGTGACGATGGCGCCTGACGTCATCGAGCTCAACATGATTCTCCAGTCGCTCCTTGAAGTCTGCCTGCCTGGCACCTGGAACTCGATTCCTAAACGGTATGGCGCAGCTTTAGACAGTAGGTCTGACTTGATCCAGCCTTAACCTGTAGGCACCGTTTTAGACTTTAGAGCACCGGACTCTGTAACGGCTAGCCTTCTTCACAAGGCATCAACGACGGAGAGCCCAAGACTTTGTTGGTTTTGACAAACGTTCACAATACGATCTGGCAGAAGGAAATCATGCTATAACGAAGTGGTTACACTTCGATTTCTTGGACTACCGTTATGATCAATACCACGTACTACGTAGTACTACTACTTCACACGTTGTTGAAAACGCTTCGCCGAACGCTATCACACTCCGACATTCGACTATCCTTCTTCGTTCAAGCGAGGACCGATGGAAAGTAGCCAACTCCGTGGTGACCGCGACGCCCGTTAATATTCCGTGCGGTGGTGTTCGAGCTGCCCGACACCTCAATGTCTGCGATACCCATATCGTTGATGGCATTTGGAGAGGCTGGCTCAGCATTTGCGCTTAATTCTCCAATGTTGAACTACCCCGAAAGCAAAAGCAACAGAGCTCACTAGGCAGCGACTTCCACACATCCAAAGAAATACAACTCCTCTTCACTAAAAAAACATAGTTTTCGAAGGTGAGCCCTTCGACCTTTTATCTTGGAACATCATGCTGAAAAGCCTCACTTTCAATACCATCGGTCGCTGGAAAGCCACGCTTGAATCAAATAAATGATCTACAACACTTAGTCTGCGCTTCAGCTGTCTTCGGTACTTGCGCTGACTTCGGCAGTGGGATGAGTGGCAGCACGTTTCTGAGGTCGCACAAACTCGGATGCATCCTCACCGCTGCTCGCACTCAAAGCTCTTTTTGCCAAGTGTTGTGTTGTTGACTCACTGCTATCGCTGCGCTTTTCCATGTCGGAGCCCACCGCCACTGGCGCACTCTGTGACCCAGACTCAGATTGTGCGATGCGAGTGGACTCCTGCGGAGCTAGCAACTTCAACTTCTCGTTTTCTGCTTTCAACCGAGTCACTTCCCGTGACAAAGCGCTCAGAGTTGCCTCGGACTTCTGCAGTATCAACACCTTCGCCTCTGCCGCCTGGTGCGCTTCATTCAACGCGGCGACCAATAGCTGATTCTGCTCGTGAAGCCTCGTGCTCTGCCCGTAAAGTGCGAGGTTCTGCTCCTCAAGGCGGCCCACTCGCAGTTTGAAACTGGAACTGGAAACGTCACTCGTCTTGTAGCCGCAGAAATGAATTCACCCGGTTTCCACCCCCAGCACCTTGTACAGCGATAGCACGTTCTCCTTGCCCCCACTGCTGCGACGTAGCGTAAACCCTACAGAACTGTCAACAGGTTGCAGCGTCACCTCCGTCCCCTCAGTTGGCCCTTCTTGACCCTCCGCAGGACCGGAAGCCACTTGTTCCACCTCGTTAGACGTTGTAACAGCACTAAAAGACTCGTCTCGACTATCGCCTCTCGTCGTCGCCACTTGTTGTGCATCCCCAATTCTCGTAATAAAACTGTCGTCACTTTTCAATTTCGACAGCAGATTGTTCACGTCGCTCCTGGTCACGTGTTTGCTCGGCTCCTTCTCGGTGATGTACTTGCGGATGTCCCGTCGCTTCACGCCCGCCTTCCGAAGAGCGTTCACGGCCTCCAGCACCATCGGGTCCTTCACCCGTCGATTCTGAGGATACTTTTCGAAGCTTTCTGCATCCAGCGGGTGGTTGTGCACGGGCTTCTGCTGCGTCACGACCACTTGCCACCCGCTGGGGGACGAGAAATTGTGGCCCCCACTTTTCTTCTGCGCCAGGACGCACATCCTGGCCGGACATTGCATGGGTCGAAACTGCTGATTGGGGCGCAGGCCGCGACTGCGACTGCGCGGTTTGCCGCCGTGGGTGCACATCATCGTCTTGGCGTAGTACCCCACCTCGGCCGGGAGGATGGAGCTGTCCACAAATATTGCATTAGGGTTTGGCGAATATTTGCCTTTGTTGGTTTTCACAATTTTCTGGTTGCGGGAGGCCGCCGACGTGGACGTCTTGCAGATGTATACCTGGAAGGTCTGGCGCTGGTAGTCGTGGAAAGAGGCGGAAAAAGCCTCCCAAGTGGGGAATTCCGTGCTGGTCATGGGAGGAGCCTCGACGAGCGGAACTGAGGCGGGAGGCGGATAGGGACTTGGGCATTGGCCGGAGACGGAGAGGAGGCTTCGGTAGGAGGAGTCATGGGGAGACGTTTGGTGCTGGGCACTAGACTGGTGTATACCGAGTATACACCAGGTATACTTTGTTTTTGGCCAATGAAACAATTTCATTCGGCAAAAAAACGAGAAACGTAACTTTTCTAAGGGTTACCGCCTGTTTCTAAAGGATAGAAATCGAAATTCCACGATGGAAAGCATAGAGACGGGGTGACGGAGTTCTCCCCGAGTCAACGTATCGCTTTGTCATCACCAGCCAGTCCCAGAAGGTGAAACTCACTCTAGAAGACCTCAAGAGCAAGAAACAGTGGTGTGAAACTTTATTATTCTCCTTTTTCTAAATCGTCAGCGTCTAACATTCTCTATTCGTAGGAGCTCTGGCTACCTGGACGACAAGGAATACCTCACAGGCACAAACAAGATCCCTAATGCGAGTCTCAGTGACTACGTGAAGGTAAACAAAAAAATGAGGTGGCTAGGTTTTCACTAATTTATTTTTTCCTTTTAGGTTTTTAAAGACACGCTCGAGTATTTGATGGCCAAAATTGACGAAACCAAAGAGTCGAAACTGCAGAAATTGGAGCCCGGCAAAATCCGGCGCAAGCTCATTCCTGTGGAAAATGACGCGATGTTGTAGTTGTCGGTGAAAATCAAGATTTTCCAGAACGCGTGGACGGCCAAATACGTGTTCACACTGGCACCGGTTGCCCTCAACAGGTTCGACATTCTGGAAGCCAAGCTTCGAGATGTGGATAGTGAGCTGGAGGAGGCGAAAGAAGATTTGGAAGAGGAGAAACAGGAGAGTGCCGCTCTGGGTGAGGAGTTAAAACAGGTTAAAAGCAAACTCGCTGCCGTGGAGACGACTCTGGCCAGCGTTCAGAAGAAGGACTCGCCCGTGTACTTGAATGCATCGGCAAAAATACGGAGAAGCTCAACGACAAGGGGCAGATTTTGCTGACCTCTATTCAAGGGGTTGGCTTCTTGGCCTCGAAAGACAACTCGGCAGTGCGTTTCGCAGTCGCGGGGTGGTACACGATCAACGCCACGGTGTTCTTGACGCCTCAAGCTACGCGGACAGGTGTCGAGCTCCACTTGAATGACAAGTATTTCCAGTCGCAGTGGGCTGCGCACAACGCCCAGCAACACGCCAGCGTTGTGATTTCCACGACTCATTACTTCAAGAGAGATGACGAAATAATGCTGATCGTGACTGGGCCTCCACTGCAAGTTGGAGCTGACTTGAGGGCTTTCAAACTTGGCGGTTGATGCTCAAGACCAAGTTGTGTTGGAGTCGCATAACGTGTTGGTTCATTTCGGGCTCCTTTCTCAAGCAAACAAGTACGTCGCGTAGGTAAATGACAGCAGAAAAGGAAACTTTTCGAACTAAGTATCCGTCTTGTTGTGAAGTAGTTCAAACCGATATACCATACCGGTCCTAGCGCATCGTCGTATCAATGTCAGGCTATCTTCGAGTACGCACCGCCCTGCGTTTTGGCTCGCAGTGGGCAAGGCACAAATCGAGCCGCAATGTCTCGCCACTTGGGGATGCCGATGACTTTTGTCCCCGCCTCAAGGTCTTCCATGGTGCTAAAGCAGCGTGGGTGTCCCTCGATACGGAAATTGGCACGGTACAGAGCGGTGTAGTCTCGCACAGGGCCCAGACATTCCTTGTGGTGTACGCACGAAATCATCTCCACCTGCTCTCGAGCCGCCCAGTCCTCAAAGCCCGTAATCTTCGCCGACTCGAACAAAGCGATGTTCAAGCGTCGAACAACGTCGTCTTCGTCGCTACTTTCCAAAATGGTAGGAGACAACGGCTCGTCCCCTCTTCAGAACCGCATTTTTCACGACAGTGCCACTGGCTAAGAGTGTACTTGAAGTAGTAGAAGAGCTGGTGCTCAGTGCATTGGCGTCCGTACAGTTTTCATACAGATTGGCCAGCCCACCGCTAAGCTCGTACGTGTAGCTGTAGCTCCCCAAGTCCTTGGCATCGATGTAGTCGGCGTACGTGTGGGGTAGATCTTTGAAAAACGGGTACAAAATATTGTTCGGCTTCTCCCAGACGTTCACGTACGTCTTCGAGTCGTTGGATGCCGTGACGAGCATTGTAATGGAGTCGGTGCCACTGAAGTTGCCACCTCCGGACTTGGCGCAAGACTGCCAGAAGCGCGGATCGCTGTTCTTTCTTGCCGTCGACAAGTAGGCGTTTGCGTCTCCAAGTTGACATTTGAGATAGATGGTCTGGAGCAAGTCGATGAGTCCGTGGTGCGAGTAGAATAACGGATCCACATTCGCCTGCAAGAACGACATCAGCCCGCCCAAGGTGTTGTGAACCGCGTCTTCAGACAAAATCAAATCACCATAAAGGTCAGTCAGAACACAACCCCCACAAGGAATTATGGCACTACGTACTGTGAATTCCTCCTCGATAGCACCAGTAACTTTTCCCCATTCGCTGAACGTGAAAAGCTGCTGGTAGACGGAACTGAAGGTCGAATCGGCTGAATAGTTGGCCAAGTTTGCGTAACTCGTGCGAATAATGCAGTTGGCACAGCCGGAGTTGTTGCCACAGAACCGTCCAGCCAGGCCTTGAGTCACGCAGGTTGTCTTGGCTGAGTAGGCTACACTGGCGTTGTAAACGGTGAGGGTCCTCTTCACTCCCACAGTTGTGCCACCGAAATCTGCCATGATTGGGGAACAACTGTCAATGTTGGAGCAAAGGTTGCTAGCCTGTCTGGCCGTCCCCGAGAGGTGGTCCCAGTACGGCACCGTGACACATTTGTACGTCGTGTTGAGACTGCGCAGCATATTTTCATAGCCGAGCAGCAGCATTCGGTGCCAGTAGACGAACACGCACGTCTTGTGAGCTTCCAGGGTATTAGCGTACGTCACGTGGATCTGCACGAACTTCTGGTGGAACCCTCTGCTCATTGCAGTCCCCACTGCTTCGATGTACAAATCTTTCTCCGTTTGGTTGTAGGCGTCCCAAGATTTGCGGACACGAGGCTCCAGACAGGAAGTACCAGCTAGCTGCTGGCCATTGGTACCGATAGTTCCCAGATAAAGCAGAACCACGAGCAACCAGAGAGAGCGATACATGCTGGAATGCTTGAAGACACTCGAATGTATCTGTAAATCCTCGGTCGGAACTGTCGAAAGTACTTCGACGAGTCGCACGTGAAAAGATCGAGGGTCCACTCGAACACCGAAGCTGCTTTTTGAATAACGCTGTACATGTACTTACAGAGTTATGCTACCTCCTAAAAACTAGTTTCCTTGAAGTCGTTTAACTAGTTAGTTGTCAATGGAGGCTCAGGCTTCTGCCAGTTTGTTGGAAGCGTACTTACCGAATGCAGTCTCAAAAGCAGACTTCGTCCTTGGCTTGTACTTGGAACACGACAGGAAACGGTAGGTGATGGCCTTCCACTGAGGGATACCAATGACGAGGTCACCCGAGTTCAAGTACTGCATGGTCGTGTAGCATCGTGGATGGCCGTCAACACCAAAGTTGGCTCTGAAGAGATCCGTGAAGTCGGCGACACCACCGAGACAGTCCACTTGGTACTGGCATATGATCATCTCCACCTGCTCCCTCTGCTGCTTCATTGTAGCCGACGATGCGAGCCGATTCGTAGAGAGCGATGTTCCAACGCTTCACCTTGTCATCGTAGTTCGTTGCTGGCTTGATAACCGGGGAGGGGTAGCGCCTTGCTTCTGGGAACATGACCTCTTCCGCCAAAGTGGAGGTCGCGTTAACGCTGACCGAGTCGATGGTCATGGCAGCTTTGCAGTTCTGGTACATGTTGGCCAGTCCGCCGCTGATGGCGTACGTGTAGCTGTAGACTCCGAGGTCTTTGGCGTCCACATAGGCGGAATACTGGGACGGAAGGTCCTTGAAAACGGGTACAAGATGTTCTTGGGATCTTGCCACACGTTCACGAACGTCTTCCCATCGTAAGCATACGCACGCATCGTGATATTGTCCGCCGCCGTGTAGTACCCGCTGGTCCTTCTTGCACACGCGCTGAACCAGCGAGGGTCACTACCTTTGTCCGCTGCGGAGATCACGACGTTTTCCGCCCCAAGCTGACACTTGAGGTAGATGACTTGCAGCAAGTCGATAAACCCGTGATGCAGGTAGAAGATCGGGTCTGCGGGAGCTTGAAAGTACCCCATGATTCCGCCAAGAGTGCTGTGAATGATATCTGCCACCACGAAAGAAAGCCCAGTTAGTGCAAAGTCTACCACAGATCCAGTAAGTGTGGGGGTACTTACTGTGGACACCGCCCTCGACAGCCCCTCGGAAGCTGTTGAAGTCATCGTAGGTGAAGACCTGTTGATTCACCGAGCTGAAGGAAGCTGAGGCCGGGTAGGCGGACCCACTTCCTTTGGTGCGAGTCACACACTGGGCACACCCTGTGTTGTTGCCACAGAAGTGCGAAAGTGGGTCTTGATTGATGCACAACGTGGACGAGGACGTCCCGATCGTCGTGCCGTAGATGTTCAGGCTCTTACTCGTCCCCAGTGTGGTACCACCGGAGTCTGCAACGAACGACGAGCAGGTCTGGAGAGTGGTGCAGTTTTCAGCAGTGTATCGAGCTCGCGCTGAGAGGTGGTCCCAGTACGGCAGCGTCACGCACCGAAACTTGGGGTCGAGACTGCGTAGCATGTTCTCGTAGCCCAGCAACATCATGCGGTGCCAGTAGACGAACATGCAGTTTCGATGGGCATGGTACTCGGACTGCGCCTCCGTGTGGACCTGGATGAATTTCATGTGGAATCCTTTGTCCATGGCGAGGCCCAGGGCTTCGATGTACAGAGCTTTCTCACTGGCCGAGTACATATCCCAGGAGCGCCGAACTCGAGCTTCCGAGCAGTTGGTGCCCACTTGTTGGCCATCGGTGGGTGAAATCGCGAAGACCACCAGCGCAGCAACCAGCCACGAGAAAAGCTTGAACCGACCCATTTTTTCGTGACGCTTGTTGCTGACCGAGAAGATTCGAGAATGACAAGCATGAACCAACGAGGGGATATCCAACGAGCGGCTGGAGGCGTCGCTGGAAGGTCGCGAGATTTGGGATCTTGCTGAAGAGGCACTTGGTTGTCAAAGACTCGGTTGTCAAAGATATTCGTGTAAAAGTCCGTAACAGCCATCTTTTCGTCAAAAGGAAAGATCCTATCGAGTGTTTAATCAGCTATTTGATGCATAGACTTCTACGACGAGCAATATTGCCAGCAGCACACATCACCGATATAGCGAATTCCCGCCTCAAATCGACGGCACAACATTCGATTGCGTCGCCATTCATATTCTTGTACTCTTCGTGAAGATCAAACTTTTCGACGTATTGAAAGGCAAAAATGTTAGACAACACGAGGTTCCAGCTCGCAAAGCGCTGAATAGGACACTCTCCTCGTCTTTTTGTGTTTTTTGTCGCCAATCTCCACCAAGACAACAAGCTGATAAATGCGACCTGGACTCAGTCGCGAGCGGAAGGGATCGAGAAATGGAGCTCTCGAAAACCAGCCACTTCGGAATGATACGTTGATCGAGGCTGTCGTTGCTGTCAAGCATTTTCAGAATTGCTTTTCGGTACATATTATAATATCGTAAACGATGCACGCACCCGTCAAGTGCATTCTTGGCATCGCTCAAGTTTTTGCAAGAGTTTCAATATCATCCCAGTCGCAATTCAGCACAGGAAGCGGCATGCGGCATTCAGCAAAGTTGAGTCGTACACTTATTTCAGATTTGTGACGCACCAGCCCTTCGAGACTGGGGCAATGCTGAAGAACCATGTTCTCGTCTACCTCAATTGTTGAGCGTCAAAGAGGATCCAATGGTTTGCAGGAAACGAGGTAGTCCATTCGAAATGCGTGAGTCGAAGTCGTCGAATTCGTCGAAGCCAATCGTTAGAGTCGTTATTCCATGAGAGCTGACATTGTCGACATTAATCGGGCAAAATTCCAAGTGAGCACGCTCCAGAGTGCACTTCTCAAACCGAGGAATCAATGCGTTCACCCATTCACTCTCATCATCACTGAATATTGTCATCATTGACACTACCGACAGGAGTGTCAGAGATAATGTTGTAGGGATGCTTCTGTAATCTACTGATCGTATCGACATGTGGGTATTCCTCCTGCAGACCGAACTTACGCGATGCAGTGCACCTACAACACAACATTCTCAATTTAAACCTGGTAAAAAAATATGGGTTCGTACAGTATCAGTGAGGGTGTCTTTGTGACTAAACCATTTGAAAAAAGGCTCGTGACTACGGTAAATCTCTAAAAGGTTTAGTCACAGAGATTTGTGACTAAACCCTGCAAGCGAGTCATATTTTTCAGAGCATACCATTGACGCTGACTACGATGCACGTGGAGGCTAAGCGGCAAGGCAGCCTCATTCCAACATTTACCGACCTTCGCTCACAACCGACTCCAAAGACAAACAAGCATGGTTTTCTCAGGAATTAAATTCTCCATGCTCCTCTGCTTCATTCTGCTCTCGACAACAAGCACACTTTCTGCTGGCGACAACTCTGCCAATCCAACTGAGAATGATAACCAGATGAAGCTCAACGCCGACAACCGGTTCCTGAGAGGCGGTCCGACTACCAATGACGATGGCGACGAGTACGAGAACCTGTTGGGAGAAGAGAGGGAGGAAAAACACTAGCGCAAAAGTTTGCGAAGTGGCGCGCGAGAGGCGACACAGCGGATGATGTGTTCGAGAGGTTCGCTCTCAAGCCTGTCGTGCGCGAAGCGTTGAAGAATGGCAAAATGGCAGACCTCTACAAGAACCCGTACTACCGAAAGTGGGCCTCTTACGCGGTGTACCGGAAGGACCAGGGACTCAACTGGTGATACGCCACTGCGACGCATTCCTCGCTCGTTTGGGTGGGTAATACATGAGCAGCTTCCTAACTTCTGCTGTGTTTTCATTTCCCTTTTCGCATGCTTACGTCAGCGTGCTCTTCTGGGTTGAGTCTTACTTCGTTCTTCCGATAACCATTAAGTGAAGTCATTTTTCGTAGCAGTCGAATAAGCCCCTGGTTCATTCCGCCGTGACTTTTCGCACGAAATGTACGTCGATGCAGCCATCACTAACAAACGCGCACAACCGCAAGGACGACACGAACTCCGCATACCTAAGGCTGCATATTCATATCCAGACCGCTGTTCTTCTTTACTCCTCTCCCCTGAAATCCACGCCAACCAAAGCGCAGACACTTTTTCTAGAACGCTTCAAGACCCCAGTCACCTTCATCGTCGTACTCCCTGTCAGCGTCATCTCCATCATCCTCATCCTCAACATCACTCCAAGGATTGCGCGGTACTTCACTAAAGTACACCTTTCGCACCAGAGGAGCAGCAGCAAATGCAACGATCTTGGACAGAAGAGGTTGGTCCAGCTTCCGCACTGCCGATTCATTTTGTAGTGCGCCACGCCGCTTGTTCTGGCTAGATTCGGTCGGCGATCGAAGAGGCGATACAACACTTAAAAATGCCAACTTGCTCGCCATGGATAGCTTGATCGGTTCTGTGGTCGGCTGTAAATGGTATCGTCTGAAAGCCTCCAAGAAGCCTTGATGCGTGGACGGCACAACCACGTCAAGACGCTCGAGACGTTGGTTAGTCTTCAGCAAGCTGAGAAGTGCATTTAATGACGAGACGATTTCCGGTTCATCATCCTCGGTAAAATTCACTCGCAATCGACGCAGATACTTGATAAGAGGGTTGTCCTCGACCTTCAAGGCCTCGGAAAGTGCAAGGATATTGAGCCAGTTGCAGGATAGTGTCTCCGTCTCTGGAATACGGCTATCAAAGCTGAGCCACACGTCCACCAGCCCTTTCCGAATCGACAACTTTTCCAAGTTGGGACAGTGGTTTAGAATCAAATTGATGTCCAATGCACCGGTGGGGTTTTCAATACTCAGGTATTGCAGCGATGGCCCCACATTCCCTAGAAGGAGGGGTAACCCAGTCGAAATGGGAATAGTGTCCGTGTTGAATCCGATTGTGAGCGACCGTATCCCTGATTCGTTGGTTGGTGGGACATCGATATACGGGTTGAAGACTAAATCACTCCGGCGAACGTGGCATCTGCCAAAACCGGGGACCAGCGCGTTGATCCATTCGCTTTTCCCATCATCACTGAACGTTCTAACCGCTTGAACGGGTGCTGGAAATGTCAAAGGATTTGAGCTCTGCAGAACTTGTCCGCGAGCATCAAACTTCCAGTAGATGGGAGCTCCACCCTTTAACGTTGCGTCTCTCTCGTCAACTACACCACGAGGTATATCGAACAGCTCCTCTTCGGGATGATCCGAAGCCAGGATCGCTAGAAAGCCTTCAAATGTCCTCCGTGGACATGATCACTATAGAAGCGAGAGCAAGACTTTCAATCGCGGAGCATACACGCGCACGCGTCGAAAACAGCGAATATGCCAACCATTTCCACCAGTGTCCACTAGTCGCATTTCGGTTCGGATAATCCTCCAACTGTATGTGAATACTCTTGGTCATCTGGTTCACCACCATCGCCGAGCACATCGCCTCGAACTCGAACGGGTGCATCTCCGCAGTACACCTCAAGTTGACCACGCCCACCTGAAGTGAATTGTCAACTTCACAAGTTCGACCAGGATAATATTTCGTGTTTGCGTCTTCTGGAAGTCGTCGTGTACTGTCGAACAGAGCATTCATCACCTGTCCGAACGCCGTCCGCATAGGAACGTCGCCACTCATGACATCACGATCAATATCTGCCGATACAGAAATTTGAGAGAACCACACTCGAGAGTGCGCCATGTGCTGCAACGACTGCGCCATTTCACCCCAAATTCCGCAGTCACCATAGTAAGCGACCATCGGCTCGAGAACAAAAGTGCACCTGATGGTCCCGTTGGCTACGGCGTCCCCAACATAACAAACCCAATCTTCATAAACCTCCAGTTCAGCCTTGGCGATGTTCTTGGCTGTGTTAATGGACGCATCGGTTGACATTTGGTAGACTCGAACAGGATCATCCACTCCTGGCTTGTCCGGTGGTAAATTACGGTCCAAGGCCGAGATTGTGGCCATAGCGCTAGCAAATTCCTTACTTGAAATTTGACGTTGGCAAAATCCATGGTTTTGGTTCAGCGCTTCTTCGAGACACAAAGCGACCAAGAGCTTGAAAAGTACGTCGAGGTTGCAAGAGAAGAATCGCAGTATGTGCTGATGCGCTGGCTAGTTCAGAATGGCGCACGGTTGCCTATTGTTTACGGCTTCTAGGTTTTATGGCAGACCACCAGCCCGTCGAACTCACGTGGTGGCTGCGTGAGAAAGATCAACCTGCAAGGCACTAGAAGAACAATCGACCAAATTATTCTTGTCGCACTTGCGAATACAACATTTTTGCAGACAGTTCACGCGATGCTATCTGTAAACGGTCAAAACTGAATCCGAGAAGGTCCACTATTTTTTGGCGTCTAACATAAGGGACTTAAGGATTCGTGGCTGGTGTTCCAGTGAGGATACGTGCCCGGGGAAATGGCGAGGTGATGAAGCGAACACGGTGCTGTTAACTACTGTAGTTGCTGTTGTTCGTGCACGATACAGGAGTTATTTCAGACTGTTTTATAGAATGCTAAACACTTTTGAGGAAACAAAGGATCGACCAAGTTGAATTCGTTACGTCGTCTACCAAGTTTTCTACTTCAAAACATATAATTTGAAGTACTGTCCTTCATGCGATGAAACAATCCCCGACTATGCTGTACTCCAGATATTGCTACAGCAATCAAACTGGATTTGTCATGCCACGTCGACCGCACCACGAAGTGTCCTTTGGCTTTCTGAGAAGACTTATTCACATAAGGAGTTGATTCTTAAAAAATCAATAAAAATAAGATACTTTAGCGGAAATCTGTCCGGTGAAAATAAATCTACTGACCAAGTTGTCATCGGCATTAATTGTAACGTTGGGACTGGCCGCACTTGCTGTTCATCTCGGGATAGAATTACCAGAGCAAAAGCCTCCGATGAGTTTTGAAGCATTTAACTACATGTACACTGTACATGTACCTCGAAGAAGAAGATTTGATTCCTAGAATTTTTTTTTTGTTTGCGAAACTCAGCTACGTTATGGTTTATTCGCTGCTCCATATCTACAAGAAGTCAGCGTCAACCCACCACTCCGACTCGTAACCCTCACCGAGGATGTCCGTGATGGCGACCGCTTTCTGCAGTTCGAGGCCAAACTCCACTCTCCCGTCGGTGACCGCACCAGGGCCGCTGTTGTTGAACTCTCTGAAGTGGACATCATCCGTACTGGAGGTGCTGTCCCAAGCAGACCAGCCTTTGGGGTTGATGGCGTCGCTAAGCTCGCTGTTTTGCCACGCGACGCGAGCGAACGATCTCCACGGTCGACCAAGGTAAGCCGATCCAACTCCGCTGGAGCCGAACACGCGAGCATTGTTGAACACGAAGTAGGACGGATTGGTTTCGGCATTTCGGCCATTGGCGGTGATACTTCCCTTTCCAATCGTCTCGATATCGCAGGACTCGAACCACGCCGTCGCCGTGGAGCCGAAGATGAAGTCAACAGCTCCGTTAATGTACGACCGAGCAAAAAGTTCACGACCTTTGTTGGCGTACACCGTGTCCTGGTACCCAGTGAAGTTGCAGGCGTAGAACCCGTAGTTCGTCCCATCGATCGTAGCGGCCACCGCTTGTCCGACGTTGCCAGCCGTGTTGGCAACGTTGAGATTGTACACTTTGACGTTGCTGGACTTGAGACGCAGAGTGCTCGTGAGGTCATTGCGTCCAGCTATCACTTCTGCAGGAAGGTCCTTCTGAGCTTTGGCGTGGGTGACAGTCACCTCGTTGTCAGCGTACGACGTCGTGTCACACGTGTAGCCCTGAAGCACCAGAGGTCCCGGCAATTTCGGGATCAGCACTTGCTCCTTGTAGACACCCGGGAGCACAAAAATGGTCTGCTCTTTCGTCGTGAGTTCCAAGTTCTCGACACCTTTCGACACAGTCAGGAAACTTGCTTCATATTCACCGGAAGCATCGACGACGATAGCACCGAGCGGAGGTTCAGTGCGAGTATTGGGTCCGCTACAAGCGACGCCAGCTCCAGAAACTGCGTTGAGGGCGAAACCAGCAAGAGCCACGAGGGCGAAAGTTTGCATTTTTGCTGAGAAAACTTGAGGAACAGGGAGAATTTTAAGAAGTGAGCGGAGCGTTGGATGAACACTTGAATGTTCCAGTCGTACGGTACCAGTTAATGTTACATGTACTTTGAAGTACTTCCCTACATAGAACTGGACATTCATCTCGGGATCGGACGAGGAAGATTACAGATACGTTTTGTGTGACAAAGTGCCCACAACGATTGTACTCTATGCAGGAGTAAAGCTTCGATGGAACCATGGTTTCATCGTTATTACCGGTACCGGTATACAGGTACCGCCGAAAAAGAACGCTGACTAATGCTAAAATCTTGAATGTCAAACGCTTACTTTTTACTTTCTTAAAAACTTGCCGTGTGGAGATTTCATTTTGAACAACGACGGCCTAGAATATCCAAAAGAGTTCAAAGTGGTCGAGGCGCTCAAGTTGCTGGTATCTGCAGCTTACGTTTCTCCAAGCGCATGGATATTTCTACTTTTGGAAAGCGGCATCTGTGCCACAAAAGAAGGGGATGAACTTTTGAACAGGATATCCCGGTGGCTTTTGTGCTGTACAATGCCACCCCCAGGTCTTTGACCAATCTGAAAATATTGACTTTGTGGAGGCCATGGCAAAAATTGCAGCAATGGACTCCCGACTGGAGACTGGCACGGCTGGAGTGGAAATTGACGTTCCGTGCATTTCGGAAGGTGTCATTTGCATGTCAACAGTCGTAAAAATGATGCGCGGATACTTGAAGTGGGTCGAGAGCAATGGAGAAAGGTTGGTCGGAGCGCCGACGAAAAGGTACTTGCTGGCTCGCTCAGGTGCACCATTCTGCCGGAGCCAATGGCTGTTGATTGGAGCCACCTCGAAATTGATTCGGAGCTGGCGAACGTGGTGGAAAACAATGCAGAATACTGCTGCACTCTCTCGGGTGTCCATTAGACCAAACACCTTAGAGCGTGGTGATCCGATAGCGAGGACGGCTTTCGGTCGTTTCATGAACGCGATATTTGATGGTACGCACCGTTCCGGTGAATTTGTGAGCAAAACAAGTTCATTTCAACTAGATTCCATTAATCTCAGATGCGGTGAAGGGTTGGAGTTGAAGGCAGCGTTCTCGGCTATTGTGAAAGCCCAAACGACATCAAAACTATCCATCGGCTGCGAGGAAATGTTTGCCAACAGCGAGACAGCGTGGATGGTTGGCGTATGGATTGCTTGCTTCGAAGCGTGCGAAGGAGTACTGCTCTCTAGAATCACTTGCACTGTTTTCAATCTGGACGATGAGTATCGCGGACATCGAAGCATTTGCCGCAGTGCTGTCCTCCGAGCACCCGGAAGAATTTTTGTTTGGCTCCCGTCGAGGTCAAGTTGATGAGCGAGATGCGGTTTTACACGCAGGAAGTCAAGTTCGCTATGATTCAGATGACCAAGGGAACTTCACATCTAACGAGCTGACACTTCCATCCACCATACCTTCCGTTCGGTTATTTAGTGAATATATCCTGCACACTAGTTTGGTAGCTGTCCGAATGGACTTTCATGAATTTCGCCATCACAACGAAGGTTTCCAGTGATTCCTGACGTGTTGGGATGCAGCGGAGGTTTTGATAAAGACTATGTGCGGGAGACAGATCCCTTAGTCAAGTGTGTACGCCGTTTGCGAGTGTATGCACTGATCGAGGATGAAGTTGTCGATTTCGATATTGATGCTGCTTTCAAAGGACTACTCAACATCCTCAGTGTAAATGAGAGTCTGGAGTATCGATGTAATTGCTCCGGAGGAGTACTTGCACTTCCTCGGTGAGTTCAGGAAGCACCACCTACAGCCAATCTTTCGGACTAGAGGTTATGAGCTCAAGCACAAGCTAGCGTTTATGAGTATCCAGCAATCCCGATGGTCGGAAGAAGCGCCTAGCAAAAGCGCTCAGTTTCGTCACTGGTCCGCTCCGCGATCTGCGATTTGGACAGATTCGTACTATCAAACATTTTCGACTTTGCAGCACCGCCTGTTCTCCGGCAAGTTTACTTCCGCGAGGAGTGTGGAAGCGACATCAGCTTCGGAGGAGACCCGGCTATCTAGATAGCAAGTTGGCGTTCACTATCAACTTTTCCTTTTGCCAAGCAGCGAACAGACAAGTTATAGTTGATCGCCAGTGATTGAAGCCGACGATATGATCCGTGTAAACATTCAGTTTAGCCTACAAAATATCGTACTCTTGTCAGTAATTCGTAACCATTGATGGGGAGCGACTAGGTTGTGTGAGATAACTTACCTAACAGTTGCATCGAAGAGCTAGAGCACAAAAAAGAAAAAAACATGTCGGAGGAGAAAGCAGCGATGCCGGTTATTGAAGAGCTCAAGCTACATCAAAGCTGTGGAATGGAGGCTTTCGGGCGGACACTAGTGTTCCCCGCAGAGTTGCCCTCCCAGCACACATATCCCCGGACGGAGTACTACGTGCGCGAGTGCTACCCGAAATACTACGACTTGATCCTGGGTAGATTGTTTGGGCAGGACGCCGACTTATCCATTGTCACAGTCGTTGGGGCAGCAGGTAGTGTCGAGAATGGATAGAACTAGTTTCGACGTTGATCCACGCTTGCAACATAACAGGAATCGGCAAATCCGTCTTCGGTGGGTACTTTTTCGATCGCTTCCGCCACGAAAACCCCGGGTTTACTATTCTCACGGCGGCATTTACGTCGGATACCACATGCATCCGAAATGTCGTGTTCAAAGGTGACCAGCAAATTGCAACCAATGACGATGTATCCAGCAAACTGTACGCCTTCATGGGGGAATTTCAGAAAAGAATGGCCCCAATGTCCTTCACTTGTTCGATGAACCCCGCCTCCTTATATGCCACCTTATGACTCCAAGATGGTGTACTTCACAAACCAAGGCGAACCGTGGCGTGAGAAGGCTGCTCGCGATTACCTGGAAAAGAAGTTGTGGATGCCGGTGTGGGAATCTGACGAGCTGTCAACGGCAGCGACTTGTCTTGGCCTGGATCCTCCTATTTCGCAGGCCGTGATTAATGACCGCTTTTTCATGTTTGGTGGAGTGCCTCGAGAGTGTTTTGAAACGGAGGAAATTATTCTCAACGAGCAGTTGGGAGTTCTCGAGGATGCCATTACTGGTATGGAAGTTCAGAAGGAGATGTGGAAATTGGTCAATGAATACGGACGCGGTCCGACGCACCATCTTTTGTGCCATCACGTGCCACGCCAGGATAGTCCGTGGAGATTCACACTTCAAGTTGCTTCCAAGTATCTTTCTCTGCGCGTGCTGAAGGAGATCGGCGCCACCAAACCTAGCAAAAGAGATGAAGCGCTCGAATTATTGCTTGATACTCCAGACGAGAAAGCGAGTCGCATTCATGCGTTTGAGATGAAGGTTCACGCGTTGTTAACACGCGGTCGCTCCATTGATGCTATCAGTCTGAATGATGGACACGGAAGGCAGAAGTCGAGGACGTTTACCCTCTCGGCCAATTTTCCTTTTTGATCCGATGATGGTGGATCAGGTGAATTCAACTGGACCCTATCGAATTATTCGCGCGTCGAACGCCGCGTCAACTGATTCGTTTTACTACCCGTACGTGGAGAAGAAATGGCTTGGACTGAAGACGGCGAAGGATAAGGTTTTGCTGTTCCAGGCGCTCGTTCCATCCACTCGAGTCGTCCACGGGAAAGCAATCGTGGACATTTTTGAAAATGTGGGGTTCCTGGAGGCTGCAATTCAGGACCCTAGTCGTGCCGTGTTAATCTTTATCGATCCGGCAGTCGACGAGGACAAACGCATAGGCAAGCAAACCATTCGGTGGGACGAGATAGCCGATTTCGAAAGCGTCCGCCAACTGCGTAGCATTGACCCCGACGCAATTGATCGTCTGATTAGCATCAACATCACGACAGTCGGAGACCTTCGCAGAGCTATCGGCGATTCAACCTCACTGCTGAAGGGTGGTCTAACCGCTGGGGAGCTAGCGCACTATGCGGTGCATTTGAAGAACTTCGATGGCCTCCAGCAAATGAAGGGAGCGATGCTTCAAGGTATTTCGCAGTACGTATGGATGATGTAGGTAAATGCCGAATGGGGTGAAGTCGTGTGGGGCTTATGTATTTTTATTTGATCAATGGAATAATGTGCACCCAATGTAGTTAGTGGCCTTGACTTGTATTACTTCCTGTTCATTCTCGCTAGATTGAAACTCGTCCATCGAGTCCACTTCTCTCAACTCGTGAATTCTGCTGTGGTTTCCAAACAAAAAGGAGGCCATAGTTTATGGGAAAGGGGCAGCAAATTCTTCTGTTCTCCAACCATTTCTAACTAAACGGGCAAGATGGAGAGCACTGACGAGTTACCACTTCATGCTCCAGTTCGTATCGTTTGTCGCGAGTGTCTCCCAAGCAACGAATATCTTCCGCACGTGGTGTCCAGAATTGATGAATTGCTGGATGATTTTCCGGGGCAGAAGGCGTTTAACGCTGCATGCCAGCGTGGAGCTTCAGCGCCATCTCTCGAGTATCTTCTCGGTCGATCGTTTCCGAATTGGAAGACAGCGATTTGTCTTGCTGCACAAAGCGGACACTTACAAACGCTCCAATGGATGGCAGCAAAACGTGAAGACCGTCGAGGACCATGGAAGAACGATTTCAGGAAGGCACTATGCCATGCTGCCGCTCAAGGACACCTTGAGACTGTTATTTGGCTTTTCAGGAACTTCTCTTCCGACGATCCGTTGAGTGCATTGTGCGGGGCGGCGAGCAATGGACATTTGCCTGTCGTTCAGTGGCTGCATGAACACGGCGTCGATGATACGTCGTTCAGAGCGATGGAGTTTGCTGCTGCTACCGGTCAATTAGAGGTAGTCAAGTGGCTTCATCAGTGTCAAGGAGTGGCGAACACAACACCAATAGCCAAAGCAGCTGAAGGAGGTCATCTCGAAGTCGTCCAGTGGCTGCACCAAAGTTTGGATGGATGCTGCAGTAATGTAATGGAAGCTGCTGCAGCAAATGGTCACCTCGAGATCATGCAGTGGTTGCACACGAATTCGAAAGACCGGTGGAATCTCAGCTTTTACACCAGTAGACTGTATGAATTGGCAGCTTGCAACGGCCATTTGGAAGTGATGAAATGGGTTCGAGATCGCTACGGGACCTGCGGCTCCAACTACTCAAAGCTAGTGAACGATGTTGTTAGTCGTGGCCACTTGCACATTCTGAAGTGGATGGGGGATATCAGGGCATACAAGGGTGCGGGGCACGCTATGAACGATGCTGCGGCCGATGGACACTTGGATATTGTGCAGTGGTTGCACTCCAATTACCGAAAAGGTTGCACCCAAGCAGCGATGGATGACGCTGCGGGGAATGGACACTTAGCAGTGGTGCAGTGGCTGCATGACCATCGCCGGGAAGGCTGCACGACAAATGCAATGGATTTCGCGGCTTTGAATGGACATCTTGATGTAATGCGTTGGCTGGATGAAAACCGGACTCAGGGTTGTAGTTGGCAAGCCATCGTAAACGCTGCGAAGAATGGCCACGTACAAGTTGTACGTTGGCTTCATGAAAACTTCCAGTTTCTAATATCGACGGCGATGGAAGCAGCGGCGTTGGCGGCTTCGGCTTGCAAAAACAATCTGGAGATGATTCAAATATTTGAAAAGCACGAGTGGTTTTCGCACCCGAAGTACTTGGTGCCAGTGATGGTCAACTCTTTCGAGACTGGTAAAATAGCTGTCGTGGAGTGGCTGCTTCAAATGGGATATCAAGTACGCCAAAAAGATCGCGAATGGGCTGCTGAGAATTTAAAGGTGGTGAAGATAACGTACCGCGGAGCTGAAGTAAGTGTTCCCGATGTGCGCAAAGCAGTTTTGCAGCGAGGGAATATACGAATGGCTCGGTGGCTTTTCTGTCACGGATGCAATATAAACTCGGAGATGCACGTCGAGGCATATTACGCACGCATCAACTCGGCTTTGCTTCGGTGGCGACTTGAAAATGGCTTGAAGCTTGATCCATCCACAGCCTGGGAACTTTTCTCGCTTTATGGTCGTCCAGAAGTAACTGAGTGGATATCGGAATGGGATTGCGCATCGATCATCTCTCGATCACTCTCTACGAATACGAACGATACCTTGTGGATACTTGAAAATGTAGACTTTTCGCACGACAGCTCCCGCCTGGCTATTCGAATTGCGCTCGAGAATGCGAGTAGTGATACGAAGTTGTGGTTTGAGGAAAATCTTCGAAACGTCGAGTCTCGGACGTGGTGTTTCGCCTCTGATGATGATGATGAGAGCGAAAGATCCTCCAAGCGTGTACGACACAATTAGTGGTTCGTGTTGTAGTGGAAACTACTGGAAAGAAGGTGCCAGCTCGAACCCCAGCACAAAAAATGGATTAAACGTGATTTCATTTTTGTTTCTTGCACCTGTGTCAAGAGCATACATATCCTAAATGACCTGCCGATTCATTGCTCGTCAGTAATGGCCCGCTTTACTAATCCATAAGGTCCATGTCAACAACATGCAAAGCGTAATAATTTCTGTTCAACTTAGTACCTCGCCATCTTCATCACTGGAATCGTCGTCGTATGTCTTGCTCTGCGGACTTTGGCGGCAGGTTTGACTGCCACTGGCAACGTGGACACTCGGCAGTGGCTCAAGATGGCACCCAGCAAGCTTCGTCTCCTCTCGTTCGTCTTCGCACTTTCGTTCGAGCATTTTTGCGAAGAGCTTCCGTAGCGCATGCCTTCCAGAAGTCAAACGGCTGTAGGAGCGTGCATTGATGAACACGAAGGAGGGCGGGTTGGGTTCGTCACTCCAGTCATTGACGGTGATACCATCGCCTTGGAGGCGAAGTTGAAACAGCATGTAGTCCAAACATGGCTACAATCAGCTTCTACAGGCCCCTTTTAAACGAATAAGTCCGAGGGACGTCACTTTCAAAATTTATTCCGCATTCCGCATTCTGAGCGATGCAAGTCAAGGCGATCAATGCAGCAAGAAGAGAGCAGGTTCGTGGCTTTAACGGACGACCGGAAGCTGCTCGAGTACTGCGGCGTCAAGGACAAGTGCACGCTCGTATTCCGGGACCTCGGGCCGCAAAATCGGATGCCGCATGGTCTTCGTGGCCGCGTACCTGGGGCCTCTGCTCTTCGTGCTGGGTAATGCGGCCCGGTCGGCCTTCATCTACGGGTCGGAGGCCAACGCCCAGCCACTCAGCTCCACGGCGCTGCTGGGCGTGGCCTGTTCGACGCTGCACTTCCTTAAACGGGAGCTCGAGACCTTTTTGTTCACCTCTTAGTCGCCCTTACGTAACCTCTTCAAGAACTGCGTGTACTACCGGTCCTTTGGCTACCTACCCGCTGTGCCGTCCGCAGTATGCGTGTCCCTGCACGTGCAGGCCGATCTGGCTGAGCTGCTCAACCTGAGCGTGCACGTGCAGCTGCGCAACATGCGTCCCAGGAGAGGCCTATTCCGAGCGGCCCGAGGTTCGCGCTCGTGTCGTGCCCCAACTACACGTTCGAGGTGCTCGGCTTGGGTCGGGTTCTCGCTGCTCACGCAGGTGGGGGCTAGTTACCGGTACGTGTTCACGCTCGTTGGATTCCTGCAGATGGCCGACTGGGCCATAAAGAAACACCGCGGGTACATCAAGACGTACGGCGACAAGTATAAGAAGCTGCGACGCAAGGCCATTATTCCGTTCATCCTTTAAGGTGGAGGTGGAAGGTTGGTGTCGTGAACTTTGTGGAGATGATGGGAGGAAAGACATCAGAGGACGTGGGGAGATTCTGTACCGTGAATGCTCGTCCTGTGCTTCTCTTCGGCTCCAGTCCAAATTGTCGATATTTCTGGACTTGAAACAAGTGGTTTCTGACAACGATGAACGCCAAGCGGCTGCTGTCCCCCTCACGTATGCATGGGATATCGTGCAGGTCGAATTCAAAGGCGAGTATTCTTCAGCCCGCGTGCTCGCACTGCATGAGTATGCCACATCTGCGCCCAGGTGGCGCATCGCCGCCGTTATCCTGTTCACGCCACTACCATGTCTAAGCTGCATCTGTCTACCCGATAATGTGAGCCTATCTTCACCCTCCCGTGGTATGGCCAACAACAAAGCTTTTCTCGGCCGATTCTTCGTCTCCTTCACGACATGGGGACTGCTGCAGCTGTATATGATGAGCGAACGCATGCCGATGTTATCACTGTCCAAGACGCAGCTTGTCGTCAGCGAGGTGTTTGTCGGGATTTTGGCTACAGGAGTGGAGCTGCTATACGTTTGGTGGTTCAGCTTCCCTGTGCCTTTCACCATACATCTTTTGGGACCACCGTATATGGGGCTTCTCAGCTCCGCACTTGTGATTTGCTGCTACACCCGCGTGCGCCGCAGTTTGCTGTGGAAAATGGTCGACGCGTGCTTGATCTGCGTCTGTCACGGTCTGCTCATCTACGGTTATCTACTATTCTACTTCGTTTTCATCCAAGTGAACCCAGGTTTCGAGCGCACCGCGTTTACTTTTATGTTACCAGTACGCAAGATCGTCTACCGGGCGGTGCTCTTCTACTTGTGTCGTTCGGCCAGTGGCGAACGGACCCCGATCATCGTGATCTTCAATGCCGACCTGGTCAACGCGCTGTTCGTCAACTTCTGCATGCAGTACCAGCCCTCACTCACTACGACAGGCGGGCTTATGCTTGCCAATGCGGTGCAGGTGTTGCTGATGGTCCGAGACATTGATGCCGTTCGCAAGAAAGTCACATTTACGACGATGAAACTTATTGAAATGAGAATGAACGAAAGCAGCCCTCCCGAACTGCTTTCAAATCGAAGTGCAATCTTCACTGCAAGTATGTTACCTCGAGCTTCCGGAGAAATACTGACACAACAAAGTCTGGAGCTACTGCTTTCAGAAGTATAAAGGTTGCTGACGTGAGAGCTGCACGCATCGTGTTTAGCCGGAACAACAAGTCCACGCTAGGGAAACAAAATAAAGTGGGGCCACAAGTTGTTAAAGACCTGGTCGCCAGCAGAGTTGAAGGACCGCTGTCAGATCTCCAGCGACTCGAGAGCGAGTACGCCAGGCTCGTGTGTAAACTCATGTACGCATCCGAGTTTTCCATCCTTACAGTATTCGCGGAAGTTATGACGCCCATCCTATATTGTAAGTACTGCTACGGATTTGTTGGGTGCAATTGATGAAGTATTCGACCGTGTCTTGCTGCATTATTCAGCGCTGTACTTGACCATTATCTTCCAAATGCCCAACCGCGTTTACTATACTCAGCTTGCTTGGATTCGACACGCTTGGCAGACACGGTGCTTAACGTACTACTGCACAGTCTTGTTGAGCTGGCCTCGTTCATCGTACTCAGTCAGCTTCTGAAGCGCCGGCTCAACTTTTCAATGTTGCACCAGCTCTCATTCGCGTTGGACCGGCAGATGCTTCACGTGCAGGCAGCAATTATTTTGTGGGTCTTCTTCATTACGCAGACCTCGACCACTACGGTGGCTACCAGTTTCGAAGGGCTATCGGTAGCTGATCCTACATTATTTTTTGTAGGAACAGACTACACGTTCAAGTGGCTGCAGAGCAACTCAACAGCTACGTGAGGTCAGCCCAGTTTCTTTAGCACGCGTTGACGATGACTATTTCTGGCAGTAATACTTGGGAACTTCAAGGTATGAATCGAATGCTGGTATTATAGATGCAATAGTATTTGTGGTTTTGACCAAACTTTTTTCGTCTTCTCAAGCCGAAGAAAGAGTGGTAGAGTTTCGTGCACGCACAACACGTTCAGGGTTTCTGCCTCGGGATCTGCAATCTTTGTCACACAGCTAACTTGACAACTATATCGTGTTGAACGCTTTGATCGAAAAATCGAGGGAGTCCTCGATGAGGTGTAAGCACCGCACGTTTCAGTGTGCCGACCACTTGCGTCTTGCGAAAGTCAACCAGGTCATATCTGGAAAATATCCGTGCGAAGTATTTGATCCTAATTTGCTGAGCGTCAAGTTTGTACACACGGTCGACTATCAAGTGAAGGGAAAGATTATTTTTGCTACGGGTTCATCCCTGTTCCTTCAAAGTGTTATGTATTTACGAAACAGGAAATGAATCTCCAGTAATTCCTGCCTCGTTGCTCGTGCAACAACCGCTAATTCTAGCGTTTTTGCTTCGTCGATCTCGCCATTTCCCGTGACACCTGCACTTCGAGTTTACCACTAAAACACCAGTCACGAATCTGGGAATCCATTATGTTTGACATCAGCAAATGATGGATATTGTCGGATGCAGTTGCGACCGCATAACGAATGGCATCACGTGAGCCTTTCTGCAAAAAATTGTGTTTGCAAGTAGCCACAACAGCAAATCGGTCGGTTGTTCGTCGGTCGATTGTTCTGGTAGCGCTTTGCATACCAAATCTACTCGATCTTTCTCTCACAGCCACCAAGTGATTTCCATTCTGCTTCGGTTCGTCAGGATAGAAGCCGTACTAATAGTCAGTCGTGCGCCATTCTCAACCAGCCACCGCATCAGCACAAACTCCTCATATACTCCTGCGACGTCGACGTACTTTTCCAGTTCTTGTTCGTGTTTTTGGATCGAAGAATCGCTGAACCAAAACAATATACCCCGCTTTCAAGGCGGACTCCAGTATTGTGCATACACAGATTCGGTATCGTTTGCTGTGGAATCGGTTTATGGTTTTGAGCAATGCGCAAGTGGTATCATCGTTTCTGGATGTTAAAGTAAATGAATATCCCAATTGCTTCAGTTGGTCAAGTAGCTTTAGAAAGCACTCCCGGATCCAGCTTTTTCCCCAATCACCCAAGCTCCTTCCCACACCATATTTATTTTCAAGGAGAACCAGCAGCACTTCCAAATGACCACGTTTTGCAGCCTGGGCCAAACCCAATCCAGACAACCGTTGCACGGTATTTTCTATGAGCCAGAAAACCATCTCTAGATGGCCTCCCAAACCCGCACGTTCAAGAACACGATCACAGGAAACCGTGTACGAGTGCTCGGTTTGCCATTGGACCACCGCAAGATGTCCTTCAGTCGCAGCCATATTGATCGCTCTAACTGTGCGTACCTCGGGTCTGTTCTCGTATAACCACTGCACAACATGTAAGTGGCCAGCACCAGCAGCATACTTCATCGTTGTCGTCGTCCATGTCTCGTGTCGATTTACATGCAACCATTTAATAATTTCGAGATGACCATTCCACGCAGCTCCTTCCATTGCTCTGTAAGTACATCCCTCAGACCGATGTTCGTGTAGCCGTTGCAGTACATTCAAGTGTCCCTCCTCTGCAGCTGCATCCATGACAAAACCATCAAATTGGTTACCATAATGTTCGTGGACCCATTGCACCATCTCGAGATGGTCATTACAAGCTGCCCGCCGTGCCGCCATGACAGAACAACCTCCTTTGCAATTTTGATGCAACCATTTTACAATGTCAAGATGGCCTCCTGATGCTGCCCCGAGCATTGCCCACAAACACTGGAGCTCGTTACGTTTCACTGGCACGCTTCCAATACAAGTTTTGGGCAAATGTGTGTGCAGCCACTGCACCATCTCTAAATGACCATTGTCGGCAGCGCCGTCGATGGCAGACACAGATTGATGGCCAATACCTTTGCTGTGAAGCCACTTAACGACATCAACGTGGCCGTTCGCTGCGGCTTGTGTCAATACATAATTTGGGTTGCGCATGTCTAGTTGAGGGGCCAGCCACCTCAAGACTTCAACATGGCTAATTCATGAAAAGCAGACTCAAAATCGGTTTTCCACGGCCCACGGCCATCCGAACGTGCTGCCATCAACCATTGAAACACGTGCAAATGTCCGCTCTTGCCAGCTGCTTGGATAATTGGTTTCCAATCCGGTGCTGCTCTCGATAAAAGAAGCTCCAAGTACATTGCAGATACGCCACGCTCGCAGGCTTCACAAAATTGATCCACATCCACGAAAGGTTGAGAAAACTCATCAATTAGGCGTCCGACATGAGGAAGATCACCACCCCAACGAGGAAGACACTTGAGTAGATGAGATGCCCTGCAGTCGGGAAAATTGAGGGCATCGTGTCATTTTCGGTTGTGTTTCCGAAGGAGCATCCGTGTTGGATCGTTTTACGTAGCTACTACGCATCAATCGGTTTCCAGAGTTGATAGACTTCATCACTTCACTTCAATCTCCGTCACGCTTAGTCTGCGGAGTTTACCTCGAAGAACGGTTCGTTCTTCCGGAGATGGAGACAAAGACAACATCCAGGATTTTATCTACCAGTTAAAGTAAAATGGACTGAGAATTTCGAGAACCTCGATCAAAATATTATTTATTTTGATCGAGGTTCTCGAAATTCTCAGTCCATTTACTTTAACTGGTAGATAAAATCCTGGATGTTGTGTTTTGTAATAATGAAACAGATAATATATTTTTACGACGTTATAACAAGCGTTTAATTTTAGTCAAGCCGTTTAATCATTAAGTTGTTTAAACACTAATCACATCTTGTTGTTTACGGACTCCTTTTGTTGTTTAAGGAACTGGTAGCCGACAAGTAAGTGTCGAATTCGGAATAAGAGAACAAGAAGATCTCGTCCGAATGGTGCACATGGAGAAGACCGCCTTCCTTGGACAGAGCATTTGTCAGGCTGCGGTCACCAGCAGTTTCAGTCGACCAAGTTGCGGCGCTGACCGACGGTCGTCGTCTGAAAACATGAGTGAGACGGTGTTGCCTCTGAACTTCCACCCAACAACCGGAACACTAAATCGTTTTCGTTTTATTCGGAGGCGCCAATTCCTACGGCCTCCAAATCGAGCGAAGAAGAGTTAACACTTCAGATTGCTAGTGCTACAGCTACAGCCTCGATGGATTTCTGTCCTTTGGTGCAGTTGAGGACGATTGAACCCCACACTTATTGTAAAAGTCGGCTGTGGTGCAAGGGTGCGATGATCTGGAGGATAGACTGGACGCCAACATGAAGAGCAACACGCAGGTTGCAATGTACTTATTTCAGTGAGGATGATCCCCGCTGTAGCATCCGATTTACATTCAACGTCATTCCGGGAAAATGAAGAAGTGGTATGTCGCGTTGAATGCGTCGAACCCCTCAAACACCCTCTACACGTAAAATAAATGATAGCAGACAACGTACAAAGCAGTACAATGGGGTCGAACTTTGTTTCCTTCAACGTAAAAATGAAAATTCTCTCAAATGCCTCGTGCGTGCTGCATATGCAACACCAATCGCTAATTCTAGCGTTTTCGCTTCATCGATCTCGTTATTAGCTGCCAACTGCACCTCAAGTTCTCACTAAGGCACCAGTCACGGGTCTTTGAATCCATCAGATTTGATGCCAGCAAATGTTGAACCTTATCGGATGCAGTTTCGACCGCATTACGGATGGTATCGCGTGAAGTCTTTTGCAGAAATGTTGTGTTTGCAAGTAGCCACAAGAGCAAATCGGTCGGTTGTTCGTCGGATGATTGTTCTTGTAGTGCTTTGCATACCAGATCTACTCGATCTTTCTCGCACAGCCACCAAGTGATTTCCACGATTCCGCTTTCGTTCATAGGGCTAGAAGCCGTACTAATCGTCAGTCGTGCGCCATTCTCAACCAGCCACCGCATCAGCACAAACTCCTCATATACTCCTGCGACGTCGACGTACTTTTCCAGTTCTTGTTCGTGTTTTGTATCGAAGAATCGCTGAACCAAAACCATGTACCCCGCTTTCAAGGCGGACTCCAGCATCGCGCATACACACAGTCGGTATCGTTTGCTGTGGAATCGGTTTATGGTTTTGAGCAATGCGCAAGTGGTATCATCGTTTCTGGATGCTAAAGTAAATGAATATCCCGATTGCTTCAGTTGGTCAAGTTGCTTTGAAAAGCACCATTGGATCCAGCTTTTTCCCAATCACCCATGTCCCATCTCGCACCATACTTATTTGTAAAGAGAACCAGCAGCACTTCCAAGTGACCAAGTTTTGTGGCTTCGGCCAAACCCCGCCGATACGATTGGTTTACCGTATTTTCGTCGAGCCAGCAAACCATCTCTAGATGCCCTCGCATACCCGCACGTTCAAGAACACACTCAGAGGAAACCGTGTACGAGTGCTTGGTAAGCCATTGAACCACAGCAAGATGGCCGTTAGTCGCAGCTTTATCGATCGCCTCCACTGTGCGTACCTCGGGTCTGTTCTCGTATAACCACTGCACAACGTCTAAGTGGCCAGCACCAGCAGCATTCTCCATCGTTGTCGTCGTCCATCTCTTGAGTCCGTTTACATGCAACCATTTAATAACTTCGAGATGGCCATTCAACGCAGCTCCTTCCATTGCTCGTGAAGTATACCCGTCAGACCGATGTTCGTGTAGCCATTGCAGCACATTCAAGTGTCCCTTCTCCGCAGCTTCATCCATGACATGAACATCAAATAGGTCACCATAATGCTCGTGGAACCATTGCACTATCTCGAGATGGCCATTACGAGCAGCATTCCATCCTACCTCGCCAGAACAGTGCTCCATGCAGTTTTGATGCAGCCATTTGACAATTTCAAGATGGCCCCCAGACGCTGCTTCGTTCATTGCACGGAAACACTGCTCGTCCAACTCAACTCTCTGCCGGCTGCTGCAAGTTTTAGATAAATGTTTGTGTAACCACTGCACCATCTCTAAATGACCATTCTCGGCAGCGCCGTCGATGGCAGACACAGATTGATGGCCAATACCTTTGCTGCATAGATATGAGACGAGATCGAGATGGCCGTTCGCGGCGGCTTGCTCGAGTACATGTTCGGGTAACTTTATCTCCAGTCGAGTGATCAGCCACCTCAGGACTCCTAGATGTCCGTTTGTCGCTATTTCATGAAAAGCAGACTCAAGATCAGTTTGCCAGGGTCCACGGCCATCCGAACGTGTTGCCATCAGCCACTGGAACACGTGCAAATGTCCACCCTTCGCAGCGGCTTTAATAATTTGTTCCCAATCCGGTGCTGCTCTCGACAAAAGAAGCTCCAAGTACACTTCCGAAACGCCACGCTCGCAGGCTTCACAGAATTGCTCCACATCCACAAAAGGTAGAGCAAACTCATCGATTAGGAGTCCGACGTGAGGAAGATCACCACCCCATCGAGGAAGACACTTGGAGTAGATGAGCTGCCCTGCAGTCGGGAAAATTGAGGACATCGTGTCGTTTTCGGTTGTGATTCCCGGTTGGTGCTAGATCATTCCACTTCAATCAATCACTCAAAATTCTCAGTCGTAGACCATTCCCCTTCATCAATTCCATTTCTGGCCAGTGTACACAACAAACCTTTTTCTTTAGCAAGTAGGGGTGCTTATATCGCGTTTTCGACGAAGTCGATGGTCTCTACGACGATATTTGCTCAGAATGTAGAAGGTATATAGAGAAATTGTACCGGCAGACGACATGCAATTTAAATCTTTTGTGAACGTGTTTGGCATTTATGAAATATCAACCCAGTGTCAACTAACTCCTGCATCGCAGCTAAATCAAAGCGTGTTCACTTGCTCATCTCACCATTTCTTCTGACACCTGAATGTCGAGTTTTTCGCTAAAACACCAGTCACGAATCTGGGAATCCATTATGTTTGACGCCAGCAAATGATGGATTTTGTCAGATGCAGTTCCGACCGCATTACGAATGGCATCGCGTGAACTCTTTTGCAGAAATGTTGTGTTCGCAAGTAGCCACAAGAGCAAATCGGTCGGTTGTTTGTCGGTCATTTGTTCTTGTAGCGCTTTGCATACCAAATCTACTCGATCTTTCTCTCACAGCCACCAAGTGATTTCCATTCTGCTTCGGTTCGTCAGGATAGAAGCCGTACTAATAGTCAGTCGTGCGCCATTCTCAACCAGCCACCGCATCAGCACAAACTCCTCATATACTCCTGCGACGTCGACGTACTTTTCCAGTTCTTGTTCGTGTTTTGTATCGAAGAATCGCTGAACCAACACAATATACCCCGCTTTCAAGGCGGACTCCAGTATTGTGCATACACAGATTCGGTATCGTTTGCTGTGGAATCGGTTAATGGTTTTCAGCAATCCGCAACTGGTATCATCGTTTCTGGATGCAAAGTAAATGAATATCCCGATTGCTTCAGATTGTTAAGTAGCTTTAGAAGGCAATCCCGGATCCAGGTTTGTCCCCAACCAGCCAAGCCCACTACACAATATGTATGTTCAAGGAAAACCAGGAGCACTTCCAAGTGACCACGCTTTGTGGCTTGGGCCAAACCCCATCCAGACAACCGTTGCACGGAATTTTCTTCGAGCCAGTAAACCATCTTTAGATGGCCTCGCAAGACCGCTTTTTCAAGAGCATGAGCACAGCGAACCTCGTTTGATTGATTCGTTAGCCATTTAACCACAGCAAGATGCCCTCCACGCGCAGCCTTATTGATCGCTTCAGCTGAGCGTATCTCGGGTCTGTTCGCATGTAACTACTGCACAACATGTAAGTGACCAGCACCAGCAGCATTCTCCATCGTTTCTGTCGTCCATCTCTCATGTCGGTTTACATGCAGCCATTTTATGATTTCAGGATGACCATTCCACGCAGCTCCTTCCAGTGCTCTCGAAGTACATCTCTCAAACCGATGTTCGTGTAGCCATTGGAGCAACTTCAAGTGACCCTCCTCTGCAGCTTTATCCATGGTACTGTTATCAAAGTGGTCACCATAATGCTCGTGGAGCCATTGCACAATCTTGAGATGGCCATTACGAGCAGCCCACCATGCCGCCTCGTCGGAACAACCTCCTTTGCAGTTTTGATGCAACCATTTCAAAATTTCAAGATGGCCCCCAGACGCTGCTCCGTTCATTGCACGCAAACACTGGAGCTCGCCCCTCTCAACTCTCTGGCGGCTGCTACAAGTTTTAGATAAATGTTTGTGCAGCCATTGCACCATCTCTAAATGTCCATTCTCGGCAGCGGCTGCGATGACAGACACAGAATGATGGCCAATACCTTTGCTGTACAGATATTTGACGAGATCGAGATGGCCGTTCGCTGCGGCTTCCTCAAGTACATTCTCTGGTAACTTTATCTCCAGTCGAGTGGTCAGCCATTTGAACACTTCCAGATGTCCGTTTGCCGATGTTTCTTGAAAAACGGACTCAAAATCGGCTTTCCACGGTCCACGGCCACCCGCACGCTTTGACATCAACCACTGAAACACGTGCAAATGTCCACCATTGCCAGCTGCTTGGATAATTTGTTTCCAATCCGGTGCTGATCTCGACAAAAGAAGCTCCAAGTACATTTCAGGAACGCCACGTTTGCAGGCTTCACAAAATTGCTCCACATCCACAAAAGGTAGAGAAAACTCATCGATTAGGAGTCCGACGTGAGGAAGATCACCACCCCAACGAGGAAGACACTTGGAGTAGATGAGCTGTCCTGCAGTGGGGAAAAGTGAGGGAATCGCGGTTTCTTATTGTGAGTTTGTAATGGTCTTCTATTTGGTTTAGTTTTGTATAGAAGCCTTTTCTTATTGTGAATTCCGGAGTTGGTTGCTGCTGGATCATGCTACGTCTATCAATCAATTTCATCATCAAGAGTATTCACATCCATCAGACTTTTCTGTACGCCGTTCTCCATCGAGACTTTTCGACGAGTGGAGCAGCATATGCCGTAAAACACAACTAGGCAGACTGGATCGTACACTTCTTCATAAAGTAAATTTGTGCTTGGCAGTACTGGCCATCTCTGAAATTCCAGACTGTCCAGCTTTTGAAGAAATGTATTCAGGTTGAACTCAAAACCACTAACGTCTCCATCAATGCGTACAATTTCAATTCATAACCACCTGTAAAGTATTACTAACTGTGTTCATAAGTGCTAAAACCACAAGCGGCGCTAATACTTCTCTGATAATGGTGTAATGCACACCAACCTCCGTTTTTAACGAACCCCGTTTTTATTCTCACGAGTAACCCCGTTTCTAAGTTAAAACTTAAACAGTTTGGTGTGCACCACACGATCGAATATTGACTGGCGCCGATCGTCGTGGCCAGCCAAACTCCATTTCTAACTGCAGGACGATGGCCGACGTGACGCTCAAGAAAGGTCTGCGCAACCCGCTGGACGAGGGCCAAGTGCGCCGCGCTGTTCTGGCCCTGTCGACGTTCGTGGCCAAGCAGAAAGAGGCTCGGGCCAAGGCGCCGCTGGTGGAAGACGCCGAGTTCGTGTCCTGCATCCTCACGCGCAAGCTCGTGCCGGGCAAAACCACGCTCAAACCCGTGCCAATGTACGTTGGTCACATGGCCACGCCCATGTCCCGTTCAAAACGACCTTTTGCACCTCGATCTGACCGCTGGAACTCTCGTTATTGCCATTTTTGTGCCTTTTAATGCAGCAATTTGCCTCATGCCATCTACGACGAGGCGGCCGAGATCTGCCTGTTCGTTAAGGACGACGACAAGAAGAGGATCAAGGAGGCGCTGGCGGCCAACCCGTGGCCGGCGTGACCAAGGTCATGACGGTCAAGAAACTCCGTAAAAACTTCTCGAGGTTCGAGGACAAGCGTGCTCTGGCCGCGGCCTACGACCTGTTCCTGGCCGACGACCGTGTCCTTCCGTACCTCAAGGGCCCGCTGGGTACCAAGTTCTTCACCAAGAAGAAACAGCCCGTGGCCGTCCGTGTGTCCCGTAAGGATGTGAGTGGAGCGTTGAAGATGGCCACACGCCGCACGGCCTTCCACGTGAGCGCCGGCGTGTGCCACAACGTGAAAGTGGCCAAGCTGGACATGACGCCCGACCAGATCGTGGAGAACGTGATGGTGGCCATGAACCACTGCGCCAACTTGGTGCCCAAGGGCTGGAACGGCGTGCAGTCCATCAGTGTCAAGACGAGCGACTCGGTCGCGCTGCCCGTGTACAACGCACTGGCCACGCTGGCCAAGCTGCCGGCCGTGGGTAAGACGCAGAACCTCAAGAAGCGGAAGCTCGAGGAGTTCATCGCCGAGGCCGAGGAGGAGGCCCCGAAGGAGAAGAAGGCGGCCGCCAAGGCCAAGAAGGGCAAGAAGCAGGCCGACGTGCCTGTCAAGGAGGCCGTCAAGGCCAAGAAGGAGGTTCCTGTTAAGGAGGTGGCCAAGAAGGCGGAGACAGAAGAGCCGAAGAAGGAGACCAAGAAGGCAAAGAAGACGACGCCGCCTGCCAAGAAGACCCGGGCCAAGCGAGTGGCCAAGAAGTAAGCAAACTCAACCCGCTCTTGTCCGGAGTAGATAGATGATTTACATACATACACGTACTGCTCTCACTTGAACTCGATGTGTGTAGGTTCCAAGAAAGGATGCTGGAGGTCTGGATAGTGTCTGATGCTAACGATATCTTGCCACGCAGGACTCGAAACCCCCACGGGCCCTTGGTCTCACCTCGGCGACCGCTCACTTTGGAAGACGCTGGCCAAGTAGCAAGAACTCCAAGCGGCCATGGCCATGTTCAGTGCCCGAGGGCTCAACAACTTCATCAGCGAATTGCGAGCGTGCACGTCGCGCGAAGAGGAGCAGAAGCGCGTGGACAAGGAGCTGGGCAAAATCCGGCAGAAGTTCACGCAGACGGTGGGCAGCTCCGGCCTGGGAGGCGGCGGCCCGGCACTGCAGTCGTACGACCGCAAGAAGTACGCGTGGAAGCTCATTTACATCTACATGCTGGGCTACGACGTGGACTTCGGCCACGTGCAGATCATCAGCCTCGTGTCCGGCACCAAGTACTCGGAGAAGTGTCTGGGCTACTTGGGCTGCTCCATCCTGCTCAAGGCCTCGGACGAGCTCATGACGCTGGTGATCAACTCGATCCGCAACGACCTCAAGTCTCGCGAGGCCAGCTCGCAGTGCCTTGCACTGTGCTGCGTGGCCAACTTGGGCGGAGCCGATCTGAGTGAGGCCATGGGTCCTGACGTAGCAGCGTTGCTCACCAGTTCGGCCAGCATCGCCCACGTCCGCAAGAAAGCGGCGCTGTGTGCGCGTCGTCTACTACCGGAGAACCCGGAGCTGCTGCCGGTGGAGGACATGGAGAGCCGACTGAACGACCTGATGGGCGAGACCCACTTGGGCGTTGTCACTTCCGCCGCAAGTCTATTGCAGACTTCGCTGTCGCTGCACCCGACGGCGTTCCGGTCGTTGGTGGAGCCCTGCATCCAGCGACTCAACGCTCTGGTCGCACACAAGAACTGCCCGCGCGACTACATGTACTACAACACGCCGTGTCCGTGGCTGCAAGTGAAGCTGCTGCGGATTTTGCAGCAGTTCCACGCGCTCGGAGCGCTGGACGCCGACTCGGCCGACGGACGACTCAACACCATGCTGAACGAGACGCTGCACCGCGTGTTGGCTCGCACGCCACCCGGTAAAAGTGCCAAGAACAACGCGGCCTACTCGGTACTGATTGAGGCCGTGAACCTGGTCATTGCTCGTGGCAAGCCAGGTGGGGACACGGAGAGCCCCGCGTACAAGCTGCGGGAACAGGCGGTGGCGCTGTTGGCCCGCTTCATCTCGGTCACCGAGCCCAACATTCGCTACGTCGGCCTGGACTCCATGTACCGCATGGTGCGTCTGGATGGAGACGCCTCGGGTGTCAAGCAGCACCAGGAGACGGTGCTGTTCTCGCTGAAGGATGCCGATCCGTCGGTGCGTCGCCGTGCGCTGGACTTGCTCTTTGCTATGTGCGACCCGACCAACGCCCAAGAGATTGTCGGTGAGCTCGTCAACTACTTGGCCGTGGCCGAACGTTCTTCTGTTAGCACTGTGCCGGCTTCGGGTCCTGTTAGTGGCATCCGCGAGGAGATTGTGCTCAAGGCTGCGATTCTGGCCGAGAAGTACGCGCGCGACTTGCGCTGGTACGTGGACACGGTGCTCCAGCTCCTGACGATCGCCGGCAGTGAAGTGCCCGACGCCGTGTGGCACCGAGTCGTGCAGATTGTCACCAACCGCGAGGAGCTGCAGCGCTATGCGGCCGAGCAAATGTTCAAGGCCATGGAGCCTCGCTACGTGGACGAGACCACGACCAAGTTCGGCGCCTACGTGCTGGGCGAGTTCGGCTACTTGCTGTGTGACGACGCCAGCATGAGCGGCACGCGCCAGTTTGAAGTGCTTCACCAGCACTACGTTGACGCTAGCGTGCCCACGAAGGGGTGCTTCTGACCGCGTTTGTCAAGATGGACAACCTGTACGAGGAGCTGCGTACTACCGTGCACGGTGTCCTGGCCAAAGCTGCGAGCAACATGAACCTGGAGATCCAGCAGCGAGCGTGTGAGTATTTGGCCCTGCGGCAGCTGTGCCAGAGCTCTCCGAATGGGGATGAAGTGCTGCGTGCTGTCTTAGAACCCATGCCAGTGTTCCCAGAGAACCGCGAGTCCGGTCTCATCGTTCGTCTTCGTAACCAGCAGAAGGCTGCAGCTGGTGGCGATGAAGGTGCAGTGCTGCCTGAAGAGGGAGCGACATCTCCTCGTTCTCAGGCGCGTGTCAGCGAACCGCAGCCAGTGGCGTCCGGTGCAGTCGATTTGCTGTCCTTAGACGAACCGGTTGCTCCCAAGACTTCGTCGGCTTTCGGCTTTGGGGCTGGCCAAGAAGCCATTCGCAGTCCCAATCCAGCGTCGGCAGACTTGGGAGATATCTTCGGTGGCGGAGGCTTCGGTGGTGGCAATCCGGTTGGTCTCGATGCGTCGTTGACTCCACAGCTCTCTGCGTGGGCTCGAGCTCTCATGCTGAACCCTCAAGGTGTGTTGGTCGAGACGGACGTGCTGCAGATTGGAGCCAAGCACGAATACCGCGGTTCACAGGGTCGAATCAACTTGTTCTTCGGTAACAAGACCACTGACACCCTCAACGGCTTCTCGGTGCAACTTGCAACGGGGAACCTGTTCCGTGTTCAAGCGGAGGAGGTTCCTTCGCAACTCACAGGTAAACAGCAAGGCAAGCAGCAGATCATGATCGAAGCGATGGCGCCTTTCGCGGAGCCTCCCGTGATGACGGTCAGTTTCTCGAGGAACGGGACGAGCTACGCCTATCGAGTGCCCCTGCCGTGTCAAGCCACGAACTTCATGGAGCCTGTGGCCGTGAACGAGGAGGCATTTCTGCAGCGCTGGAACGCGCTGGAGGGTCAAGATCGGGAGCAGCAGGAGGTGGTACCGGCAGCCAGCAAGTTGGATCTCGCTCAGGCGCGCGAGTGGCTCGGCACGAACCTGAAATTTGCAATGGTCGACGGTCTGGATTCCCAGGCGAGCGGAAGTTTGTCCGCAGCCGCCACCTACCGCACAGGAGCAGTGGGGCCCAACGGAGACAAGATTTCGGTTGGGTGTCTCGTGCGTCTTGAAGGGTGCGATGGGAATTCCTACCGTGTTCGGGTCCGTGCAGTGCATCGCGACGTGAGCATCGCGACCAAGAACTGCCTCAAGTTGCTGCTCCAAGCGTAGAGTAGCGACGTAGGTAGGTCCCATACACAATGATCTATGAACTCTAATCCGTGTCGTGTTGCTAGTTAACCAAAATGCCGACACTTGACGCAACTCCTAGAGCTGCAAGACAAGGGATTGATGGACTTAGACATCGTTTTCTACGTCCGAGACAGCTCCACATCGCAATTCTAGAAAAGTTGCTATCCCCCCAGAGATTTCATAAATCTTGGCTTCTCACACTCAACAGCGCTGGGACTTCCTCGGGCCGTGGCTTGCCGCGTTAAAGGGCCGTATCACGTATCGCCCCCAAACAGCTTGGAGGAGATTTAGGGCTCGTACGATTCGCGTCTGGAAATGAAGTTCTCTGAAGAAAACGACTTGACGATTTTTAAGCCACGCCAATGCCGGTACAAGACGCTCGTGGGGATGGAAGGTCTCAAGTTGCTAGCTGCTGTGGCTTACGTCGTCCCAGAAGACTGGAAACTCCTGCTAGTGGAGTGTGGGGTGACATTACGAGACGAAGATTTGGACCAGAAAATTCCGGCGAAGTTTGTGCTCAAGATTGATGCCGAAATGTTACAAGGCGATCTTGTGAAAGCCAGGATCGTGCGATGGTTTGGTGCCAACCAACACGAAAGATACTCCGATGACTATCTCAAAGCGTTGGCGAAAATTGCGAGTGTGAGGGACAACTTGCAGCTGGACAAACCAGGGGTGGGAATTCAAGTTCCGATGCAGTTATGTTTCGATGCGAACTGGGCACCTATTTGCATTGAAGCTTTCAGCGAAGCCGAAAAACGTATTCGGGAGCAGTGGCGAAGTGTGGAGTGGAGTGCTGAAAAGGGTCTCCCATCTGGATCACTCCAGTGCACTTTTGTGATGGGGCCGATGATCGCAGACTTTAGCGACTACTCCAAGGATTCCCCGTTTTACTCGGGGTTTTTGGGGAATGCGATGCTGGGTCAAATCCGATTCGCTCAGCTGTATATTCGCACGGCAATTGATCCCTACGAGGAGGTGAGGAGCGCGTGGATGGCGTTTGTGCAAATGTTGACGAGAGTTTTTGACAGTGCACCTCGCCCGCGTGAATTTATGAGAACGAACGTTTATTACGATACTGAGCTGGCTGAGGCGGAGACACGTGCGTATCAGCTGGATGCAATCCAATTGAAGTGCGAATATTCTATTCAGAAAGCTCAAGTGGAAGCCATTTGCTCGGCGATAGTTTTGACGCAAACGACAAAGAAGTTGTCGGTGTCCTCACAACGCCCGCTAGATAGTCTACACTGGTGGAAATGGCTGGCTTACGCCTTTTTTCTGGTCGAGCGCGTCGGTACTCCTCGGTGGAGTCTCTTGCATTGCTTTCAATTGAGAGTATGAGCGCTGCTGAAATGGATGCGTTTGCAGAAGTACTGGAATCCGAGCACCCCGAAGAGCATTTATTCGGGTATTCGCACGGTGTGGTGGATGAAAGAGATGCTACGCGTAATCCGGTGCTCATGTTCGGTTTGAAGTTCCCGAACGACGTTTGTCCGCAACTAGACCCCATTCCTTGACAATTCCGTCGCCAATTTCAATGGTAAAGACCTTCAGTGATGATGGCCAGAGTAAATGGGTGAACGCACTGGTTCCTGGGTTTGGGAAGTGCACTGTGGAGCGTGATCACTTGGAGTTTTGCCCAATTAATGTCGGCAATGGCAGCTTTCATGGAATAACGACTATAACGATTGACTTTGAAGACTACGAATCCAATTCGGATGGGCTACCTCGTTTCCTGCAAACCATTGAATTCTCTTTAAAATACTTGACACTCAACTGGAATCGTGAGGTAGACGAGAACTTGATTTTACAGCAATGCCCCAATCTCGAAGAGCTGGTGCTACACAAAAATAAAATTCATGTACGACTCACGTTTGCTGAATGCTACAAGAACCAGACGCCGCTTCCTGAGCTGAATTGCGACTGGGATGATATCGAAACTCTTGCAGAAACCCTGAGCGATGTCGAGAATGAACTTGCCGGGTGTGTGCGCCGTTTACGATATCAACCAATTATCGGACAAATGGACGATACTGAAGACGAGTTGAAGGCAATTCTGAAAATGCTCGATGACAACAACAGCCTCGAATATGTCGACATAGTTGTGCCATCAAGTTACCATTCCGAAGTGGCTGCCTTTCGAGAGTTCCATCTCCAGCCAATTGATCGATCCCTCCCACTCCCGACTGAGTGCAAGGTCGCGTTTCTCAGCGTGCTGTCGTGGAGCAGATTGGCGATGGAAAACACCGAAATACTAGCGGGGAGCGTGTGGTGTCCCGCGCTTTGTGAGCTGGATCGCCTTGTGCTGTCCAACATTTTTGCTTTTGCACAATCACCAATACTTCGGAAAGTCTATCTTCACGAAGAGTACGCGAATATCGGGGAGACCCGCTCGACGCACATGTAGAGCCCTCGATTTGAGCTCGCTGTATGTGGTGGTGTAGCTGTTCTGTTACCGTTGCGGCCTTGAGAAAGTAGTGGCTTCGGGTCGACCATTGGGGTGCGTTGGGTTTGTCATGTGATAGCAACAACAATCGGTGTAGATTAGCGAGAACGAAGTCGTTTGCATTGTCGGTCAGTAGTTGCAGTCACATTAGGCTATTAACCAAGCGTGTTCGAGCAATTGTTCTAGTTGCTAGCGACTACCGAGAGCGTTCAACCCGTTGCACACATCCATAACTTCCAAACGTGAACCGTGTGAGCAACGTCAACTTGAGGAGCCAACAGTTCAAGTCACCGCAGACACACAAAGCGTTCAGCAAGTGGAGGCAGTCAGCCGTCCCTATCTCAACAGGAAACTTTTGTAGTTTCAACAATATCCCTGCTTGTAGCCATGCTAATTCGCTGGAAGTACCCAGTCAATGCCAGCTCAACCTGATCGATGATGAACCATTTTCGGTGAAAAGCAGTCAGTCCGATGTGGCTTTTTGCATCCTTCGTGTCGACGACAACCAGCCGAGAACCAAGCAAACCTTTCGTGACGAAATTGAACTCCAGCCGCGCACGATCACCCAGATTTGGACCAGAAGATGTTTGCAGAGACGCTCACCAGGTCGGTCCCAGCTGGTACCGCAGACTGGAGACCATAGTGGCCGCCACTGTGGGCCACAGTGTGGCGGACTGTATGCGTGCATAAGAGCGTAGTCCTGTCATGTTACCAGCCACCAGCCGGCCTTCCTTCCCGCCCGCATGAAAAGAGCGTTCAGTCTCCGTTGCTCGAGCCACAACGCCAAGCGTGACTCGCACTCGGCGGAACTGGAAACCGTTCGCCCAACAGCCGACTTGGCATTGCTAGAATCCCCTGCCGACGGCGGGCAGGAACCCCAACTGTACATGCAGTCACCCCCACCACGGAGGTATACAGGGTCGATGACGATGAAGCTCGTTATCCTGGCGTTGATGGCGCTGCACTTGACAGCAGCGCAGACGACGGTGATGCCGGCGGATTCAGGGGCGACGGACGCGGCCACGGTGGCGCCTGCCGGAACTGAGCCACCAGCCACGACATACCCCGCCACGACGGTCGCTCCTGCGACGATCGATACCGCCGCCGCTACTGCTGCACCAGTGGCAACCGAAGCACCTACCGCGGCCCCAGTTGCGACCGACGCACCGACGACAGTCCCCGCACCGACAGCAGCTCCTGCTGCCACTGAAGCGCCGACGGCAGCTCCAGCGGCCACTGAAGCACCGACTGCAGCCCCTGTTGCAACCGAAGCACCGACGGCAGCGCCAGCAGCCACTGAAGCGCCCACCGCAGCTCCAGTGGTAACCGAAGCACTGACGGTAGCTCCAGCGGCAACTGAAGCGCCGACGGCAGCGCCTCCGGCGACAGCAGCTCCTGCCGCAACTGAAGCGCCGACTGCAGCGCCTGTAGTTACCACTCAAGCCCCTGCAGTTATCACACAAGCTCCTGCTGCCACCACACAAGCCCCTGCTGCCACCACTTCGACTCCGACATCGACTCCACTTGCTTCGTCCTCTTCAAGTGCTTCATACTCGACCTCAAGATCGGCCACCCAGTCCTCCGCCGACCGCGGGGTCGACACCTCGACCAGCCAAAGCGTGGGGAACCCCGGCCTCACTCTTTCTCCCATCAGCTCGGACGCCGGTGACGCCGACACTGACACTGACACGGACGCTGACACGAGCGACAACGGCTCGGAGCCCACGAACACTTCAACTTCCTCCGGGACCTCGAGCTCCTTCGGCGGCTGGAAACTCATCATCGTCATTGTCGGCGCCGTATGTGCCGTGGTCGCCTCCATTTTCCTGGTTCACATGCGTCACGTGCGCTCTGCAGCAGCCAACAAGCGCTCTCGGGGTAGTTCCCAACAACGAGCACTAGACTCGTTCTTCCGACAGAACCGCGTGACGGTACCGAGAGAGACTGGCGTCTCGTCGGGCAACTTCGTCACGGACCCGCTCACTCCTCGAGACGAGATCGCAGTGACCGTCCCGTCCAACAACCAAGAGAGGCCTCGCACCACGACTGCCGATCTCATCGCGGGGTCCGCCGCTCAAGCGTTCAACCGAAGAACTCGACCAAATGGCTCTAGTGGGAGCATCGACACCCCCACGGAGAGCTACCAGGGCGACGGCTACGACTCGTTCATAGGCAGGCATCACTCGTCGGTGGCGTCTTCGAACGTGTATCGGTCGAACTCCGTGTACTCGGACACGAGCTCAATTTCCCTTGGAAGCATCGCCCCATCCAGTCAACGCTCCTTCGCGCCGTCAGGTCTGTCCATGGATCAACCACCGCGTCCCCGACTTGAGACTGTCACCTCTCAAGGTCGGTCGTCCAAAAGCTTCTTCCGCGACGTCGATCGGCACCGGTCGAGACACGAATCGGTCGGACCGTTCCGGCAGCGACTTCTCCGTCTTCAATGTGTCCTCCGTCTCCATTGACGACGACATTTACCGCATCAGCACGCAGCTCATCGACGTGTCGGCCATCCCAGCCACCACGTCGGAAAAGTCCGAGCCCACCAGCAAAAACAGCTTCCCCAGCACCAGCGACCGCCTGAGCGACCTGAGCGATTTCAGCGTCGACGAAAGTTACACTTCCAGTCTGAGCATCCACGAACGATTCGCCACGGAAATCAGCATCGACGACCGCGAAAGTGTCGACAGCTACGGCACCGCCGACAGTTTCGCCTCCAGCAACAACAGCCTCGTCTACCGCACCTCCGAGCTCAGCGAAGGAGAAATTTAAGTTACTTTGTCATGTTAGCGTCCTGTAACCTCAAAATCGAGTCCAACACGGTGCGTCCAACCTAAAAATAGAAGACATCTCGTCATTAGAGGGTTTCGATAGAGGTTTCACTACCACTACCACCAAAAAAACTGTTTAAAACACCGCTTCCCTAAACTTTCACTACAAAAGCCTAGTGAAATCGCCAATTGTGGTAACAGCTGTCACTTCCCTCACCACCATCCATCTCCTAAGCAGTGCGAGAACACTTTGATTCTCTCTGAACGTCGAAATGGTGGAAGGCAAGCGTAAGAACTTCACAGACGCCGATGACGCGCTGCTGCTGAAGCAAACTATCGCCGAGGAGCCTTTCAAGGGAGGCTACGGCAAAGTGATGGAGAAGTGGCAGCACGTGGCAGACGCCCTGAATGAAGCTGACGATTTTTCCCGCGATAACCTCAGCGCCAAGACGGCCCAGAATCGCTTTAATCTACTCCTAGGTGCGCGTGAGATGATATGTTTGGTATACGAAGGCTCTATTGTTGAGGGTAGTGAAGTTCGAAATCTAAAAACAACCGAAAATGCTTTCACTACCACCAAGCGGGCTGTGAGGATAGTGGCGGTGAAAAGGCAAATTCGAAACCTCTCTAATTGCTTGTAATCCGGGACGGAGTGCTTTGTGGTGAGCACCAAATGCTGTTTAAAACATTGCTGATTTGTATCGGCTTTCAAACAGCGCTATGAGAAAACCGATACAAATGGCCGTTGTGGTGAGCACATTTGGTGTCAACTCTTTCGGGCCAAAATCCCCCCACTGTTTTAAACCTCATCTCTTGTGCATAGCCGCGCCGTACAGTACCCTCCTCATTGTCATGACTCAAGCGCCCTATTTCTGCTAGACTGGCCTGCGCGCAGGACGCATACTCAATGTTAGTCTGGCGTACTAAAATGACTGCAGAGTGCCGACCCGGGGGAATTAGTCCATCCTATATCCGACCTACAAATTCAACCTACAAACGCTCCTCGTCCACAGATTTCGTCGTGCCAAAATGGCGTCCGCTCCCCTGCATTTCCTCGAGAACTTCACGCGCGCGGCCCGGCGCCTGCACGTGTCTGGCCGCGCCCAGCGCGGACTCTTCGCCGGCCGCGACAAGCGCTTCGGCAACAACGTGTCGTTCTCCAAGCGCCGCACGCGCCGCGCGTGGAACGTCAACCACCAGTGGAAGTCGCTGTACTCGGAGGCGCTGGACGAGAAGGTGGGGCTCAACGTGACGGCGCACACGCTGCGCTGCGTGGACAAGTGCGGCGGCCTGGACAACTACCTGCTGAGCCTCAAGGACGAGCGCGACCTGGGCGTCAAGGGCTGCAGACGCGCGACCGCGTGCGCGAAGCTCTGCAGCAGTAGAAGGAGAAGAAGAAGAGAAGAGTTTTTCTTTTGGCGGACATTCTTGTGATTTTTGAGGCTGGGGACATTCTTGTGGTGGGTGTTGAGGGATTGAACAGATACAACGAGGACAAGTCAAGAGACTTCTGCTACAAGAGAAGAAAAGTCGCTACACGAGAAGACAGAGAAATCGCGAAGAAGCAAACCAGAAGCGCAGACTTTTACAGCATTGATCCATGTTGGCGCTATTCAGACGATGTACTCAGAGAACTCGCAGCTAACGGCCATCTTCATGTCGTCAAATGGTTTTTCAAGAATGCAGCTGGAACCATTGACCATTGCCCAAAGAGGAACTGGATTTGTTACAACTCGAGCTTCGAATTGGTAAACAATTTTCTGCTGGGTTTAGTGTCCTCTGGTCTGGCTGCTCTTAGCGTAAAACCACCTTGATGGAGATGTAACTGGTATTGAGTTCAACTTGGTATTATATCTTTCAAAGCTGGATAGTCTGGAATATCAGAGATGGCCAAGTACAAAATTGCATCCTTGCCTTTCGAGCACCATCAAAAACTTACTTTAGTACGTAGTAGATCTCAATTTCTTGGAGGCAACCTTGCATTTTTAAGTGAGCTGGCAAAAGCGAAGGAGCGATGAAGAAGAAGTTTACGATCCATTTGTGTTTTACGTCAGTACATGCTGATACTCTTCTTCGAAAAGTCTGGATGGGGAACGGCGTATATAGGTATTGAAGAGTAAGTCCACAGAAAAGTCTGATGGCTATGAATACTCCTGATGGAATTGATTGATAGACGTAGCATGATCCAGCAGCATGGGACTCCTTCGGAATTCACAATAAAGAAAGCCGCGATGTCCTCAATTTTCCCGACTGCAGGGCAGCTCATCTACTCCAAGTGTCTTCCGCGTTGGGGTGGTGATCTTCCTCATGTCGGATTCCTAATCGATGATTTTACTCTGCCTTTTGTGGATGTGCTCAGCAAGGGGCTCTAGGCCGAGGTAGACATCTTGTAGTTGAAGCCCTGGATCAATTTTGTGAAGCCTGCAAACGTGGCGTTTCTGAAATGTACTTGGAGCTTCTTTTGTCGAGATCAGCACCGGATTGGAAACAAATTATCCAAGCAGCTGGCAATGGTGGACATTTGCACGTGTTTCAGTGGTTGATGTCAAAGCGTGCGGGTGGCCGTGGACCGTGGAAAGCCGATTTTGAGTCCGTTTTTCAAGAAACATCGGCAAACGGACATCTGGAAGTGTTCAAATGGCTGACCACTCGACTGGAGATAAAGTTACCAGAGAATGTACTCGAGCAAGCCGCCGCGAACGGCCATCTCGATCTCGTCAAATATCTGTACAGCAAAGGTATTGGCATTCATTCTGTGTCTGTCATCGCAGCCGCTGCCGAGAATGGACATTTAGAGATGGTGCAATGGCTGCACAAACATTTATCTAAAACTTGCAGCAGCCGCCAGTGAGTTGAGAGGGGCGAGCTCCAGTGTTTGCGTGCAATGAACGGAGCAGCGTCTGGGGGCCATCTTGAAATTTTGAAATGGTTGCATCAAAACTGCAAAGGAGGTTGTTCCGACGAGGCGGCATAGTGGGCTGCTCGTAACGGCCATCTCAAGATTGTGCAATGGCTCCACGAGCATTATGGTGACCACTTTGATAACAGTATCATGGATAAAGCTGCAGAGGAGGGTCACTTGAAGTTGCTCCAATGGCTACACGAACATCGGTTTGAGAGATGTACTTCGAGAGCACTGGAAGGAGCTGCGTGGAATGGTCATCTCGAAATCATAAAATGGCTGCATGTAAACCGACATGAGAGATGGACGACATGAGAGATGGACGACAGAAACGATGGAGAATGCTGCTGGTGCTGGTCACTTACATGTTGTGCAGTACCGTATTTGAGATCTACTTCAGACCCAATATTTTTGAAGTTGTATTGTTGCAAAATACACAAGATCTGTACACGTACCGACGCATCTCTATCACGTATTATTTAAACAAAACAATTTAGTTATCAAGTTCTTCTTCGGGAACTACGAAGTTTTCTATGTCGTGACGCGTATCCACAGCATGGCGCACTACGGGCACTTCTTCCAGCAACCGTCGTAGCAGCTCCCAATCAGATTCACTGTCGGAGAGCTCCGTTCCAGCCTCTAAGTTTTCAGTAGGCTCAATGGATACCATTTTTGCTTTCTCAAATCCGCTTCTAACCGTTTTGCGAGACAACGCATTCCACGAATTCTTCGTCCAACCTATTAATTGCTGCCGTGTAGGTGCTTTTATCTTAAACGGCAGCGTCGAAGTTGAAGCGCGTAGTTGTTCCAACATGTTCTCCACCCAATTTTTCCGCATTTTGTCTTTTAATGGCTTGTTCCACGAAATATCAGCCGGCTGGCACGCAAACGTGTAGCCAGCGGGTATAGCCATCAGTTCCACGTTCAATAGCCGAGCGAAAATCTGGACGTCAAGGCGCCAATGTCCCGAAAATTCGTCTAGAAGAAGCAAAACAGGGGTATCCATGTTCTCTCGGTGTCGGAAATGATGCAACAAGAACTGTATAGTTAGTTCACTGTTCCACCAGCCCGCTGCATTACCGTAAATCTGCACTTCATTTTGCTCACCACGTAGTTGTCTCCACAATTGAGCTCCAAAGCCATGTTGAAAAGCAGAGTTTTCCCAAGCTCGAAGTGAATCAGTTGACGGTCTAGTTTTAAAAACCATAAAAGGATCGTACTTTGTGCCACAACTATCGCCAAGAAGCATCAGCGTAACTCGATCCTTGTCTTTGCCTGCACTCTTCATCCACACAGTTTTGGACCCTGTCAATTCAACAGTTTGAGTAGGTAAATACTCATAATTTATTCCTACATGACATCACAGTTAGTTTAAAAAAATAAAATTAAAATAAAAAAATAAAACCTGTTTGGTCGGCATTATAAACTCGGTCAATACCGAGTTCCGCCATTTTTTGCTGCACCTTTTCCCCAAACTCGGAAGCCTTCTCTGCTGCGTCAGCTGGGGTCTTCTGGCTTTGGCGCGTGCGTCGGCGGATGCTCAGGTCATTACGACGCAGAAACGAACGGAGCCAGGTATGTGAGGCAGCAAAACCGTCTCTTGGGAGACCTGCACTATCATAGCTTTCCTTGGCTTGCATGCGCACCATTGAGCCTGTCACAGGGATGCCTTCTTTTCTAAGTGAATTTATCCACAGTACAATTTGTTCCTCTATTTCGCGAGGAAGCGTAGCTGACGCACCCAGAGAGCGGTCATTGCAGTGCGACACGCAGCCGATTTCGCATTTCTCCACTAGGAGCTCGCGCTGGTCAAGCCAATTGTAGATTTGCCGCTTTTTAGAAGGTATTTGGGTTGGGAGAAGTTCGGGATAAAAATGCTTGACGGTCAAGTGCATTTTGTCTTTCGACACTACGGCATCGTAAAACTCCACAACCGAAAGCTTGTAGGCGTATGAAATGGCAACGCGCTTGAACTTCTTGGGAGGCTTGCCAGTGCCAGAAATACGGGTTCTCCTTGCCGTTGGCCGAGCGTGGGGGAGTGCGCGCCATTGCGAATTTCTTGCAATGAGCTGGTGGATAGTTACAGTTTAGCATGTTTTTGTACTCTGAATTAGGAGATCTAGACTTGTGCGCTGTTCCATTCTCGATATGTGATTGGTTGGAGGGCAGTCTGAATTAGGAGATCACTCTGAAGTAGGAGATCTCAAATACGGTAGTTACATGCGAACAGACCCGAGATACGCTCAGCTGAAGCGATCAATAAGGCTGCGCGTGGAGGGCATCTTGCTGTGGTTAAATGGCTAACGAATCAATCAAACGAGGTTCGCTGTGCTCATGCTCTTGAAAAAGCGGTCTTGCGAGGCCATCTAGAGATGGTTTACTGGCTCGAAGAAAATTCCGTGCAACGGTTGTCTGGATGGGGTTTGGCCCAAGCCACAAAGCGTGGTCACTTGGAAGTGCTCCTGGTTTTCCTTGAACATACATATTGTGTAGTGGGCTTGGCTGGTTGGGGACAAACCTGGATCCGGGATTGCCTTCTAAAGCTACTTAACAATCTGAAGCAATCGGGATATTCATTTACTTTGCATCCAAAAACGATGATACCACTTGCGGATTGCTGAAAACCATTAACCGATTCCACAGCAAACGATACCAACTCTGTGTATGCACGATGCTGGAGTCCGCCTTGAAAGCGGGGTACATGGTTTTGGTTCAGCGATTCTTCGATACAAAAGACGAACAAGAACTGGAAAAGTACGTCGACGTCGCAGGAGAATATTGTCAGCTTGTGCTGATGCGGTGGCTAGTTGAGAATGGTGCACGGCTGACTATTAGTACGACTTCGAGCTTCATGAACCGAAGCAGAATCGTGGAAATCACTTAGTAAGCAATGTCTTTCTCAGGCGGCTGCGGAACGCCTGTTCGTCAGCTTCGGGCCGTAGTGCTTTCTTCAGTTGTTGAGGCTGCTCCTACACTACACGCCCGTCCGGTTCCTGGCCGAGAACGGTGTCCGGTGGCTACAGCTGCTCGTCGTCACTAGACTAGCTAACTAAACACGAAATACACAGACGACTTGCAACTGCGTTCCTGGTGCCGTGTAGGTGCGGAGTGTCCTTGTCCAGAGATCTGATTCCAAGCCTTGGAGGCGGGGAGCCGGGACTCTTAGTACCGGGGACTCTGAGTACCCTCTCTTAGGCTGCTTGCCACCTCCGCGCGGGCTACTGATACCGCGGCTTTGTCAGGGCTCGTCTACCTGCGTCTTCCACACACTCTGGGGGATCCTCCGTCAACTCCTTTAGTCTGCTCTGCGTACTGTCGTTCAGGTGGTGTATTGCTCTTCGGTTAGCGTGCTGCTTGTGTGCTGCGGCGCGAATCTAACACTGATCTCCTATCTGCTACAGGCCTTCCAGACCGGAAGCCACAGGCGACGGATTGCGTGCGCTCTCAGCCGTCCGTCGTCCTACTACGTCGTCCTGCCGCATCCTGAGTCTTCGACGGCTTTGTGGAGCCGTGTCGTCCTCCTGGTGCGAATCTTGGTCTGCTCGCGATCTTCCTGCGCTGCTCTCCAGTGTCAAAAGTGACATGTTCTCCGTCACCACGGTATCCGTATGCATTGGGCTCAGGTTGAAGCCCAAGAGTGCAAATGCAACTCTTACTACTTGGTGGTTATGCGAGAAAGATCGAGCAGATCTGGTATGCAAAACGCTACAAGAACAATCGACCGACGAACAACCGACCGATTTGCTCTTGTGGCTACTTGCAAACACAACATTTCTGCATAAGAGTTCACGCGATGCTATTCGTAAAGCGGCCGAAATGGCATCAGATAAGGTTCAACATTTGCTGGCGTCAAATCTGATGGATTCAAAGACTCGTGACTGGTGCTTGAGCGAAAACCTTGAAATTCAGGTGTCAGAAGAAATGGCGAGATCGAGTAAGCGAACACGCTTGAAGTAGCTTCGATGCCGGAGTTATTTGACACTGGGTTCATATTTCACTAAGAGCATCTCCAGTCGGGCGTTGTACTGCTATTTGAACAGGTAAATTACGGAAATATGCAGTTAGAATAGCGCAAGGTGCTCCAGTCCGTGATCTATTGCTACTATTGTACTGGCGAGATGAAGTGGTACACCCAAATTTGTTTTAGACTATAACGCTGCACGTAATGATCCGAGAAAACCCTGGAGACCACAAAAATAAAGTTCTGCTCGCGTAGATTACATTTAAACATATTGCAGCCTCAATAGTAGAAGCTTTTCGGTTGATCGAAGCGAATCAACTGGGGTAGAATGCTCGGCAAAATAGTCGTGAGAGTCGTATTTTTGTAGATATCTCTTTAACGATTGCGTATTTTTAGAAAGCTCGACGCGAGCATAAATCATAGAATTTAACTATGATAGAAGCACCGGTTTAGTGTCTGTCTTGCGCGGATAACCTCTCGTAGAACGCTTTGAGTGCGTTGACTTTGGTCAATTTTCGGAGCTCCTTGGTACTGAAATTGCTCGCACACCGTCGTCGTCGACACTCTCTGACGGCATCATCTGGTCGACACCACGCCCGGTGAATACGTAGATCCGCGGCTCATCATCTTCCTCGTTGGTCGGCTGTTGTTGTTGTCCGTGGACACGTACGTCTTCTTCTGCGAGTACGGGTTCTTCTCACCGCACTTCTTCTGGTACTTGTACTGCAATTGTGGTGGCTCCGTCGGCTGCACCGCGGGGTCCAACAGCTTCACCACTGACTGCGTCTTCTCGTTGGCTGACACTTCGGTTTTGCTGCGCTTCACTGTCTTCTGCTCTTGGGTAGGGAGCACGTCTTGCCCTCGCTCTCGTCCTGTTCGCAATGCTGTCGCCTCCGGTGTCTCGTACGACGGTACGCGCTCGCTTGCGACGTCGTCCACCGGTGAGTCTCCGCTCTTCTTCGTCACTGGAGCACTCTTCTCCTGGCTCTGGTTGCTGGTTCGCAGCGGCCCGCTTTCCTCGACCGTGACCAACACCTGGCTGTTCCCGTTGTCCGTCACCAACTGCTGGCACTTGGACTGTCCTTGGTCGTCGCCCGCGCCTTTTCCCTGGGCGGCGTCCGTCGACAGGGGCTCGTACGTCATCTGGCACACGTACGACGTGTCGAGCTTCATCTTTTCTTGTTCGTCGTTGCGTTCTGGTCCTTCTTGCTCTGCTGCTACTTGCGTTGTGTCGTCTGCTGGCGTCTGCGCCGCCACTGCATCTTCAGCCGGAGCTGCGCTATTCCTGGCAGACTCACCTGGAACTATCTCCGTCGTTTCTCCGTATTCGGCCACCAATACAATCGTCGTAGCCGCTCACTGGTGTGGGGTTGTCTGAGGTGGCCAACCCAGATCGAGCCGTGGGCCTCTTTGAAGGCCAGCGCCCAGTACACCACAGGCAGCAATATCCGCGTCTGTCCCGGCTCGATCTCTACGTGTACGAGTCCGTCATGTGCAACAAGTACGCGTCGTCCACGGTACGTCCCAAGTCTCAACAAATTCTGCACCATCCGACTGACCTTGTTCGCGTTTAATATCTGCATCAGTGAACTGTACGATGCCAAGCTCCGCATTTTCGGCACGTCGTACGGCGGCTGTACGGTTCACTTCCGTCGTCATCGCGTCCAGCTCAGCCTCTACACCCGCCTGCGTTACCGTGGTCACGTCCGCGGTTACACTGCCATCCGCATCCGTGATATGGCCCACGTTCGCTTCGTGGTCACGTACACTGCTTGCACCGCGGCAACGTTGCCCTTCTCCTCGGTCGCCGTCGCCAACAGCTCCTGCATTGTGATGATGTTTGCCGGTCGCGCTGTCTTCCGCCGTTTTCTCTGCTTTCTTTGGGGACCGCCGGTACTTGTACTTCTCTTCCTATCGCGGGTTCATCCGCATCATCCTCCTCCTTCCTTTCTGCACTCGGAACGCTCGCCACTGGTCCGCGAGAGAGAGCATCCGCGACATGATTTTCTCTCCCGGGTCGGTATTGAATATCAAAGTCGTACTCTTGTAGCGTAAGTGCCCACCGATGTAATCGGCCAGCAGGCTCCTTACCCGTCATCAACCACCGCAGTGCTATGTGGTCGGTGACGATGAGGAACTTTCGACCGTACAAGTGCGGACGGAAAAGCCTCACCACCCAAACCACGGCCAAACATTCCAATTCCGAAATGCTGTAGTCGGACACCGTCGGACTGTTTACCTTCTAGGCGTACGCCACCGGTTGATCGCCATGTCCTTGGTCCTGACTCAGCACTGCACCCAATCCAGTCTTCGACGCATCTGTCGTCAACTTGAAGGGCAACTTGTAGTCCGGGTAGATGAGCACAGGTTTCGTGCTGAGCCACGCCTTGGCCCACGCAAACGCTTCGTCCTGCGCTTCACCCCACGTCCACTCGCTCGTCTTCCGCAGCAAACTCGTTAACGGCGCCATCTTCGCGCCAAAGTCCGGAACGAACCTACGGTAGTAGCCTGCCAACGCTACGAACCGTCGTACTTGTACATCATCCTCGGGCTTCGGAAAATCAACAATCGCCTTCACCAGCCTATCCGTCGGCTGTATACCGTCCTGAGTCAAGTTGTGACCCAAATACTCCATCTCCGTCGCCGCAAACGCGCACTTCGACGCCTTCAGGCTCGAACCCGCTTGCGACAACCTCTCCAACACGACCGCTAACTCCACGACATGCTCAGCGACCGTTCCCTTCGTGAATATGATGACGTCGTCCAAGTAGACTAGACAAAATACCCATGTAAGCCCGCGTAATACACAATCCATGAGCCTCTGAAAGGTACTCGGTGCATTGCATAAGCCAAATGGCATCCGTTTGAACTGGAATAGCCCTTGGCGCGTCGTAAACGCCGTCTTCTGTCGATCTTCGGGCGCCACACCCAACTGCCAATAACCTGCGTGGAGGTCAAGACTGGTGTACCTCTTCGATCCATGCAGTGCCTCCAACGTCTCATCTACCCTCGGCAACGGGTATACGTCTTTGACTGTGACAGCGTTCAGGGCGCGGTAGTCGATACAAAAGCGCACGCTTCCGGCCTTCTTCTTCACTATGACGACCGGAAACCCCCATGCACCTTCTCCTTTCTCGATCACGTCGTGCTTCAGCATGGTAGCCACTTCCGTGTCGATCAAAGTGTTCTCGGTCACCGCGTGTCGTCGGCGGCGCAGCATGATGGGTGCTGTGTCGCCGGTGTTGATGTGGTGCTGGACTTTCGTCTTGGCCAGCGGCGGACAGCCCTGCTTCTTCTCCACAATCTCCGCGTAGTTCCGCAGCAGCGCAATCACCAAGTCGTGATCCGCCGGCTCCATTTTTCACACGCTCAGGCTTGCTTCGTCCTTTAATGGCGGCACGTCTCCTTTCTTCAGTGTCGCCACCCATTCCGCGACGCGCTTCCGTTCCAACTCGCCGTTGAGCGACAACACCTGCATCGTCTCGTCGGTCGGGATCCACGTTCCGAGAGCTTCTCTGGCCGGTAGCTTCTCGCGTCTGCCTTCCAGATTTAGTACCGCCACGCGCACCGTACCGTTCCGCACTGTGTCCATCGTGGGCGCCATGATCAAGTGCCTCTTGGCGCTCGGCTTCGGTATGAAGACTCCCGTCGACCCGTCGTCAGCGTCAACCACGACACGAACTATGCTCTGCGCGTTCGTGCGCAGCTTCGCCGGCTTCGCCAGTCGTACAACCACCTTGCGATCACCAACTTGTCGTAGCGATGTCACTCCGTGGCAGGTAAACGGTAATATCACCTTCTGTCCGTTCGGCTCCTTGTACTTCAACTCTCTGGTGGCAAAGTCCATCTTCACTTGCTTGTTCACCATCCAGTCTTCACCTACGAGAAATTCGTCACCTTGGCCGTCTACGAGTAGCGCGTCCACTGTTATCCGCTGCTGGTACCAGTGAACCGCCATACACCCAACACTCGCGTCTGACCACCGCCGAATCCTTCCACGATATCGACAGGTGCGTCTCTCGTCACACATCGCCCGTACTTGTGTAACTCGATGCCAGCCACGCTGAACTGCGCGCAGCTGTCCAGCCGTATCTCCTGTGTGTGACGCCGTGTGAACGCCAACAATGCAGTAGGTAGACAACTCATACTGCCAGCTCCTGCTGCTCTCAACTGCGCCACCCGCAGCGAGTTGCCGTCGTCGCCCTTGACGAGATCGACGTCTCCGTAGTTTCCTTGCTGCACGTATTTGTACGTGTGCACCGACTTGTTCTTCTTCTCCCCGACGCCGGCGTTGTACTGCAACTCAGCCAATCGTCTCTGCTCATTGATCAGCTTATGCTCTGCCGATCGTCGCCGTCTTTCATTCAGGCGTTGCTCACGCTTCGCCATCTTGTATGCTTTCACCTCCTTCATGGCCTGACGTCTGGCGGCAAGCATGTCTGCTAGCATCCCAACCTCGTACAGCTCCTTCGGGCACTTCTCTTCGTAGCGACGAACACACTTCATCCACTCGTCGTCGGCTCGTTGCTGCGCAGCAGCCTTGGTTCTTGTCAGTGGCGGAGCAGCACTGCCGACATCACCTTCTGTGCGCTGGTGTTCACCGCGTACTGCCGCAGAACGGGACACTCCATCCGCTATCCTTGGGACTGCCTCGGCCTTCTTCACAGCAGTCACCACTGCTTGTAGCACTCGAACTTGTTCATCGCGCCATTCTCGTCCGTGTCCGCAATGCAGTTGGTCACGTGCCTGCTGCACAATCACTCGCAACACCTTCGCTCGCTCTTCTTGCTGTCGGCGCAGCTCCGTTGTCAGTATCGTCTGCATGGCAGCCAAGTCTGCCTCCGAGCGTCGCCGTCGTCGCCGCGCAGCCACCGTTCGGCCGCTACCGAACATGGTCGCCACTTGCCTTCTTCGTGCTGTCGATGTGGTCGTACCACCAGCGTCGGTCGCCAATTACTCCGTTTCGCGCACTATGTCGGACGCTGCCACCTCGGCGGTGGGCACCGTCGACGTCGTACTGCCCTTCGTAGCCGCGGTCGACCTGACCTGGCCATCTTCATCCGTCTCGACGCCGCTCTTCCTGCCAGCGCTTTCTCGATTCGGGTGTGCTTCCTCACTGCCGCATACTGCCGTCTCATCCGTTCTCCTTTTCTTATCCGGTCGCGACATCTCTGCCGTTGCCGTCCGTTCTCCGCCACGGGCGTCAGCTGCAACAGCTGCTGCACTGGACCCGCTTCTTCCTTCCGTCATGGCCGTCGCGCTCCTCTGCCGCTTGCCCAACGTCCGCTTCCTTCTCTGCTTCGCATCTTCTCCACCGCTGCTCTTCCCCTTGTTCAGTGCACCGGCAACATCGTTACTTCCACCGGCACGCTTCTCTTGGGTCTGAGCGCGTTCTTCGCCAACATCCATCAGCTCCACCTCATCTTGTCCGGCCGTCAGCAACCTGTCGACATCTTCTTCACTGGGGAATGCAGTTCCTCCAGACAGTAAAGCCCCGCCTCTACTGCCGCTGCGAGTTTTCCTGCGTCGCGGCAGCAGCTGCGGCGTCGGCAGGGTATCCGCTGGTGTGGCGACCACGGTTCTGGCTTGAGGCGTTTCTTCACGCGCAATCCGCGTACGACACTCACGCCACCAATGCCCAGACCTTCCACAGTAGTTGCACTCCGTCTCCTTCTTCAACTGCATGAGGGGCACCCGGGTGCTGTTCGGCCCGTAGTTCGCCATATTGTTTGTACGTTGACCACCGGCTCCACGTCCTGGTCCGGCGCCACGTCCGCCACCGCGGCCATAGCTACCTCTTCCGCGGCTCTGCCATTCGTTGTTGCGCGCCCTTGGCTCCGGCGGCTGTTCGTCCTCAGGCTCTTCGGGTGGTTCCTGCGCTTTCACTTCCAGGGTGCGCGCCGTCTTTGCCTTGCTGGTGGCTGCTGGCTTGCTGTCCTGCAGTCCTGAAAAGTAAATCATGGCTTGTAGTGCAGCCAATGACACGGGGTCACTCTTCGCACTTTTGGCCAATCCGCTGACTGGTTTACCCTGAGTGTCAAAGCTCGGCGGTTCATCACCCCCGAACCCTAGGCCCAGTTTCTTCCAATCGATCTTATCTGCCGTTTCTCCTTCAACATCACTTCCATCACCTTCGTGGTAGCGCCGCTTGGCTACACGCCAGTCAGTGACCTTGTAACTCGCCGCGCTTGTCCTCGGCGAACTGGACTGCTTCGTCGAGGGTCTGAGGTTCGTAGAAGCGTAGTTGTGTGGCTGTCGACTCGTAGTTGATTCCGTTAATGAACGCCTTCACGTATGATTCCGCAGGGACGCACTTCCCGAAATCAATGTCGGTCAGACTGGCCGCGTAGTCACTCAGTCGCTCCCGGGCTGCTGCACCCGAGTCGCGAGTCGTTGCTGGATGCGGAACATCGTATCTCGGCGACCATACTTCTTGCGCATCATCCTGATCAGGAAGCTCAGCGTCTTGTCCTCGTCGCGCATCGTTTCCTGGAGGGTGATCAGCCACTTGCCGGCGGCGTCCTTTAAGTGAGCGGTGGCGCCGTAGTACAGTTCTGCCGCTGACCATGTGTCGCCGCCCAAAGTTGCCTGCCGCTCAACCTCTTGCGGGATCGTCGCGAGCCACGCTTCCACGGACTCGATCGCCTTTCCCTTGAAGTCTTCAAGCTTCAACGTCTTCATCTTCGGTCTGCGGGAGTTACCTGGTGTGGTCGGCGCTTGAATCACGATGTTTGGCTGTTGTACTGGAGGCGCTGGTGTTGCCACCGGCGGCTGCATCAAGAATCGTCTCATCATCGACTGCTGCTGCCCTGGAGTGAGGGCACCCCACCATCCCATCGATTCAAAGTCGTCGTCGGTCGCGGCCTGGTCTCCCGAAGTCGCCGTGTTACCGTTGCGGGGAACGTTGGCTCCGTCCGCTTGCTGCTCTTCACGGTCGTCGTCGTCTCGACCGCTGTTCCCGCTGTTTCCGGCGTTGCCGCCGTTTCCTCGTCCTCCGCCACCGCCACCGCCGCTGCGGTTGTTGCGGGTATCATCATCATCGCTTCGACGGCGTTGCCGCCGGTACCATCATCGTTCGTTGGATCAATCAGCACACTGCTGCTGACGTCCACATCTGTGCCGCCAGCGTTGTCGGCTCCGGTGTTCAGCTGAAGACGCATGATTGGCTGCGTCGTCTTCGTTCGTGGCGAGCGTCTCGTCGGCGTACTTCTTGTCGGCGTACCGGCTCGAAGTTGGGCTCGGTCTTCTCGTGCGGTCATCCGCGGTTGTTCTCAATACACTCTTCTTTTGCTGCTGGATCAACAGTTGTTACTGCTGCCAGGGCTCTTGTGCTGCTGGATCAACAGTTGTACTGCTGCCAGGGCTCTTGTGCTACTGGATCAACAGTTGTACTGCTGCCAGGGCTCTCTCTTCTTCTCTCTTCTTCTTCCGCTTCTGATTCGTGCCTCTGGGCCAAGCTTCAATTAGAAGGCCCCTGGGTGACCGCCAAGTAAGCAATGTCTTTCTCAGGCGGCTGCGGAACGCCTGTTCGTCAGCTTCGGGCCGTAGTGCTTTCTTCAGTTGTTGAGGCTGCTCCTACACTACACGCCAGTCCGGTTCCTGGCCGAGAACGGTGTCCGGTGGCTACAGCTGCTCGTCGTCACTAGACTAGCTAACTAAACACGAAATACACAGACGACTTGCAACTGCGTTCCTGGTGCCGTGTAGGTGCGGAGTGTCCTTGTCCAGAGATCTGATTCCAAGCCTTGGAGGCGGGGAGCCGGGACTCTTAGTACCGGGGACTCTGAGTACCCTCTCTTAGGCTGCTTGCCACCTCCGCGCGGGCTACTGATACCGCGGCTTTGTCAGGGCTCGTCTACCTGCGTCTTCCACACACTCTGGGGGATCCTCCGTCAACTCCTTTAGTCTGCTCTGCGTACTGTCGTTCAGGTGGTGTATTGCTCTTCGGTTAGCGTGCTGCTTGTGTGCTGCGGCGCGAATCTAACACTGATCTCCTATCTGCTACAGGCCTTCCAGACCGGAAGCCACAGGCGACTGATTGCGTGCGCTCTCAGCCGTCCGTCGTCCTACTACGTCGTCCTGCCGCATCCTGAGTCTTCGACGGCTTTGTGGAGCCGTGTCGTCCTCCTGGTGCGACTCTTGGTCTGCTCGCGATCTTCCTGCGCTGCTCTCCAGTGTCAAAAGTGACATGTTCTCCGTCACCACGGTATCCGTATGCATTGGGCTCAGGTTGAAGCCCAAGAGTGCAAATGCAACTCTTACTACTTGGTGGTTATGCGAGAAAGATCGAGCAGATCTGGTATGCAAAACGCTACAAGAACAATCGACCGACGAACAACCGACCGATTTGCTCTTGTGGCTACTTGCAAACACAACATTTGTGCAAAAGAGTTCACGCGATGCTATTCGTAAAGCGGCCGAAATGGCATCAGATAAGGTTCAACATTTGCTGGCGTCAAATCTAATGGATTCAAAGACTCGTGACTGGTGCTTGAGCGAAAACCTTGAAATTCAGGTGTCAGAAGAAATGGCGAGATCGAGTAAGCGAACACGCTTGAATTAGCTTCGATGCCGGAGTTATTTGACACTGGGTTCATATTTCACTAAGAGCATCTCCAGTCGGGCGTTGTATTGCTATTTGAACAGGTAAATTACGGAAATATGCAGTTAGAATAGCGCAAGGTGCTCCAGTCCGTGATCTATTGCTACTATTGTACTGGCGAGATGAAGTGGTACACCCAAATTTGTTTTAGACTATAACGCTGCACGTAATGATCCGAGAAAACCCTGGAGACCACAAAAATAAAGTTCTGCTTGCGTAGATTACATTTAAACATATTGCAGCCTCAATAGTAGAAGCTTTTCGGTTGATCGAAGCGAATCAACTGGGGTAGAATGCTCGGCAAAATAGTCGTGAGAGTCGTATTTTTGTAGATATCTCTTTAACGATTGCGTATTTTTAGAAAGCTCGACGCGAGTATAAATCATAGAATTTAACTATGATAGAAGCACCGGTTTAGTGTCTGTCTTGCGCGGATAACCTCTCGTAGAACGCTTTGAGTGCGTTGACTTTGGCAATTCTCGGAGCTCCTTGGTACTGAAATTGCTCGCACACATTGAGGCATAGTGAATTTAAGTGTATATTTAGGCAAGTCACAAAATAACAGCTGTTTGGTACATAGCCGTGGACAGTTTGTCTCACGGCGCCACTTTTGAAGGACAGTCTTTTTTAATTAAGTGGGTCAATCCATACTGCGATTGACAGACGCAGACTTTGTTTACTTTAACGGCGATATACAGAGCTATCCGATGGTGTTTAGGTTTTGAAATTTGGTCCAATGTAAAAAAGTTATGGCTGCTCAAAGTTGGTGTATCACTTCATCCCGCCAGTACTATACCTCCGCGCGGAAAATAATGAACGTTTGCAATTCTATTACGCCCTGCTCAGACATAATACCCTTCAAAAGCGATGCGGTTTCAATTTCGATTTTCCCGCTCATTTCTCCCTCCAAAAGTCAGTCCCGCTCCTCCGATCATTTCAAGATCCGACTGCTTCTGCTCATGAGGCAAGCTACTGACAAGGAGCGACACGCTTTGTGGAGACGCTGCTCCTCCACAGTAACCAAGGAGTGCTCCAGCACGGGGACTTTACCCGGACTGCTCACCTATTCGACCTCAGTCGCCTGACTGTCTCTGGGGTACAACTAGCTGCTGTCGTGGGGTCGAAGAAGAGCGCGCGGGGGCAAAAGACGCTAGATCGAGCCGAGTTGTGCGAGCGCGTATCTTCCGTGTCCGTCAACGCCAGGGAGAACCAGCGCAAGATCGAGATGGGGTCGAACACGAGCTCCTACGTGGTCAGGCAGCTTGCCAAGGAAGACTACATGCGGCACGCGCTGAGGCCAAACCGCCCCTTGCTGACGCCCACGCACAAGTTGGCGCGACTGAAGTTCTGCATGGACCACGTGCAGCCGAATGCGGAGGGGGCTATGCAATTGCTCGCTGGCTTGCCTCAGCCAGCCGCACCACGTGCGCCAACCTGCGAGCCAACCGAGCTCGAATCTTTTCTTTGTAGCCAGCAGCGCATCATCAGCACATCTGCAGCAGGAACTCCGCAGACATTTGCAAACCTTATAACTGGCGAAAAACGAGGCGGAGCGCTGCGCAATTTTTTCAATTCGTTCATTATTTTCCGCGCGGAGGTACAGTGCCCGCCAAATCATTAAGACCCCCGATTTGGCGGGACACTTTTGGCAATATCTCGGCTTCTAGGCCGAGTTAGGAGCTGCTACTTTGATATCTTCTCTCTATTATGCGTACGGAGACGCCACTTGTGTTAACAACTTAGATTTCAATGTATCTGACAGGGCTGGTATACAAAATCAAGGTTTTGGCACCAGCGTCAAATTATTAAGACCACATCCTTTTTATGATGGAAAAAGCACTTTTATGAACAGACCATACAAACTTCTATATTAAAAGTTAGTACTTAGTCAGTCCACCTTTCTTCTTGATCACCGCTAGACAGCGGCGAGGCATGGACTCCACTAGCTTCAGCAGGTAGTCTAGCTGAATGGCGTCCCATGCAGCCATGATTGCAGCCTCTAGATCAGCAACGTTTTGGTACTGACGACCATGTGCGTACACCTTGGCCGCCATCGCCGACCAGACGTTCTCGATTGGGTTGCAATCGGGCGAGCGAGCTGGCCACACCATGGTGTTGACCTGCATCTCCTGCAAGAATTGTTTGGTTTCATGCGAGGCATGAATCGAAGCATTATCTTGCTGAAATACAAAATCAACACCATAGTTAGCGTGAGCGAAAGGTAGTAGATATTCAGATAACGTGTAAACATAGTCACCCGAATTCTGACGCCCACGCAAAATGGCCAGCTCACTCTTACCTGCTGCGCTAAAAGCGCCCCACACCATGACGCTCCCTCCGCCATTTTGGCGACGCAAATACGACTGTGCAGGCTGGCGCATGTCCCTCCAGTAATATTTGAATCCATCAGGACCATCTAGATTAAACTTCTTTTCATCTGAAAAAATAGTATGAATCCAAGTGTCTACATAAAAAAATATTGTTAAAGTAAGTAATTGCAGTAAAACCATAACGTGACAAGCTTACCTGGCTTCAGTATGTAATCTTCCGCCCATTGCGTGCGGGCAGCCTTGTGCGCCGCCGTGAGGGGAGCGTGCGGTCCATCTTGGTGTAAACAAGATGGTCCACACGCTGCAGAACCCGCTGGATTGTCCTCACGGACGCCTTGATGCCGAGCTTGGTCTTGAGCTCGGCGGCGAAGAACTCGCCTGTTGCCGCTACACGCACGAGCTGCCGCAGCTCTCGTTCCGTTAGGGCTGGCTGCCGCCCAGCTCTTCGCTCTCCACCGCTGTCTTCCTGCGGTCCCTGCTCCGCCTTGACTGCGTTACGGACGGACGTACGGGACCGGCCTGTCTTCCTAGCGATCTTGTGCAGAGAGACGCCTCCGTCGTGGAGCCCGACGATAAACCAATGCTCTTGCTCGGAGAGGGCCTTGCCGTGGCCCATTTAAAAATGAAAGGCTCACAGCCTCAGTAACCTCCAGCCAAACCTTCGTTTCCGCCAACCATCTTCTTATTTTGACCAGCACTCCTTTAATATAGAAGTTTGTATGGTCTGTTCATAAAAGTGCTTTTTCCATCATAAAAGGATGTCGTCTTAATAATTTGACGCTGGTGCCAAAACCTTGATTTTGTATACCAGCCCTGTCAGATACATTGAAATCTAAGTTGTTAACACAAGTGGCGTCTCCGTACGCATAATAGAGAGAAGATATCAAAGTAGCAGCTCCTAACTCGGCCTAGAAGCCGAGATATTGCCAAAAGTGTCCCGCCAAATCGGGGGTCTTAATGATTTGGCGGGCACTGTAGTATTGGATAGCGTAAATTACGGCCTCGTGGGCTATTCATGGCAGGAATAGCGCACTTGTTCTATCCGAACAGCCGTTGCGGCAACAGCCATACCCGAAAAGTATTTTTCCTCAGTAAGCAACGGAAATCGAAAGGCACCCCAGCCCATGACGAACAACAACAGCAGGACCACGACGGACAAGACGCGGACAACAGCGGATGGACGACGACGAAGATAACAGCAACAACGGAGACCAAGGGTCGGGGAGATGTGCGCCCCCGAAGCAGCAACCGACGGAAGATCCGACAGATCAAGATTGGCCAACGGGCCGTCACTATGGAGATCTTCTGGCGAACCAGCGCGGTTGCCGGATCGCGGGACGGACGAAGAGTCGCAGTACATGTGTAGGAAGTAGGCAAGTAGCGGCAGAACCAAAATAGCAGCAAAGAGAACAAGACTCAGTGTTGCATTCAGTCGTCCACGGCCTGTGTGACGAACTAAGCGAACTATCCAGCAGCCGAACAGAACTCGAATAGCAGTGGACGGAAGGCGTGAAGGACTCCAGGTGTGTGCGGAAGTTTCGGGTATCAGCAGCCCCGAGGAGCCGAGTCGGTATCAGCAGCCCGCATTGAGTGGGTAAGCAGCCACAAAAGGGTACTAAGAGCCCCTGGTACTAAGAGACCACGGCACCCCCACTCAACGGCCCCAGGCAGATCACCGTGTGAGACTAGCCGGAACGACGCACGGAAAAACTAGTGTCGGACGCATAAGTGTCTGTATTTGGTAGCTGTATATAGTTAGGCGGACGGCACTAGAGACCACCGGTCACCGTTTCCTGATCAGGAACGCCCCGGAGCGACGTGTACGGCGGTCACGACAGAAGAACGCAGCGAAACGACCCTGACGAACGGCAACCAATACAAGACATTGCTTACTTGGTGGCCAAACAGGGGCTTTCCTACAAAGGCTTAGGCCTGAGGCACGAACCTGAAGGGAGAGAGCGGAACAGAACGGAGTGAGAGCGGAGCGGAACGGAGTGAGAAAGCGAGAGTTTATTGTTTGAGCGGATCGGAAGAGTGAGAAGCAGCAACGATGCCGAGAACGAAAACTAGCGGAAGAAGGTCGCAGACGCCTACCGGAGGCATATCGACACGGAGTGGAACGACACTGCCGACGCCAGCGCCGAAGACATCGACGCCACGGAGACGTCAGACGCAGCTGAACCTGAACACGGACGGGAATCAGGCGAATGACGGCCAGGTGCTGGTCAGCAGCAATGTCATGATCACGTCTGCGGAAGAAGACGATGATGACGATGTTAGCGACGGAGAAAACAATGATGGCAACGCCAACCAACGTACCGGAGACAACACGGGATCGGGTAGCGGTGGTAGTGGCGGGAACGGAGGCAACTGACGCGGAGGAAACGGCGGACGTCGGAACGGAGCTGGAGCCCAACAACTGCAGCAGTCGAACGCTGCAGCAGGAGCATCGAGCGCGACCCAGGAAGACGATGACTTGGACGACATGAGCTGGTGGGGTGTGCTGATCCCGGCACAGCAGAGAGCAATGGCGAAGCGGTTGTTCAGGCAGCCACCTGCAGCAGCCGCACCACTGCAGGTAGTCATCCAGCAAACAGCCCTGAGCAGTCGGCACAACCACAACGTCGGCACAAGATGAAAACGCTGCACCTTGACGACTTCAAGGGGTTGTCGAGTGAGTCAGTGGAGGAATGGCTCGCCACGATACCTCACGAAGTTGAGCGGCGGGCAGAGCTGGGCGGAGACTCAATCGATCCCGACGGTGGACACCGTCTGAGCTGTATTACGGCGCGACGGCCCACCTGAAGGAGACGCAGCACAGTGGTTAATCACGCTTAACGAACACATGCGCAGTGAGGACAAGAACCTCGCGTACCTGGTGCGCATGATGCGTAAGAAGTTCGGCCGGCGGATAACTTGTTCAAGATTCACAATCGCTTGGCGGCGCGCGTACAGATGCCGGGTGAACGCCTGCGCGACTACGCTGCGCAGCTGAGGCGGATTGGTGTTGGCAAACGGGTACCGGAAGAGACGTACGTGCAGGCATTCATGAACGGCATCCACAGTGAGCTGGCATCCACGCAAGTACGTGCGTTTGAGCCGGAAACGCTGGACGAGGCTGTTCAGTTTGCGGAGGACAAGTGCCGGGAATACGGTGAAGAGGACCACGTGACGGATTGGCAGACAGCAAAGCGGCGGCACCAGAGCGACGGCAGCTACGCCGCTGAGGACTACGCCCAGCCGTCGAAGAAGAAGGCAGCGACGGTGGAATCTTCGAATGCGCTGGACTGGGACAAACTTGGACTGAGCTTCGGTGCAAACGACTCTCCCCCAACATACGATGTCAACGGAAAGCCTGAGAGCGGATTGGCTAAAAGTGCCAAGAAGGACCCACTGTCAGTAGTAGCCATCCAAGCCATGATGTTGGTAGCAGGGTTAGGGAAGGCGGACGCACTGAACACAAACGCACCGTCTGGCAGATCGAAAGTAGCTCGGGCGCTGGAGGTGAAAGCAGAAGCTCCGGCGGAACAGCTCCCGACAGACCCGCCGCAACAGCAGTATGCCGAAAACCCGAACTGGCAGCCCCGTGGAGGACGAGGCGCTGGTGCCGGACGTGGTGTACGCGGACGCGGTATGGAGAACTATGGGCCACAGGAAGGCCGGACGATTGCGCAACGGAAGGCGGAGACTACGTGTGCATACTGCAACAGCGCGGGCCACTGGTGGCGCGAGTGCGCACAGCGTATCGCCAACCACCCCGAGAGCAACGATGCAAATGGCGGCACACAGCCGGCGGCGAACAGCGGCGCGACGACTGGTGGAGGAGCAGCGGCAGCGTCGGCGGGAAATTGCCAGCGGCAGTAGAGGCGGGGGCTCTGCTGTCGGTAATCAGCCACCCCAGTGCGAAGACGAGGCGGAGGCCCAACAAGAGACGGCAGAACTTGGCGCGTGTAGTGACAGCTGCTCGTGGGGAATCGGTTAAGGTTTTCAGCAATTCGCACGTTGTGTCGTCCTGTCCAGATGCTAATGTAAATGAATATCCCGATTGCCTCAGTTTACCAAGTACGTTGTTCGAAAAGCACTCCCGGCTGCAGTATTGTTCCCAAGGCCCCCTTCCTTTCCCATATGACTTTTCGTAAAAACCAGCACCAATTTTAGGTAGCCACGCTTTGCAGTCTGAGCCAAACCCCAGCGAGACGATACGTGTTTGGTATTTTCTTCGAGCCAGCAAACCATCTCTAAATGGCCTCGCAAGACCGCATTTTCAAGAACGTCACGAGAAGAAACCTCGTACGAGTGCTTGGTTAGCCATTTCACCACATCGACATGTCCTTTACGTGCAGACTTATTAATCGCTTTAGCTGAGCGTACTTCAGGCCTGTTCTCGTATAACCACTGGACAACATGTAAGTGGCCAGCACCAGCAGCATTCTCCATCGTTCTCGTCGTCCATCTCTCGTGTCGGTTTACATGCAGCCATCTAATAACTTCGAGATGGCCATTCCACGCAGCTCCTTCCATTGCTCTCGAAGTACACCCGTCAGACCGATGTTCATGTAGCCATTGCAGCACATTCAAGTGTCCCTCCTCTGCAGCTTTATTCATGACATGAACATCACATAGGTCACCATAATGCTCGTGGAACCATTGTACAATCTCGAGATGGCCATTACGAGCAGCCTTCCATACTCCCACGCCAGAACAGTCCTCCTTGCAGTTTTGATGCAACCATTTTGCAATTTCAAGATGGCCCCCAGACGCTGCTCCGTTCATTGCACACAAACACTGGAGCTCGCTCCTCTCAACTCTCTGGCAGCTGCTGCAAGTTTTAGATAAATGTTTGTGCAACCATTGCACCATCTCTAAATGACCATTCTCGGCAGCGGCTGCGATGGCAGACACAGATTGATGGCCAATACCTTTGCTGTGCAGATATTTGACGAGATCGAGATGGCCGTTCGCTGCGGCTTCCTCAAGTACATGTTCTAGTAACTTTATCTCCAGTTGAGTAATCAGCCACTTGAACACTTGGAGATGTCCACGTGCTGCCAATTTACGACAACCAGACCAAAAATCAGTTGTCCACGGTCCACGGCCGTCTTCACGCCTTGCCAACAACCACTGAAATACGTGAAAATGCCTGCCCTTCGCAGCTGCTTTGATAATTTGTTTCCAATCCGGTGCTGCTCTCGATAGTAGAAGATCCAAGTACACTTCAGAAACGCCACGCTCGCAGGCTTCACAGAATTGCTCCACATCCACAAAAGGTAGAGCAAACTCATCGATTAGGAGCCCGACATGAGGAAGATCACCACCCCAACGAGGAAGACACTTGGAGTAGATGAGCTGCCCTGCAGTAGGGAAAATTGAGGGCATCATGCCGTTTTCGGTTGTGATTCCGATGCACCCCGGTTGGTGCTAGATCATTCCACTTCAATCAATCGCTCTGTTTCCCAGAGTTCCTCAAAAATCGCAGTCGGAGACCATTATGCCAGCCATCTATTCCATTTCTGGCTGTGTTGTCGATGTCATCAGCCGCAATATCCGTCGGGTAGTCACCGAGCCAGTGTACACAATAAAAACCTTTTTCTTTAGCAAGTAGGGGTATCGCGTTTTCGACGAAGTCTAAGCTCTACGAAGATATTTGCTCAGAATGTAGAAGGTATACAGAGACACTCTGTACCGGCAGCCCATTTAAAAAAATCAAACCACGTGCAGTCGGTCGATCCTTGTTTTCGTGAACGTGTTTAGCATTTGTGAAATATGAACCCAGTGTCAACTAACTCCTGCATCGCAGCTAATTCAAGCGTGTTCACTTGGTCATCTCACCATTCTTCTGACAGAATGGCGAGTTTTTCGCTAAAACACCAGTCACGAATCTTTGAATCCATCAGGTTCGCCGCCAGCAAATGATGGATTTTGTCAGATGCAGTTTCGACCGCATTACGAATGGCATCGCGTGAACTCTTTTGCAGAAAGGTTGCGTTCATAAGGAGCCACAAGAACAAATCGGTCGGTTCTTCGTCGGTCGATTGTTCTTGTAGCGCTTTGCATACGAGATCAGCTCGATCTTTCTCGCATAGCCACCAAGTGATTTCCATTCTGCTTCCGTTCATGAGGCTAGAAGCCGTACTAATAGTCAGCCGTGCGCCATTATCAACTAGCCACCGCATCAGCACAAGCTGCCCATATTCTCCTGCGATGTCGACGTACTTTTCCAGTTCTTGTTCGTCTTTTGTATCAAAGAATCGCTCAACCAAAACTATGTACCCCGCTTTCAAGGCGGACTCCAGCATCGTGCATACACACCGTCGATAATCGTTGCTGTGGAATCGGTTCAAGGTTTTCAGCAATTCGCACGTTGTGTCGTCCTGTCCAGATGCTAATGTAAATGAATATCCCGATTGCGCCAGTTGAGCAAGTACCGCTGAAAAGCGCTCCCGGGTCACGTGTTGTTCCCAGAGACCCACGCTCCCTCCGACACCATATATATTTTCAAAGAGAACCCAAGTGACCACGTTTTGCAGTCCGAGCCAAACCCCATCCAGGCGCCCGTTGTTTGGTATTTTCTTCGAGCCAACAAACCATTTCTAGATCGCCTCGCAAGGCTGCTTCTTCGAGAGCATCATGACAGCGAACCTTGTATGAATGATTCCTTAACGTTAGCCATTTAACCACAGAAAGTTGACCTTCACGCACAGCCCTATTGATCGCTTCAGCTGAGCGCACTTCGGGTCTGTTCTCATATAACCACAGAACAACATGCAAATGGCCAGCACCAGCAGCATTCTCGATCGTCTTCGTCGTCCAGATCTCACGTCTGTTTGCATGCAGCCACTTCAGAATTTCGAGATATCCATTCAACGCAGCTCCTTCCATTGCACTCGAAGTACATCCCTCAGATCGATGTTCGTGTAGCCATTGTAGTAAATCTAGGTGACCCTCTTTCGCAGCCCTGTTCATGGCATTTTTGCTGAATAGATCACCGTAATATCCATGAAGCCATTGCATCATCTCGAGATGGCCATGACCAGCAGCCCACCATACCGCCGCGTCGGAACAACCTCCTTTACAGTTCTGGTGCAACCATTTCACAATTTCAAGATGGCCTCCTGATGCTGCTCCGACCATTGCACGAGAACATTGGAGCTGGTTACTATTCACTGGCTCGCTTCCGCTGCAAGTTCTCGGCAAATGTGTGTGTAGCCACTGCACCATCTCAAAGTGGCCACTTTCGGCAGCACTTTCGATGGTAAATGGGGAATGAGTACCAATATCTTTGCTATAAAACCCTTTGACGGTATCGAGGTGGCCATTAGCTGCTGCAGTTTGGTCAATTACAGAGGCTGATAATCTTACGTCTAATCGAGGAATTAGCCACTTGAGGACTTTGAGATGTCCACGTGCTGTTAATTCACGAAAACCATACCAAATAATCACGTGTCCACGGTCCACGATCTGCACATATTGCCACGAGCCACTGGAACACGTGCAAATGTCCACCCTTGCCAGCCGCTTGCATAACTTGTTTCCAATCCGGTGCTGCTCTCGACAAATGAAGCTCCAAGTACACTTCAGAAACGCCACACTCGCCGGCTTCACAGAATTGATCCATGTCCACGAAAGGTAGAGCAAACTCATCGATTAGGAGTCCGACATGAGGAAGATCACCACCCCAACGAGGAAGATACTTGGAGTAGATGAGCTGCCCTGCAGTCGGGAAATTTGAGGGCATCGCGGCTTTTTGTCCGAAGGAGTCCCCGCTTCTGTTGGATCGTTTACGTCAATCAATTCGTGTTTGCTGTTAGATCAGCGTGCGCCTATCAATATGATTCCAGAGTTGATAGACTTCATCACTTCACTTTAATCTCCGTCACTTCACCTCCATTTTCGTGTAAAATACATTTCAGAAAACGTGCGGTATATTTACATATTCTGATCGCACTTCGCTTCATTCTCGAAATTCTCAGTCGAAGACGAATCATGCCAGCGTCCTCCTCATTTCTGGCTGTTGTCGACGTTATCTGTCGCGAATGTCTCCCCATTTCGGTTCCCAGTGTCGCTGAAATGTTCAACTCCTTTCTGGATAATTTCTCTGGCTCCGGAGCTTTTGTATTAGCTTGTGAACGTGGATCTTCTCTCCAAATGTTAGAATATTTGTTGGCTCGCGAATCTGCCATTTGTTGGGCTCAGGCAGTGCAAAATGCAGCAGAATTCGGCCATTTGCGTGCTTTGCAGTGGATGCAGCAGCTCCAGCGAACTGTCCGTGGACCATGGCGACAAGACTGGAAAAGGGCCGCAGTTTCTGCCTCGAAAAGCGGACATTTGCAAGTTTTGGAGTGGTTGGACGCCCAGAATGTAGGAACCGAATGGCCAGCCCAAGCAATGGATTGGGCTGCTGGGAACGGGCACCTTGAGGTTGTGCAGTGGTTGAATGATCACCGTAGAACGGGGTGCACAACGGCAGCCATGGATTTGGCTGCTACTAACGGACATTTGGAGGTGGTGACATGGTTGCAACAAAATCAAACTGAAGGGTGCACTAGAGAAGCGATGATCGGTGCTGCTAGACACGGACATTTGAGTGTGGTCAAGTGGCTCCATCAAGAGAGGGGTGAAGAGTGTTTGACGCTACATTTGGAGAAGGCTGTTAAAAGTGGTCGTTTGGATGTTGTACGGTGGCTGCTAGAGCAACTGGAAGAAGATGTTCCTCCCGAAATTGTAGGCGTTGCGGCTCAGCGTGGGCATCTTGACGTGGTGAAGAGTTTACTCACAAATGGGGTGAAATGTACCAATGATATCATGGACGAAGCTGCCAGTCACGGTCACTTGGATATTGTTCGATGGCTGCATGAGCACACTGTGGTGGGATGTACCGCCGATGCAATGGATGAAGCAGCTGAAGCTGGTCGTCTCGATGTCGTGCAGTGGTTGCATAAAAATAGGCATGAAGGATGTACGAAATTCGCGATGGATCTTGCTGCCGAGTACGGCCACTTGGATGTGGTCAAGTGGCTGCACGAAATGCGAAGTGAAGGATGTACAATCAACGCCATGAATGCTGCAGCCGGAAATGGGCATCTTGAAGTGGTCAAGTGGCTACATGCCAACCGCCAAGAGGGCTGTTCCAGAACTGCGATGAGTTTGGCGTGCTGTCACGGTCACCTGGAGGTTGCTCAGTGGTTGTACGTTAATCGGAGCGAAGGATGCAGTTCTGATGTTGTCGAGGTGGTGGCTCAAAACGGTCTTCCTCATGTCGTTCAATGGTTGTGCGAAAGACGGATCAGTGAATTACCGGGAAATGTAGTGGCGTTACTTGGTCCACACCTTGACCTCAATTTTGTGCAGTGGGTCATTGGGAATGGTCTGAACGCAGTTGATATTATCGATGCAGCCATCATTCACGGCAAGGTGGACATTGTGGAATGGCTGCATGGAGCTGGTTTAGTCGTTTGCACTCCTGAAAGGACCGAGTGCGCAATCAGTGGAGGTCATGTGAGACTGGTGCAGTGGCTCGTGGAGAACGGAGCTCCGCCTGATCAAGACGTTTGTCTGCACCTTCTTGAGGGAAATCGCGGAATGGTGTTGAAGCGCTGGCTGGCTGAAAATTTGAAACTTGAAATCGGGTTGGCGCGACATTTGATTGTGGTTTGCGGCCACACCGAAGTTTTGCGGCTCGTGGATGACGACATTCGCATTCTACTGGAGCACGAGCTTGAAATGCAGCAAGTCTAAGCGGAGCTCGAGCGTGGATGAAGCTTGCATTCATAATTTGAAGCATTTAGTAGCATACTGTAGCCGTTTGTTTCAAGTTGAAGCGGTTTAACTTGCTATCTACTCGCATTCGATTAAGTGCAGTGTCTGTCGTCAACACTCGCGCTATGTTACTCCCACAGTCACGCCCCGGAATCTGGTCAGTAAAGTAAAATCAAGCTGTTGATTCTACGAATTGGAAGAAATGGCTCTGATGCCAGTTCACGACATGGTTAGCAGAACTTGTTACACTTTTTGAATGTACCGTCGAGGGCGCTTGAATTTGTATAACCTATATTATAACCATTAAATTATAATAAGTGAAGTTTAAAGGAGATGACGCTGAAGTTTTGTGCTTGTTTCGAGGACACAACGATGGTACGATATTTCCGAGTTTATTGCCAGCCCGCAGTTCCACTGGCACTGCCAGGGGCTGTAAACGCGAAAATAATGTGTCTTCGGATTGGATTTGAAAATAAACCTGTAGGAAATATTGTGCGTTCTACTCTAAATTCCCATGCACGATTGGTTTGAATGAAACCCCGATGAATTTATCACGCAAAGAAAAAGGGCTACATAAGAAAATCTAAAGGATTGAATGGGCCATAATTCAGGTATTAAAATTTTAGTAAAACTTAAGTTTACTCATTCTTAAAATGGGCTAACTAAAAGATCACGTATATGTTTTTACCTCGAAAGACGCAAGTCATTTGCCATGACAACGTGTTTCGGATCGTGGAACAACATGAGGATCTGCTTGTCCGTTTTCTGTCGCTGGTAATGTCGGTCTTCCATTTGTTTTTTTATCTTGTTTTCAATGGAGCCTCAGTGGAGGAATTTCCATAATTCAGTGATTTTCACTGGCAGTCAAGTGTATTTGAAAGTACTGTATCTAACTTTCAAAAGTTTTTATCGTTAAAATTCGTCTAACAGAACTTCAAGTGATATCTTGAGTGACGCTGAAGTGTTGTGACCATAACGTGTTTCAAAATCATTGTTTTTTTGTTATTGCTCGAAAGAGCGAAGGGTGAAAATACAAACTTGATTAGATATTAATACATGTACTTAGGCATATCTGACCAAAATGGCTGAAGTTGCCACCGTACATCTTAAAGGTGCGCATTTTAAATTAAATCAGAGACACAAGACGAGAAATTTAACGACCTGCACTCGCTGTCAACGGAATATGCGTCACATTACGGTACGCTGGCACAATACTTTTCCTTTCGAGTTTACTGTCAACGCGAAAATATTGTGCGGATTGGATTTGAGATAAAAACATGTGGGAATACTCTGGGAGCAAACAAGGATCTGTTTGTTTTTTTGTGTCGATACAGTTGATCTCAACAAGAATGCCATTTCAGAAATTGCTGTGGCTGAGACCAACGGCATCGCGATGCGGTTCTTTTACATTGCGTTGCTGGTTCTCGTCGCTTTCGTGGCAATTGAAGCTGATTCAACCGCTGCGAACTTGAAATTGGCCACATCCAAGTTTGCTTCCTCACTGTCCGACAACCCAACCGATTCCACTACTCGGAGGTTACTGAGAGCTGACAAGACTGAAGATGATACTGAAGAAGAGCGAGCGATTTCGGTCCCTGGCTTGAACAACGGTGTAACCAAGACTACCAAGAGTATGGCCAAGGTGAAAACGTGGGTGCAGACTAAGGTGTCACTGATCAAGACATGGTGGGCCGAGATGGATCAAATCGGCCAGTGGCAGATAGCGAAGGCGTCGCCCGATGACGCTTTCAAGGCACTACAACTCGATGCTGGGACGGATACGCTGCTGGCCAACCCGAAGCTAAACACTTGGTTCAGATACCTAAGAATATACAACAAGCAGCACAAGGCAGAGCAGCAGAATATGCTTGGCGTTTTCACCAAGTTCTACGGAGACGAAGCTGTGGCGAAAATGCTCGAATTGGGGAGAAGGAACCCCAAGACGCTCAAAAGGGCCGACAGTTTGCAAGGCCAACAGCTAACGGCGTGGCGCTCGAATGGTTTGTCCCAGGACGTTGTCTTTCAGGTGCTAAAGCTTGACAAAAACCTGGATACGTTCTTCTCGAACCCGAATGCCTTAGTTTGGTACTACTATTTTTTCGGGGAACGCGGACAACCCAAATTCTGGCGTCGACTTGGTCAAGACGTTGACTAGGACTTATGGAGATGACGCAGTGGTGAGAGCGATCGAGGCGGCGAAGAAGGTGGAAGGCCCGAAGGACTTACCGGCGAAGGTAAAAGTTCCCAAGATTTGGCAAAAATATTCGACGATGCGCTATCGAAGCTGTAGGCACTTTATGGAATAGAACTAGCAGCCAACGGGACGCGAATGGGGACTTCTGTAAAGCCACTGAGAACGTTATCGCTGCACTTTACAGCATTTTAAATTGCTTGGATTCTCACAACTGCGCACATTGAAGGCTGCAGGTACTATTTTCTACAATACGAGTTCTGAGCTTCCTCTGTGCAGTCTTCCAGTGCTCTGCGCGTATTACATGTAGAACTTCTCCTGATCGCCAAGTACATTCACATCAGTGAAGAAGCCGTCTCGATGGCACGTATGCGTCCTACCTGCAACAGGACACCAAAAGAGTAAAGGACACGGCTAGCAAATGAAAAGTGCGTCTCGTTCCACTCCATTATCGCTCCTTCTTTCTCGTCGACGATGTCTCTCAGGCAATCGGTAGCTGGATCTCCGTCACACTGTCAGCGTCCTCCTCACTGTTCCCGCTCGGTCTCTTCACGTAAACCTCGCGCGAAGGTCCGGCTGGCGTGAGTTTCTCCGCCCCGATCCACCCGAAAAACTTCTGGTACGCTGCGAAGTACCCGTCGCAAGGACCGACGTACTTCATGACAGCAGCTCGAGTCACTGCAGACACGTCGCGAACGCTGAGAGGAGCTTCGGCCGAGACGTTTGCCTCATCCGCAATGGGGAGACAAACTTCCACCTCCACGTCGGATTGTCTGCCGTCCTGGGTGAAGTTGATGGCGAATGTTGGTCCGGTGATGGTGACGTCGTGCGTCTTGGCGAACTCGAAGAGCGTCTTCCAGAGACCTCCTTGCTCTCGGTAACTCGGGATGACGGATCGGAGTGAAAGCACGCGGACACTGGGCAAACTCCTGATCGTCGGCGTCTCCATCGCCGTCAAAGTTCACGATCGGTTTTGTCGTCCAGGCGTCTCCCGAAACTTGGGTATTCTGGACTGCCGCCAAAACCTCCGACTGTCGGGTTGAGTTTGTCGGGTTGGCGGGAGACGCCAACGTGGATGTGCCAAGTTGTCGAGGTTTCGTGAGTCATTTCCAAAGTCCGTTCAACCTGCACAAGTGGATCAGGATGGAGGCGAGCCAACTTGAAGACACTGCAGCTCGGAAGTCTCTTAAGCTGAGACCGCAACTATCGGAAGAGCGACGGTGGGCAGGACAGTGCGGCTGCGATGGGTCGTGCGAGTTCCAGTACTTCGACGACGACATGAAGCTGGTCGACACCCGAACGGAGAAACCACCAGGAGACAAGCAAGTGGACCAAGGCTCCCCACCACTTCTTCTGCACTTGCTGCTCATGTGGTGACTCCACTCGGAAAACTCAGCAAGTCACTTTCTAACCGCACAACTCATGCATCTACGCTGGTATCAATCACCCTCCAAAAAACAAAAAACATTACCATGGCTCAAACAACTTTCTAGTCAAGTGGATCATCTCAGCGTACCCATGTCATGTTCCCTTGACCAGTGACATGCATTCAAACAGGTAGCCAAAAGTCCCACTCCAGTCTAATCCCCCACACCTGCTTTATCAATTGACTTTATCCATATCAACTTTTACGGGTATCTGATGTTCAGCCTCATAGATACATTTGCCAATTCCGGTGCTATGTCGGGGCTTGGGGCTGCTCCTGACGCGTCTTCTACGGCCCCAGAGCTTCGCGTTCTGTCTGCTCTACGTCCGCACTGCGTGTCGGGGCTGCGTGTCGTGTTCCGCAGCCTTTTCCCGCGTCTGGAGGCGCTTTCTTCGCTCCTCAACAGCCCAAACGCGACTTTTGCCGACGAAGGCGAAGATTTCGACTTCCTGGGCGTCCAGAGCATCCGCAAGCACCGCGAGACGACGTTCCGGACGCTGGTGCAGCAGCTGCAGAGGCTCGCGGGCCTCGGGGACGCTCTAGGACAGGAACTGGCTGATAATGGTGCAATTCCCCGTTTAAATGTGCTGCAGATGCTGCTGGAGGCCCCGAGCAAGAGCCGAGAGGTCCATTGGATGCACCTGCAACTCGACGCCTTGACGGAGAGACCACAAGGAGCAGAAGAAGCTCCGCAGTGGCTGAAGTGCTGGCAGGAGGACTACCGCCAGCAGATTCGCAGCTTTCAAGAGGTTTTAGACGAGTCGGAGACGCTGGACGAGAGCAAGAGGCTGCAGCTGCTCACGGAGCTGCACTACGAGCGGAGGAAACTGATGGAGAGAGAGGGGCTCGTGCCTCTGGAAGAGCAGCAGCTGCTGGATCGAGCGATTGAGGTATTGCGAGCGGTGGACGCGTCGGAGGTGACCGTGCCCGACTGGTTTGTGCCAAAGTATGAGGTGCAAATAAGGGCAGAGAGCGAGGGGCTGGAAGGTGAATGGAACGGGCTGCAAGTGTCGCTGGAATTTGGGGGTGCGAGGACTGTGACTGACAGAGAAGAGTTTGTCGAGTTTGCTGACAAGTGGCACGGCGTGGCAAGTCGGAACGTGGTTAAGATGCAAGGAGCGTGCCATGTTGGGGGCGCTCCGTTTGTCATTTACGAGTCCTTGCGGGAATGTGTGTCTCTGGTCGACTATGCGAAGAGCGTCCCAAATATAAGGAAGCTGTGGAAACGGCTTTTAGAGGTGGCGAGAGGACTCCAGTATCTACACGCCTCAGGAATCGTGCACGGCGAAATTAGCTCGGCATATGTGTTTATCGGAAACGATGGGAAAGCGAAGCTTAAGCCCTGCGCAAACACATCCGACTTTCCGCAGGGTGATACAGACGCTCTCTTGATGGAGAACGACGTGTACGCGTTCGGTACGACTGTTCTGGAAGCCATCACCCTTGCGTTGGAAGGGCCTGCAAATAATTTGTCTAGGATCGAGGAGGATCAAGAGCAGCCTAGCGTCGTGAATGACGCTGTCTGGGCCTTTATAAGAGCTATGACATCTCCCGACCCAAGTGAACGACTGAGTATGGAGGCTGTGGTGCGCACAATATTGAATTTATCGGATCGTGAGCGTTCGTGGAGTGACATGCAGTTTCCTGAATTGTTGCTACATGCGCCAGACGTGTGGACTGCGTTTCGCAGTGCTAGCTTGAGCCATGAACTTGGAGTTGTGTTGTGCGCCCGCGTGCTTGCTCGGCTGGAGAGGGTGCTATCTCGCCTCTGGGACGATGGTCTTAGTTTTGCCGATGGGGGTAAAGTGGAGTACAGTTGGCAAACGCGCACCGAGCACTTGCTGCGTAGCATGCGGCATCTTACGAGGCGCTATTTACCATCCGCTGACCAGTGCGAAATTCTCAAGATTGCCCAGACCCGTCGCTTTACCAACGAAATCCAACAAATCCACTACCAGCTAGATGAGCTACTTGCCGAATTTGACAGTGAGAGTCTGGTTCCTGACATTAATTCTAATGACGAGCCTTCAAGCAAAGGTATGGAAGAATGGGGACTGCAATGGGAATATGACTGCGCAGATTTGGTGGTATCGTTTCACAGGGTTCTTGGCGATTGGGAACAATCCGATTCTGGCGATTCGTTGGATATTGAAGTGGCTATGGAGGCAATGACCGTCTTGAAGCATGACTTGGACAACTTTCGCTACGATTTTTCTGACGAGCAGTTTTATTTAGTGATGCGGGCCTTCGATGTGTGCGTTAGAAGCGTGAGAACGATGGTCACGTCTACGCCTGAATGGTTTATCGCGTCGTACGACGTACGAGATGAAAGCTGGTGGGAAGGTGTCCGCGTTGTTGTGCAAAATTCGAGCTTCCCTGGGAAGAACGCAATCAAGCAATGTGAAGTGGTTTTACGGCAGGCAAGTATTTGGTCAGAACTCGTCCATCCACACGTGGTCGAACTTTTGGCGCATGTCATGTTGGCCCTCATCCATTTTTTGTGTTCGAGCATGCGCGTGGAGGCTCGCTCAAAGAGTATTTATCACGATATCAGAGCGCCATTTCTTCTAGCGGTTCAGGCGTAAAAACGCCACCGCATTTGTGGCGCCTACTTCATGAGGCCGCGCTAGGATTACAGTACCTTCACGAACGCGATATAGTTTACGAGGAACTTCGTTGTGAGAATATTGTCGTTGCTGTCGAAAGTGTGTCAGCTATGACGAAAAATAAAGGACGGGGAAGGAAGGTCAGATGGCCTTTACAAAATGGCAAAACGATACGGGAAGTTGCCAAACTTAATGGGCTCCAGCTTACTCGATTACATGGTCCACGTTTGGTCCGACAAAATCAATGCGTTTCCAAGGAAGGCACTGCTGAAAGTGCCACACGATGGCTGGCTCCAGAGCGAGCACAAGGGGTTCCTCTGGACCACCATCGATGGCGTCCGACATTTACAGCTTCGGTGTAGTTATCCTTGAAGCCTTTTCCCAGAAGACGACAGCAAATTGTGAGGAGCAAGTGGCCGATGACGTGCCATTTCTCGAGTGTTTACCCGCTCAACTCGAAAACGAAGCGTGTGAACTGGTAAAGAAAATGTGTTCGGTGGGGCCAGCGGTCCGACCACCAATTTCCTATGTCGTGCAACAGCTCGGAAAGTTAGCACATAGAGAACAGGACTTGCGTCGATCAAATGGGCATCGTGTACAAGAGGTGGCTCCGACAAATTCAGCCGAGTGTTCTGACATCGAATGTGAAGATGCAACTATTGCCGAGTTTATGGTGCCCGGCGAATCCGAGCAATCGACGATTCCAGCAGCGCTGAAGAAATTGAATTCGCAAATTTCCAGCTCGGCTAACGGCGACAATGTTGCCAATGTAGACAATGATTTAAACGCACAGATTATGATGCGGCTGGAAGACATCTACTGTCGCCTTTGCGAGCTTGAAGCGATTGTCGGTGACAATGGTTTTCGAAGTATTGTGGCTAACTTCGCGGCCATTGTATCTCAGCTCAGCGTTCACGTCAATTCTAGCCGCACAGGAAACCGTGGCGCACAGATCGCAGCTATCCGTCAAAGGGCAAGCGATAAGTTTTCCTTCCACAAGGACTTAGATGAGCTGCTGAATAGAATTCAAGAGCTGCAACCGCTGACGAGAGAGAAGGCGGAGGTGCACGACTGGAAGTACCAATGGTACGTGAAACGCTCCCGCCAGACTGAGAGCTTTGAATGGACGTTAATGCAGCCAGAAGCAGCCAAGTTGTTACTCGACGAGCTTGAGCGTGCCGATGACCGTGAAGAGATGTTGGCATTCTTGCGTTTCGAAGTGACCCGCCATCGTTCGAGCTACACACCCGCACAAGTCGAAGCCATTGGCACAGCGTGTATCGATATTTCTCGTCGACTATCGGATGCCACAGCGCCATCCGTAGCTGCGGAACGTCCAACATGGTCGCATTTCCATCTGTGGCGACCTCCGAAATGGTTCATTCCGCCATACGAAGTTGAATTCGACCCACGCGAGTCGTTGGGTCATGGCGCGTTTGCGTCAGTTCACATGGGGAAGTGGCTTGGTACTCCTGTCGTCATTAAAAAGCTCATGCCTGCGAATAACGACGTCAAGTCCCAACCAAGCGTTGTGTTCTACAGGGAGTTGAGTATCTGGTACCGATTGAACCACCCGTACGTGGTCCAACTATACGGTGGCTGCCATGTTGGTGGCCAACCTTTCTTCGTGTGCGAACCCGCACGTAATGGGCGACTTGATGTATATCTGCAACGCTGCGAATTAAAAGGAGTAGGAACAAGCGTCGGTACCAGCTCCGGCAGATCCGCTTCCACAACAAGTGGGAATACTACATGGAGTGGTTTTAGCAGAAGTACATCGAGCGCATCGAGCACTGATTTGTCTGCTGAGCACGCTGCCATCTACCGGCGCTGCGAAGCCTGGCGGAAGTTGCGTCAGAGCGCACTTGGACTGCAGTATCTTCACCAACACAGCATTGTGCATGGAGACCTCAAGTGTGACAACATCCTGGTGACTGCTGACGGGACGGCCAAGCTCACGGATTTCGGACTCAGCACAATTCGCAGGTACGTCGACAGCGAACAGGATCAAGGCACTACTTCGACTGTAGTGGGTGCTCGGAGGTGGAAGGCTCCTGAATGTTTGGCCGGTGCCCCACCGAGCTTCGAGTCCGACGTGTACTCGTTTGGAATGTGTGTACTACAGGCGGTGAGCGGGGAATTCCCGTGGGGGCCACGCATGCCGGACGCAGCCGTGCGTTTCCACGTTCGACGGGGTGCACTGCCTCCCCGCCCCAAGGGCTTCGAAGACGATTCGCACTGGGACCTCGTGCGGCAAATGTGCTGCTTCGACCCACAGCAGCGACTCAAGCTTCCGGTGGTCGTGCAACGACTCGCTCGGTTTGCAGACCTGGAGGCGCGGAGACAGCGTGGGGAGTTGGTGTGCACATGCGAGACCTGTTGTTTGGTGGGTCGGAAACCAGCTAACTTTGATTTTAGAAATTAGCATTGACAACACCATGTTGAAGGGTCAAGGAAGTAGACCAATTAATCAAGCACCGGCTCAGTGAACCTCGGACTTGGTCAAGCGAGGTACAAGTACAGTACTGTAACGACACCGCCACGTTTGATCACCGCTTCCGACTCTGGGGTAGCGCCAATCGTGTCGACGAACGCACAGTATAATACCGGACCGGAAAGTAATCCCGAGCTAAGACCACATGGATGTGCTACGGGGACAACAAATCCCACCACCATCGGCACTTTGTGGCTAGCGAACCTTGAGAGGCACAACAAGTGAGAGAGAGGAACAGACTGTCTATTTAACTTTAATGTAGGCACAAGTGGATGTCAACGAACTGCCATCCTATTGCCGCTCCGAAGTCGCCCTCGGTGCAATTGAGACTGGCAGGATGTACTAGCGTTGCCAGCGCTGCTCAACACCATACGCTGCTGTCAGATGGCAGGGTGGTACGAGTCTTGCTTGGTCTCACCTGACAGGATAATACAGAAGCGTTCGAACATTGAATTGCTGCCATCCGTATGAACTTGACCTCGGCGAACCTATCGGGTTTTCGGTCGCCAGGTTGACGCTGCGTCAATCGTCCGGGTTGCAAGTGAACAATGTGCACGGACACCTCATCTCACGATGGTGTTCCACCCGACCCCTGCACGCTTGAACGGGCTTGAACACCAAAATTCGGCCTCGCAATCGAGGCAGACGCTGCCGTCCCAGCTGGCCTGGCCGATCGCTTTAGGCGATCACGAGCGTACAGAAGCGAGTCGCCGCGTTGAGCGAAGCGGACATGGCATCGACCAGCTGCTGGTCCCCTACAGCTGACTCTCTCCTGGTCCAGTGTCGACTTCGCCCACAACCGCATTTCCGCCGTCTAACTGCGCGGAGGTGACCATCACCTTCAACGCGGAACTGGACGGACGAGTCGTCCGCTACGCTAGACTCGACTGGATTGACAGGACTTTTCGATTAGCTAGCGCAGGAACGAAGCAGGTTTCCCCCGGAGTGAGTTCCTACGATGGTCCACCACCGGTGGCTCCGACTGGCGCTGGTCGCGACGGTGGTCGTTCATGCAGTCGCGGGTGTGCAGGTGTACAACATGCGGAGCAATTTAGACGGCTCCGAAGAATCAACGGAGACCACCACGGACTCCGGTTCCGATCTCGTTCTTGAACGAACTCCGACGCCGACGGCACGAGCTGCGCCACGGACATGGATCCCCATTACGGACGCACCTTCAGACTCGTCGACACCGTCGGATTCATCGGAGACGGAAGAGACGGAGACTCCGAGACGGACGACGGCCACCCGAGAGTCACCACCAAGACACCGCGGACCAGAACCCCCACTCCGACGACGAAGACGCCGCGGGCTACGACGAAAACCCCGAGAGTGACGACGCAGGCACCGACGTCGAGTTCGAGTGAATCAGCGGCGTCCGCGTACGAAGGAACAGCGAGTGATTCAGATTCAGGTGGGGAATTGGAGGACGCCACGGTAGCACCCGCCGACTCGGGGCCCAAGGAGACGACGTTAACCGCTGACTCTGGGTCAGAGGAGACAACCGAGGACGAGACGACGTCAACCGATGAATCGGGGTCTACTAAGAAGACAACCAAGAAGAAGAAAAGCATTTTCACCAGGTCGCCGTACCTCAAGCAGACGACGCCCGTGCCCAACGGCATCCACACTGCCGACGACGACAACTCGGACGAGTCGGAGTCGGCTTCAGCTTCGGCTTCGAGCTCTCCAGCAGACTCGGAGTCCGAGTCGAAATCGGACGAGACAGGTTCGTCGTCCAAAGCCAAGCCCAAGACGACCAAGCCAAAGACAAAGAAGAAATCGTCGGACGCGGCATCGGGCTCGGATTCAGCGTTCTCGTCCGCATCAACCCCAAGCTCGAAGAAATCGTCCAGTTCAACCAAGGAAGACACATCTTCCGCTACTTCGGACACCGGTACGGATGACACCACCACGCCATCACCTGTGGAATCAACGACTTCAGCGGCAGCTTCAAAATCGGCATCAGCAGCTTCGTCTTCAGCCGCAGCGGTAATGACGGACTCCGCCTCGTCAGGCAAAACGGGTTTGTCGAGTACGCTGACGCTTGTACTGATCATGGGGGCGTCGTGGCACTTGTGATGGTCGTCGCAGTGTTCATCTACATCAGAACAGCGGAAAAAGACGACGAGATCGACGATATGGACCCCGTGCTTCGGTCAGCAGCTCACGACGGTAACAAGGGGGCAGCTCAGTCGTCGACGGTCGCTGCTAACTACCACGACAACAACAATATGTCGCCGATGCAGTACAGCGATGATGACTACTATCCCAACCACCACAATGGCCAGTACGACCACAACGGGCAGTATGATCAGGAGCCGTACGCCCACCACGGCCATCATGGCTCGTCGATCAATTACCACGACTCGAACCTGGACGTTCTGACCCCGCAAAGTCAAATTGCGCTAGCGCACTCGCAGATGTCGCTGCCGCCCATGGCCCAGTCCAACGCCACCAGCGGGTTCTCGAATTTCACAGCGGGGTCGTCGTTCTACGCCAACAGCGCCTACAGTGCCGACCCGTCCTCTGTGAGTCAGGTTGTCAACAAGTACCCGGGTATGCGTAAGGGTGGCGAAGAGAACGACGTGCTCGGCTCCGAAGAAGAAGAAAGCGACTTCGAGGGCGACTCCATCCACGATATGTCGCAAATGAGGAACCAGTGGAACACTGCGGGTCGCAACCGAGCTAGCACAGGTGCCAGCACCGCAATGGATCAGTCGATCGCGCAGTCTCAGTTCGGGCCGAGCGACTCCCGCTCCACTGCCGCCAGCTTCCGGAGCACGGGGTCCAACGGCAAAAACACCTTCATGCAGTCGGAGTACACCGAATACCGCGTCTCGAAGGGCTACGACAACAGCTACGCGAATGGCAGCAGCGGCTACGACAACAGTTTCGCTAGTGGCAAAAGCTTCCAGAGCAGCGGCTTCAGCGAGTACGAGAACCCCGGGCCAGGACGCGACCGCGGTAACAGCGGCAACAGCGATTCATCTGCCTTCTACAGGACCAAGAAGTCCGATGCATCGTACTATTGACCGGGATAAGTGAGACCGTGGATCGCGAGAACGGAAGAGAGAACGATGAAAACGTCAGTAGCCAGCGAGTTCAAGTGGAGGGAGGGAGCGCTGTTCGAGCTCTAACAGCTTGCTTTCGTCCCGTTCCGAGTAGTAGTAGCGTCGGAGTAAATGGAAACTAATTTATGAGTTCGCTGCAGCAACCCGTCGGTCGAATTCAAAGGCAAGTTGCCTTTTGTGTAGCCATGTTCTGGTGTAGCCATCTTGGTCTTTTTTCCACGGGATTTGGCGGCCAGGGTGGCTACATCCTACAGAAACTTATCTCGCACTTAGGCGGAATTTTCATGTTGGGTGAAGCCATTTCTCTGCTTCGTGCTGCCGAAACGTTTGCAACATCAGTCTTCAGGTGCAAGACGCAGACACGATAGAGGAATTGCACACTGGTACTGTACTACTTCACTTATCACATTGTTGGTGCTCACTGTTTACTCTGCTTTTCATACCCAAAGAGACAGCCACACGACCATAAAATCGATTAGAGACCCCGTGACGACACCTCAAACTACAAACTAAAAACATGCAAGCAAACACCCAACCACGCAGCATAGCTTGAAGGGGTATTAGGCGAGTTTGAAGGGGTATTAGTTAATACCCCTTCAAACTCGCGCCTCCAGCTGGTTGATCGCATTGCGCAGGTAGGGGTGTACACAGAGTCTACACACGTGCCCAGAAAGCCGCGGTAGAGAGCTCGCCGTGCGTGCCGTCTCCATCTCCATTTGCCGCTTACGGTCTCGAGTGACGTCGTGGCCCGCAGCAAGAAGAAGAAGAAGAAGAAGAGGCCAGAGGGGGAACAGCCAGCAACTCACCACCCACCCACGTGGCCCATACAAAGACCGAGATCTTTTCCACTCCCGAAACAGCGTCGAGCATGGGGGACAGTCAGGGGCACGACGTGCAGACGCTCAAGAAAGGTGGCTGCAATACTTTATACATGCCATTTCTCTCTACTAACGAGTATAAACTCTCACAGTGGCCAGGAAGCACGACAACGACGAGAGGCGTCGCTCCGCCACGTTGAGACTCGAGCCTCCCCGTACGAACTGCCTCTGAGACTTAATTTTTTCATTCTTATTTAGCGTGTTCTAATTCTTATTTTGATGTGTGTGTTTTTGTTGTTGTTGTTAATTTAGAATCGGACGCTCGTAAAGCCACTTCGTTCGTGCGAGCTCGCACGTCCGGGGTGAACCGCCTGCTCCGGTCCAACACGAGCAGTGCGGGCGTCATGTCCAACGGGAGGAGCAGCAGTAGAAGCAGGAAAAGTAAAACCAGTAAAAGCGCGCCGGCCAGCAACGCGGCCAGTGAGCTGGAGGAGTTTGAAACGGCCTTGTCCGAGCCAATCAACGAGAACGCGGTGGTGGAACCTCGGCCGTCCCCGGTCAAGTCCAAATCGTCCTCGACGACCTCGTCACCTCCTGTTAGTGGGGGATCGACGAGGAGGAGGACGACCAAGTTCCGGCCTATTTGGAGCAAAAGTGGACCCACGTGGTGCTGAAAATGACGGCCTTTTCAGAAGAAGACGCGGTCACGAGTTTCCGCTTCGACACCAATGCAGGAGGCATCGGAAGAAGTGCCGACAATGCAGCGAGCATCCCGGCCGACAAGTTGTTGGCGGAAAAGACCACGCCAAGCTGCTGTACAGTGGCGGCCGCTTCTATTTGGCCAATGGAGACAACGCCAGCGATACGTTCGTGAGGCTGAGTCCGTGCGGAGGAGAGGAAGACGATGCGGAGGACCGGATGCAGTGGCCGCTGGAGCCGCACGTGTCGTTCCGTGTGGGCAAATCGGATTTCTTGGTCACTGCTTTCCATGAGCCCTCGCAGACGCTTGAGGTGTCGGCGCTGAGTGGGAAATTGGCGGGGACGCAGTTTACTATTGGACGTCAAGGCGCGGGCATCGGCCGCTCGGCGGACAACCAGATCCACACGGGGGACGGCGAGCTCTCTCGTAAGCACGCGGCGATCTGGTTTGACGAGTTAACCAACCAGTTTTACCTGGTGGACTTGAACTCGACCAACGGCACGTTCATGAAGCTCGTGGGCAGCTACCAAGAACCGTATCGACTGGAGATTGGCGACGATTTGTTGGTGGCGCAGACCTGCTTGACGGTTAACCGGTTTGATTTCGGTGCGCATGCGGACATGGGCGCGCGGAAGCACATGGAGGACGCGCACACTATTATTCAGGACTTGTGCATCGAATCGCTGAGCCGACTGGGGATGCATCCGCAGTCGTATTTTGCCGTGTATGATGGCCACGGAGGCGAGGAGGCGTCGACGTATCTGGGTGAGGTGCTGCATCACAACATCATCGAGACGTTCTTCATGAAGAAGGCAGAGCTCAAGCCGTTGATTAACAAGTCGCCCGAGGAGCTGCAGTCAATGATCACGAAGAGACTCATCGACGCCTTCGAGCAGACGGATGAGGACTTCCTGAATGAGTCGGAGCGGCCACAGGCAGGCAGTACGGCCACGACCGTATTTGTCGCTGGCAAGTACCTGTTTGTATCGAATGTGGGCGACTCGCGCACGGTTCTGAGCCGCGCTGGTAAGGCCGTGCGTCTCTCGAACGATCACAAGCCAAGTCGGCAAGACGAGGCGCAGCGTATCCGCGACACAGGTGGCTTTGTCATTCACGGCCGCATTATGGGAGAACTTGCAGTGTCCCGAGCGTTCGGAGACGCTCCTTTTAAAACCTTCGACCTGCCAGAGCCGCCTAGCCAGGACGTTGGCTCCAAGCCACGCAGTGAGTACGACTCGCAGGAGCTGCCCGTGAACCCGAACGATATTCTCAAGGGCCCGCTGGTGATCCCCACGCCCGAGATCACAGTCACCGAAATGACGGAGGAGTGCGAGTTCATTTTGCTGGCGAGCGACGGGCTCTTTGACGTGCTGAAAGACCAAGAAGCCGTTGATTATATGCATCAGAAGATCATGCAGCTTGGCGATGTGCAGCGTGCAGTCGAGGTATGTTGAGGGTTTTGGCGGATCTACAACTTTGGGCTAACACTTTGACTACTTTTGTGTCTTTTGCACGCAGGCTATCGTGGAGCACGCGATTTTCCACCAGCGGTCGACCGATAACGTGACGTGTGTCGTTGTGATGTTCAAAGAGCCCAAGGACCTCAAGTAACCAATTTGCTGGTAAGGCACCGCTACTCGGACCTGTGGCCAGCGCACTATACAGCTTGAGCCCGCAGACTGCAGGTTAACGGGCGAAATGGAGCGTTCGTACGTTGCAGCTGGCGACGGTGACAGGTTTGCGAGGAGGGACATAGATGAATAGTATAGGAAGTAGGTTTTGAACGGGGCGCTCAAGCCGAACCACGGATGGACGATTCACGCAGCCAACAATAAAACTGAACAGCTTGATGTGTGTGTTTATTCAGGTAAGTAGCATGCAGGCGAAGGGGAAGGAGAGCTGAGCTGAGCTGCTGGACCTGAACAAGTAGCAGCAGCTACTCAAGACTGAGCTTGGAAGGCGAAGAGATGGTGTGGCGCAGTGGAGACCCTGGAGGTGTCTTGACCACAGGTTGGAACTGCTCGGAGGCGGATCGAAGCGGGATGACGGGAAGAGGACACGTCGCGGCGAAAGCTTTGATGAGCCGGCAGCGACGCAAGGTTTTCTGCTTGGATCGGCTTTCCAGAGCTGTCACGTGGGAGCCGTCGTCAAAGTCAAAGTGCACTTTGTACGTGCGAGTGTCCACATCGCCACTGTACTCGCCTGCAGCTTCCACGCGAATGTTGGAGATGTGGCGCATGTCGCGGTCCACTACGCGCTTGTAGCGCGCACTCAGGCAAAGCGGTTTGTTGGAGCGAATGGAGAGCCTGGACAGCTCCTTGTTCATGTTGAAGGTCTCCACTCGGCCGTTTGCAATGAGAGCGACACCCAGCACGTAGATGGCAACCGCCACGAAATACTTCCACCAGCCGGCATTGCGCCGGAACTCGTCGTCATTTCTCTGGCTGTGCACACTGTGAACGAAGACGGAGGCGCCCAAGATGATCAGAAGCCCGAAGACCCAGATCGGCCACGGGTAACTCACGACTTGGAGCTGCAGACGTGAAACATGCAAGTGTTAGTCTCACAAGCTCAATTGTTGAGTACGAGTCGCCTTACCTCACGACCAAAGGTGCTGCTGGTGCCGAAGAGGTTGTCGAATTCGACTTCATCGTCGTCCTGGGTCTTGGCGTTCCATTTGCGGCTCCTGCCATGAAGTCTCTTGGACCGCTTCTTCATGGCGACACGCCAGCGTTCCAGCTGCTTGAACGCTAGACGCTTCTCCTTGGTCATGGGCTGTTCTTCTTCCGGTCGTGAATTCTTTCGTGGCTCGTCTTCTTCGGCCTCGGAGGTCGCGCTGATCACTTCGATGTCATTGTTGTCGTCGACTTCGCTCACTGAAATGGACCGGAACTGCCCCACATTTTCCTTTGCCAGTGACGTCACGGCAGCACCGCGAAGCTTCCTGGAGACGACGGCATCGCAGCCTCAAGTCTCGATAACCAGCGTGTTCACGTTCCGGTCGAGAGCACAAATGACAAGACTCACTTTCTCCTCAATCAACCGCCCGGTAAATTTGGACTCAACTCGGCCAGGAGATGAAGGAGATGAAGGCTATTGTTGCGCTGTGCAGGGCTCACCGATCTGCCTATTGCTGGAGCTCGGTGGTTCTTGGTGGTTCTCTGAGACCAGAACATCTCACCCCAATGGGAAGCTTTTATTTCTCAACTGGTTAGTTCGTTATGTAGTATACCACATGAGCAGCAAGTGCAGAAGAAGTGGTGGGGAGCCTTGGTCCACTTGCTTGTCTCCTGGTGGTTTCTCCGTTCGGGTGTCGACCAGCTTCATGTCGTCGTCGAAGTACTGGAACTCGCACGACCCATCGCAGCCGCACTGTCCTGCCCACCGTCGCTCTTCCGATAGTTGCGGTCTCAGCTTAAGAGACTTCCGAGCTGCAGTGTCTTCAAGTTGGCTCGCCTCCATCCTGATCCACTTGTGCAGGTTGAACGGACTTTGGAAATGACTCACGAAACCTCGACAACTTGGCACATCCACGTTGGCGTCTCCCGCCAACCCGACAAACTCAACCCGACAGTCGGAGGTTTTGGCGGCAGTCCAGAATACCCAAGTTTCGGGAGACGCCTGGACGACAAAACCGATCGTGAACTTTGACGGCGATGGAGACGCCGACGATCAGGAGTTTGCCCAGTGTCCGCGTGCTTTCACTCCGATCCGTCATCCCGAGTTACCGAGAGCAAGGAGGTCTCTGGAAGACGCTCTTCGAGTTCGCCAAGACGCACGACGTCACCATCACCGGACCAACATTCGCCATCAACTTCACCCAGGACGGCAGACAATCCGACGTGGAGGTGGAAGTTTGTCTCCCCATTGCGGATGAGGCAAACGTCTCGGCCGAAGCTCCTCTCAGCGTTCGCGACGTGTCTGCAGTGACTCGAGCTGCTGTCATGAAGTACGTCGGTCCTTGCGACGGGTACTTCGCAGCGTACCAGAAGTTTTTCGGGTGGATCGGGGCGGAGAAACTCACGCCAGCCGGACCTTCGCGCGAGGTTTACGTGAAGAGACCGAGCGGGAACAGTGAGGAGGACGCTGACAGTGTGACGGAGATCCAGCTACCGATTGCCTGAGAGACATCGTCGACGAGAAAGAAGGAGCGATAATGGAGTGGAACGAGACGCACTTTTCATTTGCTAGCCGTGTCCTTTACTCTTTTGGTGTCCTGTTGCAGGTAGGACGCATACGTGCCATCGAGACGGCTTCTTCACTGATGTGAATGTACTTGGCGATCAGGAGAAGTTCTACATGTAATACGCGCAGAGCACTGGAAGACTGCACAGAGGAAGCTCAGAACTCGTATTGTAGAAAATAGTACCTGCAGCCTTCAATGTGCGCAGTTGTGAGAATCCAAGCAATTTAAAATGCTGTAAAGTGCAGCGATAACGTTCTCAGTGGCTTTACAGAAGTCCCCATTCGCGTCCCGTTGGCTGCTAGTTCTATTCCATAAAGTGCCTACAGCTTCGATAGCGCATCGTCGAATATTTTTGCCAAATCTTGGGAACTTTTTACCTTCGCCGGTAAGTCCTTCGGGCCTTCCACCTTCTTCGCCGCCTCGATCGCTCTCACCACTGCGTCATCTCCATAAGTCCTAGTCAACGTCTTGACCAAGTCGACGCCAGAATTTGGGTTGTACGCGTTCCCCGAAAAAATTAGTAGTACCAAACTAAGGCATTCGGGTTCGAGAAGAACGTATCCAGGTTTTTGTCAAGCTTTAGCACCTGAAAGACAACGTCCTGGGACAAACCATTCGAGCGCCACGCCGTTAGCTGTTGGCCTTGCAAACTGTCGGCCCTTTTGAGCGTCTTGGGGTTCCTTCTCCCCAATTCGAGCATTTTCGCCACAGCTTCGTCTCCGTAGAACTTGGTGAAAACGCCAAGCATATTCTGCGGCTCTGCCTTGTGCTGCTTGTTGTATACTTTTAGGTATTTGAACCAAGTGTTTAGCTTCGGGTTGGCCAGCAGCGTATCCGTCCCAGCATCGAGTTGTAGTGCCTTGAAAGCGTCATCGGGCGACGCCTTCGCTTTCTGCCACTGGCTGACTTGCTTCCTGTCGGCCCACCATGTCTTGATCAGCGACGCCTTAGTTTGCACCCACGTTTTCACCTTGGCCATAGTCTTGGTAGTCGTGGCTACACCGTTGTTCAAGCCAGGGACCGAAATCGCTCGCTCTTCTTCAGTATCATCTGCAGTCTTGTCAGCTCTCAGTAACCTCCGAGTAGTGGAATCGGTTGGGTTGTCGGACAGTGAGGAAGCAAACTTGGATGTGGCCAATTTCAAGTTCGCAGCGGTTGAATCAGCTTCAATTGCCACGAAAGCGACGAGAACCAGCAACGCAATGCAACAGAACCGCATTGCGATGCCGTTGGTCTCTCAGCCACAGCAATTTCTGAAATGAGTGGTTTGACAAGCCGGACGAGCAGATCCTCGTTGGTTCCCCGATCGGAGTTTGCGTGACATTACGATGGCATTTCTTGCTGCCATCGGAGTTTGCGTGACATGATCATGACGTTAATTATGGGTGTCGTGAACTCGCATCAGAGCTTTACTCCCTACTGCTGGCATGCACCCACTTTACTCAATCGACATAAGCGCGAATCACTATAATACGTCCGACTTCACGCAACAGGCTGCTGGATCTCGGTGACGAAGGATTTCTCGCTCGGATCCTCGCTGTCCATGCGGAGATACACCTCCCGCACAGGCGCATTCGGACGAAGCTCTTGCTTGCCAATCCATTCGGAGAGTTTCTGGTAGGACGCACGCAATGCATCGTACGACCCCAAGTGAACCGTCGACGCAGCTCTCGGCTCGGCTGGCAGTGTGCGAACTGCTATACGAGCCATCGAGGCTTCTTCTTCAGTGATGTGGATGTCCTTGGCGATAGGGAGACACACTTCAGCGTCGACGTCTTTTTCCTTGTAGCCTTCGTCGTAGTAAATCGTTAAGCAGGGCCTCGCGATGGAGATATCGTGGGCTCTACAGAAGGTGAGGACTTGATCCCAAAGCGTTCGTTGCGCTCGGTAGTTGGGGATGACGGCACGTAGAGCCAACACCCGTATTTCCGGGATTTCCTTGATCACTGGGGGCTTACCAGCAGCTTGGATCGCAGCAGCAACGATATCTTCACACTCCGACATCGTTGAAAAGAGCTGCAACGATTTGATAAAACGGCGAGTCGCCTTTTCGATTGGATTTCTTCTCCAAAATATATATTAATATTCCAAATATATTATATGATTGACTATGGATTCAGTAATATTATATTATTAATACTACCGAGGCTATCGAAAACCTTGAGAGTTCACGTTGAGTTTAGATGCTTGTCTTGAAATTAAAAAAACAGATACTAAGAGGTCCAGTGGCCGTTCTATAGCTTTTTCCCCATGATATTTTTAGAGAACTTTTAAAAAGAGTGTTTTTCATGAGTGTGACTTTGGTTCCTAGGCAGGATACTAGCACAGTTTTCAGCAACCTTTGCAGCTTACTACCGGTACCGAGTCAGTTGGACTTATTGGCGCCTACGCACATTGCAAGACGGCTCTGCCGCTTCGGCCTCGGTTTCCACACTACCTGACGTCGCGGTGGTCTCCGTCTGAGTAACATCGGTAGACTCAGAAGTCGCACTGCCACCCGGTCCCCCAACAGATCCACCAAAGCCGCCCATGCCAGACCCACCAAAGTCGCCCATGCCAGAGCCACCGAAGCCACCACCCATGCCAGAGCCGCCACCCATGCCTCCGCCCATGCCGCCAGTCGTCGTGCTCATGGTGCCGCCGTCCGCCGTCAGGGTGCCCGCGGCCGAGATGGTCTGCGCGTTGGTCATGTCCACGCCCACGGAAATCCAGGCCAGCACGCCGTCCGACACCGTGTCGCCTAGCAGCACGTACTCGAAGAACGGGTCGAAGTCCTCAGCCGCCTCCTCGGATAGAATCTTGTCGTCAACATTGGTCGTGACCTCCTGGGTGTTGGTGTTGTACGGTGCCGTGAGCTCCACCTCTGTGAGGAGGTCCTGGTCGAAAAAGAGCTGCCCCACGTGAGACGCGTAGCCACCCGAGTACGTGTTGTTCTCCAGCAGCGTGCCGTTGTACGTGCCGATGATGTGGATGTGCGTGGCGCGAGACGTGTAATGCCCCGGGAAGGTGGTCGTGTAAGACGCCACCCCGTCCTCGTCCGTGGGCGTGAGTCCGCGCAGGAAAGTATTGTCGATGTTGGTCGTGTCGGAGCTGTCGCCGTTGCCGCTGGCCACGATGCCCGAGTACACACCCGTGCTGTTGCAGTGCCAGAAGTCGATGTACAGGTCCTCCACGGGCTCGCACGTGTTCACGTCGATTATCTGCACCTCGGCGTACAGGTCGACGCCCTCCTGGTCCTCGCGGATGTCGGAGCGCACGAGCTCACCGTTGACGTAGTACGGACCCTGCGTCACTTCGGGTTCAAGGATGCACTTGACTTCGTCGCCGAAGAGCTCGCTGGCATCCGTCTCGCTCGTGAGGCCTGTGAGGTTGGACTTGTGGCTCGTGGAGGTCACGGTGTCGACGTCGAGGCGGCGGCGCTGGCGGCGCTCAGCACGGATGCTGTCGGCCTTGGCGGCTCGGCGGTTCACGGCGCGCTGCTGTAGTAGGCGTGAGGCGTCCGAGTTGGCGCAGTCCTTGAGCGAGCGCTTGCCCTGAGCCATGAAGAGTCGACGCTGCTCGAGTTGTTCGGGCGAGCGTGCGTGGGCGGGCTGGCCTCCGTGCGCGGACACAGAGTCGGGGAGAGCGAGCGCGGCGATGGCGGCGGTGGCGATGAAGAGGGCACTGGATATGCGGGCCATTTTTGCGATTGGAGACTTGTCGGGTTTGCAGAAGCTCGCAAAAATGAGAATGAGAGAATCAATGAGGTGGCGTTCCGAGGGTGCCGCTTTCCTGTTTGCAATGAAAACGGACAGGTGAGGCTCACGTCGTGTCCAGATTTACCGCGTGTCAGGTTTCAGGTCGCGGGGCTCACGGCAGCAAACGTTACGTGCTCAACATATCTTTCCAGTCGTCGATCTCGTGGAGAAGTCGGAGATATTAATCTTCAGTTGGTAGTCAGTCACCATCGCAAAGAGCATGTTACGCGTAGTTTGGTGGTTATACATGTACCAATCGCCATCTGGAATTCACGATGCATCCAGCACGAAGCAGATCCTGATATTATCCCGAAATCTTCGTGGTAAGTTTCGCCTGGTTGACTTTGATGAGAACTCGCGCGGTCTCTGGTTTAACGTTGTCATCGTACACAGTGGCAGCCCTCGCGCTCGCCGGACTTTATGCAACCAAGCAACGGTGCTCAGCGCCGCGTACTACTGTTCGAGAAGAGCAACACGTTTGCTCCATACGAGGAGTCCTAGCCCCCCGACCTGATGTTGAAATAGCCTTCGATTTAGTTTTGTTTACTTTTTGTTTTCTATAAGAAGCCTGATAATATCATGCGAGCACCACTCGACAGACACAAGACATGGTTTCCCGTCTCACTACATATTATGTAGTTATTATGTAGTGAGACGCGAAACCATGTCTTATGTCTGTCGAGTGGTGTTCGCAACGTCTAGGCCACCTGACCTGTGTCGTCGCCCCGACCGAGCACGGCGGGATACATGTAACTTATTGTATTTACGTGTCCAACACGTAAAATACCTACAGGGACAGCCGACAACCAATTGCGTAGTGATTGTCGCTTCAATCACTGATTGAAGCCTGCAGCTCTAAGATTCGAGCCGGACATACGCCAAACTGTTTACGGTCAATTGTAGCGAGTCAAGGTCAGGTACCCTGACTTGGTGGCGAGCAGCAAATTTTGGGGTGTCCAACGCAGGCTTACCATTGTCTGCAATAACAGTTGGTTGTTTGGTAGATTGTCCGCGATAGCTACATGTACAAGTGGGAGTCGACACCAAGAGGTATTTGTGCCAACTGTGAAGGCCAAATGAATATCATAGCTGGGCATTAAAAAGCCCACGACTATTTGAGCTTAGAAGTAGACGATATCACTAGTTATCGTCTAGCCGAACTCGTTGCTCGTTAGCCCAGCAAGTCGCTGAGCAACGCTACCGCCATACCGGTACCTGTACTCCATCTGGTCGTTAATCACCATCCTCTAGCAACTGGACCGCGACATTTGTGCAGTATTATTGAGGATCGATATGCTATGCACATGTGTACCGAAGTAGCGTACGAGTACCGGCATTGAGCGGTACTAGCAATAAGTTTAGTGAACAATTTCCCGTGATTCCAGTAGGGGTTCCCCAACACTTGGATCACATTCGCAGCCATTTTCTACGTCTCTCGTGCACTCCAAACTCCGAAGGTATCTTCACGTTGGAAGCCCATCCAAAAGATCATTCTACTTGAAGTACAAGTTGAGATTTCCACTTTCTACTCATACTGGTGGTCCAGCCCAACCAGCACCTCGAAAAAGCCGCTCTCAACTGTAGCGAGCTTGCCTCTAAGCGTGCCGTATCCGTAATCTCATGTTCATTTCTGCGAGCTCATCATGACACGACACGACAAGTCTTCAATCGCGAACATGGTCCGTAGCTCTACCGTCCTCCTCATCGCCACCGCCGCCAGCGCCCTGTACGCTGAGGTGTAGATCATCGACGTGAACACGTGCGAGCCCGTGGAGGACCTGTACATCGACTTCTGGCACTGCAACAGCACGGGTGTGTACTCGGACATCGTGGTCAGCGGCAACGGCGACAGCTCCGACACGACCAACATCGACAATACTTTCCTGCGCGGACTCACGCCCACGGACGAGGACGGGGTGGCGTCTTACACGACCACCTTCCCGGGGCACTACACGTCTCGCGCCACGCACATCCACATCATCGGCACATACAACGGCACGCTGCTGGAGAACAACACGTACTCGGGTGGCTACGCGTCTCACGTGGGGCAGCTCTTTTTCGACCAGGACCTCCTCACAGAGGTGGAGCTCACGGCACCGTACAACACCAACACCCAGGAGGTCACGACCAATGTTGACGACACGATTCTCTCGGAGGAGGCGGCCGAGGACGTCGACCCGTTCTTCGAGTACGTGCTGCTGGGCGACACGGTATCGGACGGCGTGCTGGCCTGGATCTCCGTGGGCGTGGACATGACCAGCGCGCAGACCATCTCGGCCGCGGGCACCCTGACGGCGGACGGCGGCGTCATGGCCGACTCGACGAGCACGACGACTGGCGGCGGCTCTGGCATGGGTGGTGGCTTCGGTGGATCTGTCGGCGGACTTTAGAGTTGCAACGTCTCCTGGTAGCTTGACTGTTTGAAGCGCTGCCTAAAGTTGGGGTAGATGTTGTCGAACCATTTCGTAGACGACGATTGTGGCCGCTTGTTGTTTAAAAATATTTCTTTGTCTGCATTTTTTGCGGTTGTACATTATTCGTGTCACGTGCATCTTGAGCAGCACCATGCGCACCGCGTTCTACTGGCGCATTGAAGCACGCCAGCTGCTATTTCGAAGTAGCCCGCACAAGGTGGGTGGGTAGGCCAGAAGATGTCTCCTGGAAGCTGGAATCAGATACTCCTATAATTTAGGGTCAACTGTTTCGGTTTTGAACCGGATACTTTGGATTTTACGATAAGTTACCTTTGAAAGGTATCCGTTTTTGATTTGGATACTTTTGATTTAGAATCGGATACTCCGGAGTATTTGACTTTCAAAAGTACACGAGTACGAAGTTGGTTTACACATATACCGTATTCCTTCTGAATTGAGCGCTTCACGGTAAGCACTTCTCCCTTTTTCGATGATGCTACCAACATCTACCAGCAGCTGTCAAAATGAATATCGCATACTACTTACATAGTAGTTGACCGCACGAAGTTCTTTTAATTAAGGAAGTGTCTACGTTCACCAATTATCTTACATAAACCGAGCATAATTGACCTAACCACCAAAGTCGCGGCCGAAGGCCGGCGAGATGAAGCGCAGCGCTGCAAGATTAGGGTGAAGCCTAGCGGGCTTGGCTAGAGAGGTTTAGCATCGACGTGCGAAGCGAAGTCCTCGCGCGGGGTGCTAAACCTCGACATTTGCCCGTTTCCCCAGGGTTATCAGGTTTAGGGCAGGGAGATATAGTCCCTTATGTTGCTGCTGTTGCTGGCAAGTTGCAGTAAAGGCCGTTCTATGTAAGATAAAATTGGTGAGCGTAGGGAGAGCCTTTAATTAAAGCATACATTTCCCTAATTTTGAAAGAAGAATGAAATAAAACTGTTTTGAAGAAAAACAAGTACTGTAGTAGTAATTTTATAATAGTAGTAATATTAAAAATACACTTCGTTAGATTTGCAAACGCAGACTTTGGTACCTAAAAGAACGTTGATTTTTAGTGCAATAGCGTTTACCATAGCGGCAAATTCTACAACATACTTTGCCTAATGGCGCGTGCGCACATTGCAGGACGGATCCACGCTGTCGGACGTCGTGGTGATGTCAGTTACATCCGAACTCGTGCTCTGACTGACACCCGTCGACTAAGGCGCCGCACTACCGTCGGGCCCCCAACGGATCCACCAAAGCCGCTCATGCCAGACCCACCAAAGTCACCCATGCCAGAGCCACCGAAGCCACCACCCATGCCAGAGCCGCCACCCATGCCTCCGCCCATGCCGCCAGTCGTCGTGCTCATGGTGCCGCCGTCCGCCGTCAGGGTGCCCGCGGCCGAGATGGTCTGCGCGTTGGTCATGTCCACGCCCACGGAGATCCAGGCCAGCACGCCGTCCGACACCGTGTCGCCCAGCAGCACGTACTCGAAGAACGGGTCGAAGTCCTCGGCCGCCTCCTCCGAGAGAATCGTGTCGTCAACATTGGTCGTGACCTCCTGGGTGTTGGTGTTGTACGGTGCCGTGAGCTCCACCTCTGTGAGGAGGTCCTGGTCGAAAAGAGCTGCCCCACGTGAGACGCGTAGCCACCCGAGTACGTGTTGTTCTCCAGCAGCGTGCCGTTGTACGTGCCGATGATGTGGATGTGCGTGGCGCGAGACGTGTAGTGCCCCGGGAAGGTGGTCGTGTAAGACGCCACCCCGTCCTCGTCCGTGGGCGTGAGTCCGCGCAGGAAAGTATTGTCGATGTTGGTCGTGTCGGAGCTGTCGCCGTTGCCGCTGGCCACGATGCCCGAGTACACACCCGTGCTGTTGCAGTGCCAGAAGTCGATGTACAGGTCCTCCACGGGCTCGCACGTGTTCACGTCGATGATCTGCACCTCGGCGTACAGGTCGACGCCCTCCTGGTCCTCGCGGATGTCGGAGCGCACGAGCTCGCCGTTGACGTAGTACGGACCCTGCGTCACTTCGGGTTCAAGGATGCACTTGACTTCGTCGCCGAAGAGCTCGCTGGCGTCCGTCTCGTTCGTGAGGCCCGTGAGGTTGGACTTGTGGCTCATGGAAGTCACGGTGTCGACGTCGAGGCGGCGGCGCTGGCGGCGCTCAGCACGGATGCTGTCGGCCTTGGCGGCTCGGCGGTTCACGGCGCGCTGCTGTAGTAGGCGTGAGGCGTCCGAGTTGGCGCAGTCCTTGAGCGAGCGCTTGCCCTGAGCCATGAAGAGTCGACGCTGCTCGAGTTGTTCGGGCGAGCGTGCGTGGGCGGGCTGGCCTCCGTGCGCGTACGCAGAGTTGGGGAGCGCGAGCGCGGCGATGGCGGCGGTGGCGATGAAGAGGACGGTGGAGCTGCGGACCATGTTTGCGATTGGAGACTTGTCGGGTTTGCAGAAGCTCGCAAAAATGAGAATGAGATGTTGAAATGCGGTAGCGGTGTGTTCCGAGGGTGCAGCAATATGAAGCTCTGATATGAGTCTCACAGGTGAGGCTCACGTCATGTCCAGGTTTACCAAGTTTCTGGTCGCGGCAAACGATGCGTGCCCTACATATCTCTCTAGTCGTGGACCACGACTGGTGGTTTGGATTGGTGGCCGATCAGAGTCGCAGCAGTGTTGTACTCTTGATTCAGAGTCTGTATTACAGTCTCTGTACTGTACTCTGTGGTTTTGCCAATCGCCCATCTGCAATTGCAGGATGCGTCCAGCACGCAGAGCAGATCCTGATAATATCCTGAAAATCATTCGTGGCACGACCGTCGTGCTGTGGTTTAACATCGTCATCACGCTCGCCGGAATTTATCCCCATTTTGGTGTACTCCAACATTTTGTAAATGTAGGGAAACCCGCTGTGGGGTCCTTGTTTTAAAAATAATTCGGTGTGAGGTCGCCCCGAGCCTACCGTGTTTTGAAAATATTGCAATTTTACTGGCATTTGTGTGGCATCGATTTGTTCAGCCACTTGAGGCTGTGGCTCAAGAGAATACATGTAGAACCATTTACCTAATCAGAGAGCACCAAGCAACATTCAAAGCGAATTTCCCCAATATTTTAATAAGGATATTAATTAAAGCGCCGCGTCAACTGTTCGAGAAAGCAACACGTACACTGTAGTTTTAGTGCTTACATATTACTGGGAATACCTTTAGGTATGGACAGCTCTCAACGCTTTAATGTCACGTTACTGCGTAACTGTTATCTCTTTTCAACATTCGTTCAACATTTTATGTCAACATTCGTGCAACCAGTGCAGCAGCAGTTGCCACAGTACCATACTATGAATATCGCGTGCTGCAGCTTGAATACAGTAACAAAAACGATAATTTTATGGTATTCCCAGCTAAGTCGAAGACGATCTAGTAATTACGAGGAGTCCTAGGTCACCAGCCCTCACAGTGTCGTAGCAAGTCGTAATTTGTATTGGTCCTGTGTCCAACACGTAAATCACCCTTCCTGCAGGGACAGCCATAACCAACAGCGTGGTGATTGAAGTCTGCTGCTCCAGGATTCAAGCCGGGCTTACGTCACACTGTAACGTACATTTGTAGACTCCAAGGGCGAGTCGAGCACAAATACACTGACAGCAGGTCACTTCAGGTGAACCGGGGGTGTCCAACGTGATGCCGAGTAATTAAGGTGGTTGTTTGGTGTTTCACCCGTAATGGTTATTCTTGATGACTGCAAGCGAGAGGCCGCACCACGAGAAGGTGTGTGTATACCAAGAATGACAATTGAATATCATAGCTGTGTATTTTGGGGGTTACCGTGCCTAATACGGTAACCCCCACCTCGTTGCGTCAAGTAACACCACCAAACTCCACTTGGTCGTTATTGGCCATGGCCAGAAAGCAGGTGGAATAACGCCCGCGACACGTGGGTAGTACATGTATTATTGAGGACCGATGTGCTGTGTGCACATATATGTCGAGCTGCCGTGAGATTTGCCGGCATTGAGTACCGGTAACATCCCCTAAGAATGGCGTGATCCCAGAGCTAGGATCACATCCTCAACCACGCTCTACGTCTGTCATACAATCCCGACTCCGAAGGCATCCTGTCGTTGAAAGTCAAAACGACCTGCTAGTACACGAGCAGAGATGCCACTAGATACTTTGCTGATACCACTACTCATACTGGCGGTCCAGCGCTCTCAACTTTAGGGAGTTTGCCGCTAAGCGTGCCGTATCCGTACTCATTTTCATTTCTGCCAGCTCCTGATCACACGACACAACAAGTCCTCAATCGCAAACATGGTCCGCAGCTCCACCGTCCTTTTCATCGCCACCGCCGCAATCGCGGCACTCACGCTCCCCGACCCTGTGTCCGCGCACGGAGGCCAGCCCGCCCACGCACGCTCGCCCGAACAACTCGAGCAGCGTCGACTCTTCATGGCTCAGGGCAAGCGCTCGCTCAAGGACTGCGCCAACTCGGACGCCTCACGCCTACTACAGCAGCGCGCTGTGAACCGCCGAGCCGCCAAGGCCGACAGCATCCGTGCTGAGCGCCGCCAGCGCCGCCGCCTCGACGTCGACACCGTGACTTCCATGAGCCACAAGTCCAACCTCACGGGCCTCACGAACGAGACGGACGCCAGCGAGCTCTTCGGCGACGAAGTCAAGTGCATCCTTGAACCCGAAGTGACGCAGGGTCCGTACTACGTCAACGGCGAGCTCGTGCGCTCCGACATCCGCGAGGACCAGGAGGGCGTCGACCTGTACGCCGAGGTGCAGATCATCGACGTGAACACGTGCGAGCCCGTGGAGGACCTGTACATCGACTTCTGGCACTGCAACAGCACGGGTGTGTACTCGGGCATCGTGGCCAGCGGCAACGGCGACAGCTCCGACACGACCAACATCGACAATACTTTCCTGCGCGGACTCACGCCCACGGACGAGGACGGGGTGGCGTCTTACACGACCACCTTCCCGGGGCACTACACGTCTCGCGCCACGCACATCCACATCATCGGCACGTACAACGGCACGCTGCTGGAGAACAACACGTACTCGGGTGGCTACGCGTCTCACGTGGGGCAGCTCTTTTTCGACCAGGACCTCCTCACAGAGGTGGAGCTCACGGCACCGTACAACACCAACACCCAGGAGGTCACGACCAATGTTGACGACACGATTCTCTCGGAGGAGGCGGCCGAGGACGTCGACCCGTTCTTCGAGTACGTGCTGCTGGGCGACACGGTGTCGGACGGCGTGCTGGCCTGGATCTCCGTGGGCGTGGACATGACCAGCGCGCAGACCATCTCGGCCGCGGGCACCCTGACGGCGGATGGCGGCACCATGAGCACCATGAGCACGATGGGCGGCGGCATGGGTGGCGGCTCTGGCATGGGTGGTGGCTTCGGCGGATCCGGCATGAGCGACTTTGGTGGATTTGTTGGTGGACTTTAAAGCTGCTCTTCGTATAAGCGACCGTAACATCTTGGGTTAAATATGCCTCAAGTTGAAGTTGTCCGATTTTACGATTCTACTTTAACATAAAAATAAATATGGTTTTACGCAAGAATTTGTATTTTCACGCACTCCCACGCTCTGCAAAACAAAATGAGATCTACACAACGGGCTTCTGGTCTGGAGACCCCTCGGGCTTGGCCTGTGTGGCTGTGTGGTCATTGGACTCGCCCTTGACATGCGACCAGTACGCTTGCTTGCTCGTGCCGGTCGATGTCGACCCCAGGCCCAAGCCACCCGTGAGACCAGAGATGCTGTCCGTGATGCCGGAGAGGCCCTTCGTCATTTCGGCTCCGTGGCTGCCTGCAATGGGCAAGCCCGGCAACGACGGCAGCTTGCCACCCTTCGCCACAGCGCTCGTGATGCCGCCGGTGATGGAGTTGAGTCCGTCTCCCTTGTGAGGCCACCCGTGATTGAGCCGAGTCCGTCTCCTTTCGTGAGACCACTTGCGATAGAATCCAAGCCGCCGCCACCACTCAGCGACGACAGAGCGCTTCCGTCCGTGAGTTTGCTCAGGTCGGTCGGGAGGATGTTCTTGCCGCCCTTTGTCAAAGGGGACAGTGCATCTATGGGCAAGAGGCCGTCGCCCTTGGTGATGGAGGAGAGCGCGTCGGTGCTGGGCAGGCTCGACGGCAGCAGCTTCGAGAGACCGTCCGTGGCACCCTCGCCGCTGGTGATGCCAGAAATGCTCTTTGTGAGAGTGTCGACGCTGGGTCGACCCGGCACCGCTGCGCCAGTGCTATCATCGTGCCCTTGTTGCTGCGTGGTGGAGCCGCCTCCGGTGAGGTTTGAGAAATCGATGGGCGAGTCGTAGCCGGCACGAAGTAGTTTCCGTTCGGGCGCGGCGAGCACGCACTGGGCAGCAAGGACGACGAACGCGAGGGTCGACAAAAGCTGCATCGTCGTTGTATGGGTGTGTGTTGTGGTTCTTTGGTTGTGGTGCGTTGTAGGCAAAAGGAGAAGTGAGAAGTAGGTCGACACGGTGTGCGTATCAAAGCCGCTACCGACCAACCCACTCGACCAGCAGTGCGGTCGTTGACATAGTGTTACACAGTCACCTGTTTGTATGAACTGCGATTTGTGGCTGTAAAATATTACGGCTGCTTCTCATGGGTCGTCCAGCCACATCATAATCTGTGCGTTTAAATCATTGTCTACATTGGCAACATTGTCGCCGTTAGCCGAGCTGGAAATTTGCGAATTCAATTTCTTCAGCGCTGCTGGAATCGTCGATTGCTCGGATTCGCCGGGCACCATAAACTCGGCAATAGTTGCAACTTCACATTCGATGTCAGAACACTCGGCTGAATTTGTCGGAGCCACCTCTTGTACACGATGCCCATTTGATCGACGCAAGTCCTGTTCTCTATGTGCTAACTTTCCGAGCTGTTGCACGACATAGGAAATTGATGGTCGGACCGCTGGCCCCACCGAACACATTTTCTTTACCAGTTCACACGCTTCGTTTTCGAGTTGAGCGGGTAAACACTCGAGAAATGGCACGTCATCGGCCACTTGCTCCTCACAATTTGCTGTCGTCTTCTGGGAAAAGGCTTCAAGGATAACTACACCGAAGCTGTAAATGTCGGACGCCATCGATGGTGGTCCAGAGGAACCCCTTGTGCTCGCTCTGGAGCCAGCCATCGTGTGGCACTTTCAGCAGTGCCTTCCTTGGAAACGCATTAATTTTGTCGGACCAAACCTGGACCATGTAATCGAGTAAGCTGGAGCCCATTGAGTTTGGCAACTTCCCGTATCGTTTTGCCATTTTGTAAAGGCCATCTGACCTTCCTTCCCCGTCCTTTATTTTTCGTCATAGCTGACACACTTTCGACAGCAACGACAATATTCTCACAACGAAGTTCCTCGTACACTATATCGCGTTCGTGAAGGTACTGTAATCCTAGCGCGGCCTCATGAAGTAGGCGCCACAAATGCGGTGGCGTTTTTACGCCTGAACCGCTAGAAGAAATGGCGCTCTGATATCGTGATAAATACTCTTTGAGCGAGCCTCCACGCGCATGCTCGAACACAAAAAATGGATGAGGGCCAACATGACATGCGCCAAAAGTTCGACCACGTGTGGATGGACGAGTTCTGACCAAATACTTGCCTGCCGTAAAACCACTTCACATTGCTTGATTGCGTTCTTCCCAGGGAAGCTCGAATTTTGCACAACAACGCGGACACCTTCCCACCAGCTTTCATCTCGTACGTCGTACGACGCGATAAACCATTCAGGCGTAGACGTGACCATCGTTCTCACGCTTCTAACGCACACATCGAAGGCCCGCATCACTAAATAAAACTGCTCGTCAGAAAAATCGTAGCGAAAGTTGTCCAAGTCATGCTTCAAGACGGTCATTGCCTCCATAGCCACTTCAATATCCAACGAATCGCCAGAATCGGATTGTTCCCAATCGCCAAGAACCCTGTGAAACGATACCACCAAATCTGCGCAGTCATATTCCCATTGCAGTCCCCATTCTTCCATACCTTTGCTTGAAGGCTCGTCATTAGAATTAATGTCAGGAACCAGACTCTCACTGTCAAATTCGGCAAGTAGCTCATCTAGCTGGTAGTGGATTTGTTGGATTTCGTTGGTAAAGCGACGGGTCTGGGCAATCTTGAGAATTTCGCACTGGTCAGCGGATGGTAAATAGCGCCTCGTAAGATGCCGCATGCTACGCAGCAAGTGCTCGGTGCGCGTTTGCCAACTGTACTCCACTTTACCCCCATCGGCAAAACTAAGACCATCGTCCCAGAGGCGAGATAGCACCCTCTCCAGCCGAGCAAGCACGCGGGCGCACAACACAACTCCAAGTTCATGGCTTAAGCTAGCACTGCGAAACGCAGTCCACACGTCTGGCGCATGTAGCAACAATTCAGGAAACTGCATGTCACTCCACGAACGCTCACGATCCGATAAATTCAATATTGTGCGCACCACAGCCTCCATACTCAGTCGTTCACTTGGGTCGGGAGATGTCATAGCTCTTATAAAGGCCCAGACAGCGTCATTCACGACGCTAGGCTGCTCTTGATCCTCCTCGATCCTAGACAAATTATTTGCAGGCCCTTCCAACGCAAGGGTGATGGCTTCCAGAACAGTCGTACCGAACGCGTACACGTCGTTCTCCATCAAGAGAGCGTCTGTATCACCCTGCGGAAAGTCGGGTGTGTTTGCGCAGGGCTTAAGCTTCGCTTTCCCATCGTTTCCGATAAACACATATGCCGAGCTAATTTCGCCGTGCACGATGCCTGAGGCGTGTAGATACTGGAGTCCTCTCGCCACCTCTAAAAGCCGTTTCCACAGCTTCCTTATATTTGGGACGCTCTTCGCATAGTCGACCAGAGACACACATTCCCGCAAGGACTCGTAAATGACAAACGGAGCGCCCCCAACATGGCACGCTCCTTGCATCTTAACCACGTTCCGACTTGCCACGCCGTGCCACTTGTCAGCAAACTCGACAAACTCTTCTCTGTCAGTCACAGTCCTCGCACCCCCAAATTCCAGCGACACTTGCAGCCCGTTCCATTCACCTTCCAGCCCCTCGCTCTCTGCCCTTATTTGCACCTCATACTTTGGCACAAACCAGTCGGGCACGGTCACCTCCGACGCGTCCACCGCTCGCAATACCTCAATCGCTCGATCCAGCAGCTGCTGCTCTTCCAGAGGCACGAGCCCCTCTCTCCATCAGTTTCCTCCGCTCGTAGTGCAGCTCCGTGAGCAGCTGCAGCCTCTTGCTCTCGTCCAGCGTCTCCGACTCGTCTAAAACCTCTTGAAAGCTGCGAATCTGCTGGCGGTAGTCCTCCTGCCAGCACTTCAGCCACTGCGGAGCTTCTTCTGCTCCTTGTGGTCTCTCCGTCAAGGCGTCGAGTTGCAGGTGCATCCAATGGACCTCTCGGCTCTTGCTCGGGGCCTCCAGCAGCATCTGCAGCACATTTAAACGGGGAATTGCACCATTATCAGCCAGTTCCTGTCCTAGAGCGTCCCCGAGGCCCGCGAGCCTCTGCAGCTGCTGCACCAGCGTCCGGAACGTCGTCTCGCGGTGCTTGCGGATGCTCTGGACGCCCAGGAAGTCGAAATCTTCGCCTTCGTCGGCAAAAGTCGCGTTTGGGCTGTTGAGGAGCGAAGAAAGCGCCTCCAGACGCGGGAAAAGGCTGCGGAACACGACACGCAGCCCCGACACGCAGTGCGGACGTAGAGCAGACAGAACGCGAAGCTCTGGGGCCGTAGAAGACGCGTCAGGAGCAGCCCCAAGCCCCGACATAGCACCGGAATTGGCAAATGTATCTATGAGGCTGAACATCAGATACCCGTAAAAGTTGATATGGATAAAGTCAATTGATAAAGCAGGTGTGGGGGATTAGACTGGAGTGGGACTTTTGGCTACCTGTTTGAATGCATGTCACTGGTCAAGGGAACATGACATGGGTACGCTGAGATGATCCACTTGACTAGAAAGTTGTTTGAGCCATGGTAATGTTTTTTGTTTTTGGAGGGTGATTGATACCAGCGTAGATGCATGAGTTGTGCGGTTAGAAAGTGACTTGCTGAGTTTTCCGAGTGGAGTCACCACATGAGCAGCAAGTGCAGAAGAAGTGGTGGGGAGCCTTGGTCCACTTGCTTGTCTCCTGGTGGTTTCTCCGTTCGGGTGTCGACCAGCTTCATGTCGTCGTCGAAGTACTGGAACTCGCACGACCCATCGCAGCCGCACTGTCCTGCCCACCGTCGCTCTTCCGATAGTTGCGGTCTCAGCTTAAGAGACTTCCGAGCTGCAGTGTCTTCAAGTTGGCTCGCCTCCATCCTGATCCACTTGTGCAGGTTGAACGGACTTTGGAAATGACTCACGAAACCTCGACAACTTGGCACATCCACGTTGGCGTCTCCCGCCAACCCGACAAACTCAACCCGACAGTCGGAGGTTTTGGCGGCAGTCCAGAATACCCAAGTTTCGGGAGACGCCTGGACGACAAAACCGATCGTGAACTTTGACGGCGATGGAGACGCCGACGATCAGGAGTTTGCCCAGTGTCCGCGTGCTTTCACTCCGATCCGTCATCCCGAGTTACCGAGAGCAAGGAGGTCTCTGGAAGACGCTCTTCGAGTTCGCCAAGACGCACGACGTCACCATCACCGGACCAACATTCGCCATCAACTTCACCCAGGACGGCAGACAATCCGACGTGGAGGTGGAAGTTTGTCTCCCCATTGCGGATGAGGCAAACGTCTCGGCCGAAGCTCCTCTCAGCGTTCGCGACGTGTCTGCAGTGACTCGAGCTGCTGTCATGAAGTACGTCGGTCCTTGCGACGGGTACTTCGCAGCGTACCAGAAGTTTTTCGGGTGGATCGGGGCGGAGAAACTCACGCCAGCCGGACCTTCGCGCGAGGTTTACGTGAAGAGACCGAGCGGGAACAGTGAGGAGGACGCTGACAGTGTGACGGAGATCCAGCTACCGATTGCCTGAGAGACATCGTCGACGAGAAAGAAGGAGCGATAATGGAGTGGAACGAGACGCACTTTTCATTTGCTAGCCGTGTCCTTTACTCTTTTGGTGTCCTGTTGCAGGTAGGACGCATACGTGCCATCGAGACGGCTTCTTCACTGATGTGAATGTACTTGGCGATCAGGAGAAGTTCTACATGTAATACGCGCAGAGCACTGGAAGACTGCACAGAGGAAGCTCAGAACTCGTATTGTAGAAAATAGTACCTGCAGCCATCAATGTGCGCAGTTGTGAGAATCCAAGCAATTTAAAATGCTGTAAAGTGCAGCGATAACGTTCTCAGTGGCTTTACAGAAGTCCCCATTCGCGTCCCGTTGGCTGCTAGTTCTATTCCATAAAGTGCCTACAGCTTCGATAGCGCATCGTCGAATATTTTTGCCAAATCTTGGGAACTTTTTACCTTCGCCGGTAAGTCCTTCGGGCCTTCCACCTTCTTCGCCGCCTCGATCGCTCTCACCACTGCGTCATCTCCATAAGTCCTAGTCAACGTCTTGACCAAGTCGACGCCAGAATTTGGGTTGTACGCGTTCCCCGAAAAAATAGTAGTACCAAACTAAGGCATTCGGGTTCGAGAAGAACGTATCCAGGTTTTTGTCAAGCTTTAGCACCTGAAAGACAACGTCCTGGGACAAACCATTCGAGCGCCACGCCGTTAGCTGTTGGCCTTGCAAACTGTCGGCCCTTTTGAGCGTCTTGGGGTTCCTTCTCCCCAATTCGAGCATTTTCGCCACAGCTTCGTCTCCGTAGAACTTGGTGAAAACGCCAAGCATATTCTGCGGCTCTGCCTTGTGCTGCTTGTTGTATATTCTTAGGTATCTGAACCAAGTGTTTAGCTTCGGGTTGGCCAGCAGCGTATCCGTCCCAGCATCGAGTTGTAGTGCCTTGAAAGCGTCATCGGGCGACGCCTTCGCCATATGCCACTGGCCGATTTGTTTCATCTCGGCCCACCATGTCTTGATCAGTGACGCCTTAGTCTGCACCCACGTTTTCACCTTGGCCATACTCTTGGTAGTCTTGGTTACACCGTTGTTCAAGCCAGGGACCGAAATCGCTCGCTCTTCTTCAGTATCATCTTCAGTCTTGTCAGCTCTCAGTAACCTCCGAGTAGTGGAATCGGTTGGGTTGTCGGACAGTGAGGAAGCAAACTTGGATGTGGCCATTTCAAGTTCGCAGCGGTTGAATCAGCTTCAATTGCCACGAAAGCGACGAGAACCAGCAACGCAATGTAAAAGAACCGCATCGCGATGCCGTTGGTCTCAGCCACAGCAATTTCTGAAATGGCATTCTTGTTGAGATCAACTGTATCGACACAAAAAAACAAACAGATCCTTGTTTGCTCCCAGAGTATTCCCACATGTTTTTATCTCAAATCCAATCCGCACAATATTTTCGCGTTGACAGTAAACTCGAAAGGAAAAGTATTGTGCCAGCGTACCGTAATGTGACGCATATTCCGTTGACAGCGAGTGCAGGTCGTTAAATTTCTCGTCTTGTGTCTCTGATTTAATTTAAAATGCGCACCTTTAAGATGTACGGTGGCAACTTCAGCCATTTTGGTCAGATATGCCTAAGTACATGTATTAATATCTAATCAAGTTTGTATTTTCACCCTTCGCTCTTTCGAGCAATAACAAAAAAACAATGATTTTGAAACACGTTATGGTCACAACACTTCAGCGTCACTCAAGATATCACTTGAAGTTCTGTTAGACGAATTTTAACGATAAAAACTTTTGAAAGTTAGATACAGTACTTTCAAATACACTTGACTGCCAGTGAAAATCACTGAATTATGGAAATTCCTCCACTGAGGCTCCATTGAAAACAAGATAAAAAAACAAATGGAAGACCGACATTACCAGCGACAGAAAACGGACAAGCAGATCCTCATGTTGTTCCACGATCCGAAACACGTTGTCATGGCAAATGACTTGCGTCTTTCGAGGTAAAAACATATACGTGATCTTTTAGTTAGCCCATTTTAAGAATGAGTAAACTTAAGTTTTACTAAAATTTTAATACCTGAATTATGGTTCTTATGTAGCCCTTTTTCTTTGCGTGATAAATTCATCGGGGTTTCATTCAAACCTTGCCGTGTTGGTGCGTCCGACGCCCGAGAATCCCCTGAACTTCATCGGTCTCAAGTGGGGGTTGCAGTCTTACGGTCGGTTCAGCCAGGCCAGAGACTTCCTCTTCTTGGAAGGCTCTGGTCTCACGACGGACGAGAAGGAGAGTTCGTCGCCTACGGAATCCGTCAATCCGTCGACTTGTCCGACATCCTGACGCTACCACGACCACCGAATGCCATTCGTGGCAACATGTCGGGCTGCCAAACGTTTGGCAACACGGTGCAGGTGACGACCTCCCGTCATCGAACCGTCGAGATGTTCTCGCGTGCGTTCATCGAGTTGGATGGAGATTTGCCCGTGAACGTGGCTGCAGCTGCGTACGCGGAGAAGCTCATGGCGTTGGCCGTCAGTATGGAGTGTGCCAACGGCCACAAGCTCACGTGGATGATGAAGCAATCCACTCGACAGGTGCGGCCTGGGGCTGGGAGTGTACTCGGCCGCATGACTTCCAGCAGCCACTGTGCGAACTGTACGCGCAGTTTGAGCAGGTTCAGCACGTTGGTGCTACACCGCGGAGGTTCGTGTCAGATCTGCCGTCGTGTGCTCTGTGGCAAGTGCTCGGTGAGCAAGAAGATCTGCGTAGGCCTGGGGAGCGAAGTGATGCAGAAGACGATGCTCTTCTGTCTCGAGTGCTTGCTGGAGGCCAAGTCGCTCCCCGCACGGAATGTCGCCACGGACAAGCTGAACTGGTAGACACTTGGACCGATATGAATCCATACCGTACCCAATGAATATTTGTCTATTAAATTGTGAACTTCGTCTATCACGACGGAGAGTTTCTTCGATGCCCCGAAGGAGAAGCCTGGAGCAAGAGCTCTCAAGAACTACAGAGCAATTGTGTTTTAAGATGCTTGAGAATTGTCAGCAATAAAGAGCAAGGAAGGCTGACGATGGCAGTGAGCGATTGATAGTAAAGTTGCGAGCTGCAGTACCGGTAACGAAAGGTGACACAAGCGCGGCGAGAAACAAGGCAACCGGGTAGAGGTGCAACGAGCGAGTAATCTTCAGCCGGAGCTCAATGCCGGGACGAACGGGTGCAGCAAGTGGACACATCGAATCTCGCGAGTGGTACAGTACAGTAATGTGCGTGCTGAAGGAACACCTGATATATATTAGATAAGAGAGTAAATGTTAACTGAGAAAGTAATTATGTGCAGGCTTCGTCAATCGAGGCATTTTATGTAGAGAGGGCGCGGTGCCTACATTAAGTTTTTGAAAATGCCTCCAGGAAGAGGATGGATACATCGACTGTTCAATACAAAACTTATGATCTAGTTGTTGCGTAACCAATAGAATACCAGCAATACACTGCAAGGCCATATCCGGGGTCGTTAGCTAGGGCGAGATGCCAAGAAAGAGTTCGGTCCAACCCTCTGAGTGTAAACGACGCTCTTCGGGACAAGACGAAAGGAAAAGCAGCTCCCGAAAAACGTGACGTGTGGCTGGCGAAGTACGATGTGCACCTAGGCATCAAACCCGGCAGCAAGACGAGTACTTCGAAGTAGTGGCCAAGTTTTAGACGCTATATACAGTTTTGCATCATGTATGGCCGTGAAAATGCTCCTGTAGACGCCGTCCCAGACCCCTCTCAGCTTTCAGCAGCGCTAGCTGAGAAAAAGTAAGTAGTCTACGAGACCCGTTGTATTTATTAATACTGCTTTTCGTAAGGACAGCACGATGAAACACATTCACCAACAGCATCCTTCGAGACGGCCTGAATACGGCAGTCTCCCTCTTGATGAAAAGATTCGACATGAATATTTTGGACGTGACCGACAAATAATTGCGTTCCTCCCCACAGCCATCAGTAAATATCCTCAAAAGAGATGATCATGGCAAGCTATGAAGTTTTCTCAAAGCTCCAGACTGTGCACCAAACGCGTTTATCAAACACATTTGGAGGTGACGTGATTAGCACAATTTGGTCTGAGCGAAAGGATCTACAGCAAGACTATCACAACGCTCGCAGGGTAAAGAGCATGGTTGATCGCGTGTCTGCCCTCGACATCAACGGAGCATGGGACGACCCTGAGCTTGACCGAATATTTTTGTCGCTGAAAACATTTGCTCAGGGTCTTGCGAGGTACCGCCCCAGTTGAAGCAGATTTAGCATACTAAAGCGCATTAGAAGCAAATATCGAGCGCGACTATTGATTTCTCCTTGGAAGGAGAAACTCATGCTACTCAGTACGTCGACATGGTGGAAGCAGCTTCTAGGGTCATCGAGTAGAGCTCTAACCTTTATAAAATACATACAAAACATGTAATGCCTACATTAACGATTTGAAAGTGCCTCCTCCATAAGCCTAATGCAGGCAGTAGACACGAAAGCCTAAATAGACGAAGCCTGATTATGTGAATATTTTAACGCTGCCACGTTCTTGAAGTGTATAAAGTTTTGAGTGTTCCTTCAGCACACACATTACTGTAAAAAATACTGCCCGTCGAGCAGCTCCTGCAGCTCAGCCTTCCAATACACCCGCTGCTCTCCTTTGTCTACAGTAGTGGATGCAGCCAAGCCATTCATCCCATCTTATTCTCGACCTCGAATTTGAATGTGGTTCCCGTAAAACGTGGCGTTGACCGGTGCATTCCGAAATGCAAGGGCGTCAAGAAACCTCTCTGCGCATACCCGTTTCCGTGACCACCGCAGTCAGTCTGCGGCAGTCTACATGTCCTACTGAACAGGTACCACACAGGTCGGACTACCGGTAGGCGGAATCCTACGGCTTCAAATCGCTGGCGTTCTTGGGTGAGCGTGGCACCTCGAAGCTCAGCATTATCACGCTCGCACCGCAGCGTGAAACGCGCTGAGACCATGCTGTGACCTGTACATGTATAGAGATCACCAGAAAAGGTCAACCTCATGAGGCTCGCGGGGTTTCAGCAAACGACGTCGCCTGTCGGTCTCGAATCCAGCGACGGCAGCCAGAGGAGACCAGTGAGATCATGACTCAATCGTGGCTCACGAAAGCTGTGCGTGGATAGACCCGAGACGTGCGAGTCCGATGGGCGGGAAGTCTCTTCTCCACGAGCACCTTGAGCTTTTGGCCCGAATTGTGGAGCACGAGGAGCTGTTCCTGGTTCTGTTGGCGCTCGACGGGACGACGCCCAGCGTCTCTGTAACTCTCGCCATGCGCACACTTCTTCCATCCGCCTGGATTTGTCCTCACGTCAAGCATACAAACTCCTCGGCCATTGACGACACGGAACCGTC